>OY856415.1:211980279-212580279 GCA_963693085.1 Alisma plantago-aquatica
TACTGGTCACATTGTACATATGATCCAACTCTTTGGTAGTGATCATAAAGTTCTTAATGCATTCAACTCTCAAGTAGTAAATGCATGGATGATATAATGGAAATTATGCTTAAAATATGTGTTCTCTTTTTTTAATGAACATCTTTGTGCAAGTATACACTTTTCTTATATTCTTCTGTTACTGCGAAGTATTAGTTTTATCTTATTTCCAAGATATGATGAGAGGTAAATAAAAGACATGTAGGCGTACTTGGTACAATATTCTTGAATACTGTGCTGACATGCACCACATGTAATCTTTTGTTTAGGTTGTGGCTTGTGCTCTTGAAGATACGTGATAGTTGAGAGTTGTGTGGTGAGTTGATGTACAGGTGGACCTATTGTCTTAAGATCTTGTAGTTTAGTAGTAGTACATGTATATGTAGAGCTTGATGTTCAATATGTAATATCAAATGTTGTAACAATTCATGTTGTAATTATATGTTGAATGGTGAACATATGTGGTATGGTTTTATTATTGTTCATGTGCATGTGCTACTGATTGTTTCTTTTTGACTTCCTCTGATTTTTTTCTTCTTAGCCTTGTGTGGGATGTTTAAATTAGGATTCTCACTGAGGTGAGGGTTTCAATTTGGACGTCACACATGAGATTAAGTTTTAAAAAATCTAGAGACGTCACACATGGTGTCTCCTAACAAAGGGACCTGGGTTCAAATCCCAGTTGATGTTTGTTTGGCCTCCTCCATGGGCGTGGGAGAGGGGGGAGAAATATTTCTCTCTTAATCCCATGCGTATATATATATATATATATATATATATATATATATATATATATATATATATATATGTATGTATGTATATATATATAAATATATGCATGTATGGCTGAAAAGGAGTGGTTCAAGTGGTCAAGCATAGTGTCCCCTAACAAAGGGACTCAGGTTCGAATCCCATTTTTCGTCTTGATTTACCACCCTCTCAGGCGTTCGGCCTCCTCCACGGGCTTGGGGGGATAAATACTTCTCTCTTAATCCCATATATACATGTATGTATATGTATATATAGCCGACACTGAGTGGCTCAAGTGGTCAAGCACAATGTCCCTTAACAAAGGGACACGAGTTTGAATCCATGTTGTCGTCTTGATTTACCATCCTCCTGGGCATTCGGCCTCCTCCACGGGCATGGGAGGGGGGAAGAGAAATCTTTATCTCTTAATCCCATATATATGTATATATGTATATATGTATATATATATATCTATATATATATATATGTGTGTGTGTGTGTGTGTGTGAATTAGGAAGTGTGCATTAGCCAATACATGTAAGTGATGTGTACCATCTATTAGAATGACAGATGTGGAGTATGTTAACTAAATTCAACCATATGGATTGATTCAACACTGTTTAGATTAGATGTCACTACTACAGAAACAACGTTCAACGTCACTTTTAGAGGCCTCAGTTTTTTAGTAAAATCGATGATGTTAACATTAAACGTCAGTTAACAAGGACATCTGACGTCTATATTTGAAGACCAGCCAGACATGGGTATCACTTTTCATTCAGTGTCGGTCGAAGAAAAGAAACCGACGGCCAAAGTAGCCTGCAAAATCCAATTTTTTTGAGCAAAAAAAAATTATGCCAAAGTATCAGATACAACATCGATGTTTTAACTAAAAACCGACACTGAATGAAAATAAAATTTTTGACAAAAGTTCCAATATGGGCATCATTTGTCTTAGCATAACCGACGTGATAAGGGTGCACGCGTCATCCCCGCCAAAAAAATTAGGGTAATGCAAGGTCCAATTGGACGTCGGTTTGTTACTATCAACCGACACTTAAGATGTTAGGTGTCGGTTTTGTAGATAACTGACGCCTTTTACAAACTTAATAGACCCGCGATCACCCGAGTCTTCCCCTTTCTTCTATTTCATTGCTCCTCTCCTATTGCTCACCTAAAATCGCCCGACCATGCCCCCGCCCGCCTGCAGATAACCTGCTTCTCACCGTCGTTCGTGCTGGTGCGTCTCTGCTCACCGCTCCTGTCACCGCCGTGTCCTCCTTCTCCTGCTGTTGGTGCTGCTCTGCTCGCCGACCTCCACTGCCGCCACCTGCAACTCTGCTCACTGCCTGTAGCTCTGCTCGCCGCCTCCTTCTCTACTCACCATCGTTGCTCTCACACCGTTGCCACTGCTCTTCTCCACACTGCTAGGTAGCCCTCTTCTTCTTCCTTCATGCCCCTCTTTTCTTCCTTCTCCCTTCACGCCCCTCTTCTTCTTCCTCCTGCTCCCTCTCCTTACCAAATGGATTAAAGCAAGGCCACGACTGTGTGGGATGGCCACGGCCATGGCTGTGTTGTCCGACCACAGCCATGCTGGCCAACACGGTTGTGGTAGGGGAACACAGCCATGACTGTGTGGGATGGCCATGACCGTGGTTGTGTTGGCTGACCACGGTCGTGCTGGCCAGCACGGCCACGGTAGGCCAACACAACCACGGTCGTGGCCAGCCCACACGGTCATGGCCTTGCTTTTATCCATTTGGTAAGGAGGGAGCAGGAAGAAGAAGATACATTTGGAATTGAATACTAATGCTTGACCTAATTCTATAAATTCTGATGCATGTTGAATTAAGATATTAAAACCCTAATACACATTTCACCATAATCTTGAATTAACTATATTGCTGAAATCTTGTGATCAATCTATGTAACATATTAAAAATCTAATGTTAAATCTCTGATTTGTAGTGATGTGTCACCCTAACATCTACATGAATCCCTATTGTATGATGTAGATTGATGATAATGCATGAGCTAGTTTGAAATTTTGAAATCAATTATGAATCTCTCCATCCCTAGTTCATACTAATTTATGTGTAATCTTTATCTTGATGATGAACATGCATGGACCTTGAAATGTTGAAATCAATGTTATAGAATGACATCACATGTATTTGTTGGCCTAGAAACCCATCCAAGATTTACTCATTAGGAGTAAATCTTGGATAGTCCCTGGTTTGGGACTGTTCTTGAACACCTACTCTGACTTAGGATGTAAGTGTATAATGTGTATTTGGTTTTCAAGAAAATTATGGAAGTATTTCCCCGTTTGTTCTCTAAGTACATCTGTACTTGGAGAACTGTGGGGAAATGCTGCCAAAATTTTCTTGAAAACCCAATACACATTATACACTTACTAGTGAGATTAGGTGTTCAAGAATGGGATAGGTGGTACACATTTATTATAT
This sequence comes from Alisma plantago-aquatica, assembly GCA_963693085.1. NCBI lineage: Eukaryota > Viridiplantae > Streptophyta > Magnoliopsida > Alismatales > Alismataceae > Alisma > Alisma plantago-aquatica. The sequence continues at coordinate 211,983,537 of OY856415.1, forward strand.
ATAAGAATGACATCACATGTATTTGTTGGCCTAGAAACCCATCCAAGATTTACTCATTAGGAGTAAATATTGGATAGTCCCCAGTTTGGGACTGCTCTTGAACACCTAATCTCACTTAGGATGTAAGTGTATAATGTGTATTTGGTTTTCAAGAAAATTTCTACAACATTTCCCCATTTGTTCTCTAAGTACATATGTACTTAGAGAACAGTGGGGAAATGCTGCCGAAATTTTCTTGAAAACCCAATACACATGATACACTTACTAGTGAGATTAGGTGTTCAAGAATGGGATAGGTGGTACACATTTATTATATATAAGAATGACAACACATCTATTTGTTGGCCTAAAGTTTTAACCATGCAAAAACTCTAATCCTAGACCCTAATCTTGTTGTAATATACACTTGTTTTCTCTTTGATCATAGAATGGATAGATCATGGATGTCCATTCACAATCGTTGCACCCCAGAGTTTATTTCTGGTCTTGACCAGTTTATTAGATTTTCCAAGGAACATAGGAAACAACCTGGAGATAGGTTCTACTATCCATGTAGGCATTGCGATAACAACTTGAAAGTCAGCACTGGTGACGAAATCAAAAGTCATGTCATGTGCAACGGGATTATACAAGGCTATACAAAATGACACTGGCATGGAGATATTTCAAACCTGAAACTAATGGATGTCGATAGCAGTGCTTGTGTGGAAGAAGAAATTGCCTCTGATGACGTAGATGTGAATGAACCAGTTCCAGTAGGCATCATTGATGTGATGCTGGATACTTGTGGGGTAGAGCACACCGATCCACCTCCCATTTTTAGAAACATTCTGCATGATGTTGAGATATCGTTATACACAGGTTGTACTAAGTTTACAAAGCTTAGCGCTGTGTTGAGATTGTATAAGCTGAAAGCTAACAATAGATGGAGCGACAAAAGCTTCAAGTCATTGTTGTCTTTGTTGAAAGAAATGTTTCCTGAAGGAAACGAGCTGTCAATCTCTTCATACCAGGTAAAGAAATTGTTGTGCCCAATGGGAATGGATGCCAAGAAGATACACACATGCCCGAATGATTGTGTATTATTTCAAACGAACTATGTGGATTTGAAAGATTGTCCAAGATGTGGTGTGTCACTGTATAAATGACTTCGGGGGGAGTCCAAAACTGGTTCTCCTGCCAAGGTGATGTGGTATCTACCTATAATATCATAGTTTCTACACTTGTTTGCCAATATGATAGATGCGAAGAATTTGAGGTGGCATGCAGATGTTAAGAAAAATAATAATGGAATCCTATGACATGTGTCTGATTCCCCACAGTGGAAGAAGATTGATCTATTGTACCCTGAATTTGGTGAAGAAATCAGGAATCTAAGACTTGGGCTTTGTACAAATGGGATGAATCTGTACGGGACATTGAGCAACCAACATAGCACTTGTCCAGTCATGCTTGTTAGATACAATCTTCCTCCCTGGCTGTGTATGAAGAATAAGTACATAATACTGTCGTTGTTGATATCAGGCCCTAAACAACCTGGAAATGATATCGATGTTTATCTTGAACCTCTGATTGATGACTTAAAGAAACTCTAGGGTGACGGTGTGATGACCTATGATGCTTCACGAAGAGAGACATTTCGTTTGCATGCTATGTTGTTTTGCACTATTAATGACTTTCCAACATATAGGAATTTTTCTGGATATAGTGTCAAAGGAGCTAAAGTGTGTCCAATATGTGAAGAGAACACTTATTCAACAAGACTAAAATATGGAGGTAAGACTGTATATCTCGGTCATCGAAGGTTTCTTAAAAAATTCCATCTGTATCGTAGGAAGCGCAAAACATTCAATGGATTGAATGAGGAACAAAGTGCACCTAAACCTATACCTGGGGAGGTTGTTTATGAAAGAGTAAAAGACTTTGTCAATGAATTTGGTAAGAGATCACAATGTATGGCCACACAGAGTGACAAATCTTTATTCAAGAAGAACTCAATATTTTGGGATCTTCCTTATTGGAGTTCTTTGATAGTCAGGCATTGTATCGATGTCATGCACGTTGAGAAAAATGTCTGTGATAGTGTCATTGGTTCTTTGTTGAATATACCAGGTAAGACTAAAGATGGGATAAAATCCAGACTGGACCTACGTGAAATGGGAATAAGGTCAGAATTAACAGAATTATGTGAAATGGGAAATCGTAGAACATACTTACCTCCCGCTTGTTACACATTGTCTAGAAAGGAGAAGAAAGCTTTTTGTGAATGTTTAGTAAATGTTAAGGTGCCACATGGTTACTCATCCAACATCCGTAGATTGGTATCAATGAAAGATCTGAAGTTGATAGGTCTTAAATCTCATGATTGTCACACTCTAATGCAAAAAATATTACATGTGGCAATTCGATCTATATTGTCGAAGCATGTAAGGTTTCTAATCACCAAACTTTGTTTCTTTTTCAACAGTCTGTGCAGCAATGTTATTGACCCTGATACTCTCGATAATTTGCAAAGAGAAGTGGTTGTTTCCCTATGTCAGCTTGGGATGTATTTTCTTCCGTCATTCTTTGATATCATGGTACATCTTGTTGTCCACTTGACTAGGGAAGTGAAAATGTTGGGACCAATTTTCTTACATTGGATGTATCCCTTTGAACGATACATGAGCATTTTTCAAAGTGATGTTCGAAACCGTTATCAGCCTGAAGGGAGTATTATTGACGGTTATGTGGTGAGAGAGGTTATGGATTTTTGCAATGCCTTTCTCAATTGTAATGACAATCTTGGTAATGACAAGAATATTGAGGAGCAATTTGGCAAAGGAATTTTGGGATCACGGGTGAAAGTAATCAGCCGTGAGCAGTTGGAAAAAGGTCACTTGTATATTTTACACAACATGGACGAAGTGAGTGTTTATATTGAGGAACATACCAATTTCATCAAAAGATAATATTCTTGAGCCAATACAATGTGGCTTGCTAGAGAGCATAACAAGACATTTATTAAGTGGTTTGAAGATAAAGTCTTACATCAACTATCTCAAACACCATATGATATTACTGAAACTATCAAATGCCTCGCCTTTAAACCAAAATTGAATGTTATGTCTTATGAAGGGTATGACATTAATGGATTCACATATTACACAAAGTGCCAAGATGATAAGAGTGTCATACAAAATAGTGGGGTCACCCTTCAAGCGTCGACTATGTTTTTTGCAAGTGCAAAGGATAAGAGTCCACGTGAACCTAAAATGTCATATTACGGTGTCATTGAAAACATATGGGAGTTTGACTACATAGATTTCAGAATTCTGCTCTTCAAATGTAATTGGGTTGATAACACCAAAGGAGTTATAATGGATGAATTGAGTTTCACTTTAGTGAACTTTGAAAAGATTGGCGAGAAGGGTGAACAATTCATATTGGCATCATAGGCGAAACAAGTATTTTATATCGATGATCCTGCAAATGATAAATGGTTGGTTGTTCTTCATGGTAAAAGACAGTTCATTGAAGATCCTATAGATGAATAAGAGTACTATGATAAGTATGATGACTCCAATCCATTCTCAGTTGGGTTGCCAACACCAGAAAATATTGAAGCTAATGATGACTTGTATGTGCACGGAGATCACAATGAAGGATTGTTAATTGATAAAAACTCACAATTTTAGAGGCATGTTTATATTTTTTTATATGTTTTATTTTTCTGAATGTGAACTTTACAATGTGAATGTGAACTTTACAATGTGAATTACTTTACAATGTGAACTTTACAATGTGAATTACTTTACAATGTGAATGTGAACTTTACAATGTGAGCTTTACAATGTGAATTACTTTACAATCTGAACTTTACAATATGAATGTGGACTTTCAGATGGATGAGCATTCTCCTGAGGATGGTGCTGATGATTAACGTGAGGGTGATGACATCAATGTGTCGCCTCACAATGTATGTTTTAAAAATATATCATATATTTATATGTACATGTCCATTTATAGTTATATCATGTAAGTGTGTTTATTTTGTCAAATTTTAGTTTGATGATGCACATGTACCCTCTAAAGCACTTGAGGCACTTGATCAATAGCACCAAAAAGTTAACAAGAGAAGGGGAATCACTATGATGAAGAAGTTAATAGTGCAAAGGGGCAATGGACCCAAACTTGTTGTGGATTTTGATAATGCAGGAAATGCAATTGGAGTGAATTGCAATTCATTTGTTTCATATCTTGGGTATGTTACTCATAGCCATTGCGTTTGTAAGATAGATTCTTGGCATAAAGTTCCTAAGGGGAAGAAAGACGTAATATGGAAGGATTTATGAGTGAATTATTATTAATTTGCAATTCTATTTTGTAGATTACTAATTTTTTGGAGACTAGTTAATAGCAATTCTATTTTACAGAGTATATTTGAATTGCATGAAAAGCTGCATCGTAAATGTGTGATGCAACACTGTGGGAGAGTCCTATGGAACTATAGGACAAATCTCACCCGAGAATACATAAAAGAAGGTGGCAAGAAGAAGAAGACAGCCACTGAACAATGGAACTTCCTGGACCAAGAAGAATGGGACGTGTTTGTTGCTTCAAGACAAACTGATGAATTCAAGGTATTAGGCGTCACTCCCAATTTAATTAATATATGTTGTATTCACCTATTCATGATTAACATTTAGTGTTACCAAACTAGGCCCTCAGTGAGGTGCAAAAAGCAAGGCGTGCACTGAATGTGCATGACCACACAATGGGTCCAAAGGGGTATGCAGGCATTCGCCAAAGACTACAGGAAGAGTCTAATCCTCAGTCTGCTGCTACTCAGGAGTCCTCTACTATAGGTTCCACACCACCGCCTCTCCATGATGTCTGGATAGCTGGGAGGCAAAATAAGAAGGGAAAAATAAGAAAGCCCGCAACTGGTGAGGCGGATGAAAAAATGGTAAAATACAACTCTTAGAGAAATCGTTTGAATATTGATTATTTGCGGTGTTTACCAAATTACAAATTTTTGTTTTGGCGATTAGCGGGAGCTGCACGAGCTGAGGAAACAAGGCAAGTTCATCCCTGAGGGTACAAGGGATAAATTGATAGTTGCTCTGGGTAACCCAGAGCATCCTGGACGTGTTAAGGCTATAGGAGCTGGTGTGGGCATCAAAGCGTTATTTGGGCCATCCCCGTGCAAACATGTCCCAAAAGTGGGACTTTCACAAGAAGAGGTAACCTATTCTTTCTTTATAATGTTACTATAAAAGAGAATTCCATAATCAAAACCTAACATTTCTTTTAACCATGTATAGGTAGATAAGTTAGTTGATAGGATACACAAAGAAGCAACGAGCAAGTGGCAGTCATCTCTGACTTCCACTCAGCAGACACTACCTATGGCATCCTGCTCTACTCCTACTATGGAGGTTAGGAGTCATCCTGTAGATCCACCACCTAGCACATCCGTTGTAAGTATTTTTATGACATAGTAACTAGTCTTTTCAAGATGATATGTATATATATATATATATATAACATTCTTTACACAAAAATTTGTAGTGGTTGAAGCCATGTTGTCTAAAAAGTAAAGAATTTGTCATTGCAGAGGCGTCGACTTACCCATCCCTACCAGGGGAAATGTTTCATGGGTCTCCATTTCCAGCTGGTTGGGTTCGTGTGAGCCCGGTACATATATTCCCTAAATGGATGGATCTTCCATTGCCATATGCCCACCCAGATTGTGAAACGCTTGGTGAGGCAGAAGGTGGAGTGATGTGGTGGCCAAAAGTGGATGTCCTCTATACTGAAATTTTATGGTAAATTTACATTACGTTAAATTGTTAGTGTGTGTATATGATTTCAATTGATCTGAAATTATATATATACAGGTTAAAAAGAAGACACCCAGAGCATCTAGGCCTCCACCTCCACCTACATTACCAAGTTGGGTTCCATAGGACCTACCTGTCCCGTTAGGTCCTAATTGTAGGGGTATGACAATATGGTTAGGCGAACATGATATAAATTACCCTATAACTATTTATATAGATGCAGATGATGCAAGTTAATCATACGAAAACAATCTATTTATACAAGATATTTTGGAGTTGTTTCGATATGATTGGTTGAATACATCTGTGATAGAGCTATGGATAAGGTGAGATCTTCTTTATACATTCATATACCTTGTGTAGGATCTGGTGATTTGGTTTCTTATTTATTAATGCATACGTAATACATGTTTTGTAGCTACTTAGACAAGATATGTGCAAATTTTTCATTCGAATATGTAGGATTTTTTATTCCATCTTTGATTAGTCTAGTAGCCAAAGACCCTCCGTCAGTTCAACAATATTGTTGTGATGTTTTTACAAATTTTTCTCAAAATAAGAAGATGTTGATAATAGCTCCATTCAATGTGGAGTAAGTTTATTTTGCTTATTATAATTTGGACATAAGAAAATTACATTTTTATTGTAGATTTTGAGTTATTAATTTTTAACTTTTTTACCTCTAGTGGTATGCATTGGGAGTTACTAGTTATTGTCCCCGAGACGTTCACTGTCTATTATCTAGATCCTAAGGGCACAAAATTGAATTCAAAATATGGACACAAAATGCAAATGACATTATTCCAATGAGAAATATTTCATTTTCATATCTATTAACATATGTTATTATATTACTATTTAATTATACAATGTACTATGTTACATTAACATGTAGGGGTTTAGATGAGTTCAAAAAGGCTGGAGGAAAGTTCCACAGGAAAAAGAACCAGCAAATAACTTGGAAGAATGTGGAAGTAAGTTCCCGATTGCAATATATATATTATTTATGTGAACAGTGCTTAATTAGTTGTATTTTTTAATATTTTGTATGTTTCAATTTATAGTGTGCTACACAAGACAACGAATGGGCATGTGCATACTATGTGATGTGATTTATGCACATGATTATCAAATATGCCACAGTGGACATCGATACCATTCCTAAGGTATTATATATAGTCACATTAGATAATATGAAATATATCAATCTTATTTATATATTATGAATTATATATATACATCATTCTCGTTGCAGGTGTTTAAAACTGACCACACTACAGGAAAGGACTTACCAGATGTATATGTTCCCTATACGACGGGAGAATTAAATGAAGTAAGAGAAGAATAGGCAACAACCATATAAGTAGTGGGGGTTTTAACATATAATTAGGATGTTGATAGCGAATAATGACTAAAGAATGATATTTTGTAATTGAATTTCTGTATTATAATATGTGTGAATGTTTCTACATGTCTGAATGTTTCTACATGTGTCTGAATGTTTATACATGTGTGAATGTGAAAATGAATGAAACTGTTGGTTGCTATATGAATGTTTCTACATGTGTGAATATGAAAATGAATGGAACTGCAGATTGCTACATGAATGTTTCTACATGTGTGAAAATTGAATGGAACGGTAGGTTGCTAAATGTGTGAAAATTAATGTTGTTAATTTTCCAGGTTTGTGGCCTGTTGTTGGCTGATATCAATGGATGTCGTAAAACCTACAGTTCATAACTGAACTGCAGGTTTCTCATCCTGTGACCAGCCACAGCAGGTCTGCAGACTGATAAAAAAAACTTGCAATAGGCGTCAGTTATTTGTTTAAAACTGACGACAAATGATTACAATGTCAGATAAATACTTAAAAACGATGCCTAATGCATGTGATGTGGCATCGGTTATCAATAACCGACGTTGATTTCCCTAATAAGGCCAGACACCACGGTCGTGCTGGCCAACACGACTGTGGCAGTGGGCCAGACAACACGGCTGTGCTGGCCAGTATGACTGTGGCAGCGGGTGAGATGGCGTCAATTATCACTCATAAACTGACACCGATATTGCCCCAGATGGTTCCCTTTCTATGGCGTGAAGGTTTATGGTGTCAGTTTCAAAGCTAATAACCGACACCTATACCCCCTTACTGGCACATTTTCAGTGGCGCACGAAGGGTTGTGGCATCAGTTTGCAAACTGACGCCTAAAGGTTGTCCTTTTAGCGGTGCCCACATAGGTGTCGCATTAAAACTGACACTAAAGTCCAGTTATGTACTAGTGTGTGTTTAAAAAATCACAACCATATCTTGTGCAAATTTTGAGATATTATAATCCAACGATTGTTGCTATTTCTACAACTTACTATTGATTAGAAAGTGTGCATCTTCCTACATTGGATTATCTAAGATTGTCAAATTTAGATGATTTTTTATACACATGTCATCTAAGGGGCATACATCACATCTGTAAGTTTAGCTTATTCAACAGAATTGTGCAACCATCAAAATGTAGGAAACATATACATATAACATACATGTATTCAGGTAGATAATTCTTTAGCATATATATATATATATATATATATATATATATAGAGAGAGAGAGAGAGAGGTAGAGAGAGAGTCAGGCTAGAATACACTTGAGTGTACAAATTATGCCGTACACCTCAATAGTGTTTGCCTATCTAGACATTGTCTTTCTAAAATGCAATCCATTGATCTTCATGGTTACAATAATATTAGCCACTTACAAAATTTGAGCTCATTTGGATGAGTATAAGTCACTCATACAAGGACAACAAAATCGACGCACAAAACTAATTTGAAATGCATGATTCTTTCATCCTTTAGATGCATGACCTATAAGTATCCAAATGAGCTAAAATTTATAATATAGTATGATCTTAAGATATTTAAAAAGATCAACGATTTAGAATTTTCTAAAAGTTAATGCATATTTAAAAATAATTGAGGAGTACGGTGCCTCTGGTACACTCGACTGTACACTAGCTTGGCTCTATATATATACATATATATATGTATATATATTATGTTTGAAATATGATATCTCTTACTAGTATAGTGGGTGTTCCACCTCAAAGGGGTGATCCTTGCCCTTTGTATGGAATGTTTGTCTATATTTATCTATTACTTATGTAAATGCATCGTATCAGGAAAGAAGATAGAAAAAAACATGTCTTGACCATTGTACATTTATGGGGGTGTTTACAATTAAGACAAGATATGTTACAAATGGTATTGTTCTAAATGTTGTAAAAGTTTTTACAATGAGGAGTGAAAACGTTTGTATAATACCTTGTCATTTTTTTAGGTTAGCAAAAAATATCTTGTCATCTTTAGTATTAGATGATAATGGATTTTTTTAATATTTAAAAGACAATATGAATTTCATAATCAAAGTGTATGAGATAAAAAGAAAAGGGAAAGAATTTGTGTGATCTAAAAATGTAAGTTTAGTGTAATTGAGTTTTCTTGGTTGATAGACCTTAGAAGATTTAATAAGTTATTGAATTTATCTTAGATGTTGATCCCAAAATTTTGACTAGGAGTTGAGGTTCAGATCTAGTTGTAGTATAATATATAAAATATTCATATTTCATGACATTTTCTTATAAACAATATTTTTTCTCATTTTATGATATATCAATTGTTTCGGATGTTCACTTTCCCAAAAAAAAACTAACTGCATATTATAATATATATATATTTGAATCTTTAAACCCTTCATGTATTCTTAGATACTAGAATGTTTGTACATATTTATAGACTCTGACAAGTAATACATAAAACAAAAACATGACACTACTACAACTACTTTATAGAAAGTAAAGAACAACAGTAGTGAGGGAACTTTACACCAATAGAACCACAAACTAAATCAATCATTTCCTCAGGATACATCAAGATGTAGTTAATTTTCCATACCATTTGGTTCAAGATCAAAATAGTTTAGTAGAGTGGAGATGTGCGAACATTTAAATGAGTATCTCAACTTAGTTTAGACAAGCCCAAACTACTAGAAAAAATTATTTATTTGAGCTATGATTCTATAAGAAGGTAAACAACAAGTAATGCAAGTAGCTAAGTAATAAAGAAAAGAGATAATATATAATGAAATTTAAAAATTACCGCTATAAAGATGGATTATATCAATACAATATATACCCAATACATTACTCTTCTCTCTACTATCTGTTTACTCTTATACAAAATATAATCTAAGTCTACTTTTCGATGTTGTATAACAATAATTTTTTGCATTAAACTACTATATGATTTTTACCTTACCAAAAATTCTTAATTGAATTAAATTGCACTATCAAATTTAAAGTACCTCGTCATCCCTTGATTATTCACCATACACATCTTCAGGTTAAATACAAGCACGTAAAGATGGCACTTGGGTATTGTTTTATTTGGATACCCCAAATATATATATTGTCAATTCTTACACATTGTAATAGATCTGAGACCCCTCTTCTATGTTGGCTACATCATTAAGTACTCTACCAGTTAGTATTGTATTACACATATAATAGAATATAACTTCACTGAATATTCTAGGGTGTTCAATACTTATCCTTTTATGTGTGTATTTGTCTATTATCTTGACATTCCTAAGATAGTTGATGTGAAACTAACTTGATTCATGGACATACTAAATTATATCTAGTAACAATATTTCCTATTATCATATCTCATTTGATCTTTTGTACCCATTTACATCAAGTCTTATTCCTAAGATAACATGTCTCACAGTATTTTGATGTTCTCAATACATGAACCATTTGATGTTTTTGACACTTCTTTTTTAGTAATATACCTAGGATAATGTTTCATCATTTTTTAGTAGACTAAATAATACTATAACATCATGATTTTAAATCAAATAAGTCATGTATCTCAAACACATTATATTTCTCCAAGTATTATGATATACATCTCTTGAGAAATATAATAGATATGATATTAACATCAGACATGTTTATCTCATTATGCATATTAAGAGTTGAAACCAGTTATTTTTAACCTTTTAATATAGAAAATTTTCATATCTAGGATTTATAGTTGATTCAAATAAGTCTTAATCTATATATAGAGTAATTAATATTTTATGGCCAAATATTTAAATTAAGAATAGAAATTTAACAACATATGGTAAAATCAATCATTCACTTCCATCATACTAAATAATGTATAATTCAACAAGTCTAAATCAATGTTAATTAATACAACAATATTTTTGTCAATTAAGAAAATTTATTCATACATTGTTTAGGAAAAATATTGAATTTCAACTAATATTGATTAAATTTAATCATTGACATAACATCTTCAAATTATACAAAGTCATTTCTTATAGTTGTTTCGGTGAAAAGAATTTTAAATTTGTTAATTAAAAGTTCAACTAATATAGGGAATGATATGTTTCTTCTATGTATTTCCCATAAAGAGTTTAGTTTTGAGAAACATTTATGATCCCCGAAAATAGATAAATCCCACATGGAAAGAAGTCATTTTAGTCCACCTAGTCCTAATTAAGATAAATTAAAATAAAAAGAAGAATAAATTTCCATAGAACAATGGTTGGTGGAGCGCGATAAACACATATTTTATTTAAACAGATAAGAAAGAGGGATTCAGATACATTACACCAATTTATATCAATTTATGTGGGATATCCCAACTAGGTTTGTAATACCCCACCTTTCATGTAACATACCAAAAATTTGACATATTCTCTTTTTGGCCCTTTCCCAACATGTTCCTATCATTTCTATCCTATTTGTCCTTGATGCTTAAATTGTGGAAGTTATAGTGGTTTGGTGAACATGTGTTCAATAATTATACCAATGGAAGGGTTTATGCACAAATACCTCAGTGAAATCTTATTTAAGGATCTAAAATGTAAAATCACCGGTTAAGTGGAACAATGGACAATAAATCAATGTTAGAAGTGTAAGGCCCCAAACCTTACTTCATGTATTGATCAAGCTTAATTACCATAATTAAGTTCTTTAAACCTTAATCTATCCTTTTGAGGTGTTTTGAAATCACGAGACAAGATTAAGTTTCAATTTTGGTTCAATTTGGATGTTGTTTGTGCAAGTTATGCAATTATATGCACATTTCAGACTTTTAAGCAATTTACCCAATTTGGAGATTTTCTTTGTGAATTTTCATATGAATTATAATATTTATATATTACCTTATCATTATCGAGTTTTTGAACCATGGGGCACCCATTTACAGCTTGGTTTGAAGGTGTTTCTTTCTAAGGGCATTTTAGGGATTTCCTCTTTATAAATGAGCTTATCTTTAGAAGCTATTAACCGATGGGGTTATTTAGTTTATTGGAGGTCAGTTGATATGGCCTATAAGTGTCGAGAAGATGACATTTCATATTCAAGAAGCCTCTATGAGCTGCCCTCTTGCTTGGCCATGAAATCCCTAGGCTAATGACACATGGAAAGCTCCATGGACACCTCATGCTTGACTTCTTCCTTATCCGGAAAGGTTTGCATGTCCATGGGAAACCTTAGCATTAGACACATGGAAAGTAACTTGACACCTCGTGCTTGACTTCTTCTTTATCCATAAAGGCTTGCATGTCAATGGACACCCTTATACATGACACATAGAAAGTCTCATAGACACCTCATACTTGACCTCTTTCTTCATATAGCCATATCTACCCCTTCCCAACTCCCAATTCGAAAATTCTTGCTCTCCTTTCTTTCCTCTAGGTTAGACAATTGTTCCTTCTATGTTTAGCCATGAAGTTGTTCTCCCAAGGTAAAAGAGGGTGCCTATCTTGGTGAAGAAGGCTCCTAGAGTTCCAAATTTTTCTATTTAGGATTTTTTAAGCTCCTCCTTGGTGATTTTGAACAAAACTAGTAAGGATCCTCCTTTCCTTCCCTATTTTCATGTTGTTAGTATTCCTTCCACCTTTCTCTAGGTCAGAACCCTGGTCTTCCATGGTGAAACCCCACCTAGATCCCTTAAACACCCCATCTCCATTTACTTTTGTTAGGGTTTTCACCCCTAAACTGGAGAAGGCTCTTCTTGGTCTAGATAGAAGCTTTATTGGAGAAACCAGCCTCTCTAAGCTTGGGAACCTTACTTATTGGACCTGTCCACCTTCCATAGAGGCGAGTTTTGTAATCTCCTTCTCATATAGCTACATGCTTAAAACTCATGCTTCTATGTTTAAAATAGATGATCTCCATCTCTCTTTACCATGTTATTCTAGGGTTTTGGTTTCTTGCTATTTTACCTTCTCTAGAAGATCTGGTTTGGTTACCTTTAAAAATCCAAACCCTGATCTTGGGACAAATAGTGTTTTCTCTCTTTCTATCTTTGCTTATCTCAATCGGTTTGATGATGTGACAATTTCCTATTAGTCAATTTTGAGAAATTCATAACTTTTTATTCCCTTATCCAAAAATAAAAAGAAAATATCTTTTGAACTCTAAAAAAAGTGTTGTTTCTAACAAAAATAGTTCTAAAGTTTTGTTTGGAGTTTTGTTGAAACGAGTTTTTATAAAATGAATTAAATAGGTAAAAATCACAAAAAATACATTTTTATCTTCATAACTCCAAAATATGCAGAATTATATGTTGTCTTAATCAAAACAACCTAATTAGATCAATGATGATGTTTTTAGAGTCTAAATCAAAGTTTTTTTTTTGCAAAAATTCAAAAATAGGGGTTTTCTTTACATTAATGCACATGACATACCCTAATACATGCTTATACATTGGAATAGGAGAATTTGGTCTTGGAGCCAATAAAGTGATGAAAGTTGGTAGTTGAAATCATATGACAGGCATGTGCATATCTAACCCTTTATTTGGGATACTTGTAAACCAACCTTACTTCCCCTAACGAGGCTTTATTGAACCTGATTTCCTCTACTCATGAATCTTTTGACGTACTTGCCTCAAAATTAGTATTGATGTTTTATTTCATGAGTCTTGGAACCCCACTACAATATTGAAATTATATGACTATTTAATCTTTCAAATTTACTAATTCTTATGCATGATGGTTTATTTGACTATTTAGCTATAGTAGTGGTACTTATGTACAATCACCCATAATAGGGCATGTGTAATTCGTCCTAGGGAATGTCTCTTTCTCCCCCTTATTAGAATGTTTGTATGTGACTGGGAATGTATTAATTCTCCCCTCACCTATAGGTTGACGTCTGGTAGGTGCCTCAACCCTACTTAGTTAATGTAGTCCAATATTGATCATTCATGCAATTCATTATTATTTGCGTGTTTTTGCCAAGAATCTATTTTTTATATGCCTCATCCTGTTGGCCTCTCATCATGTGATGAATCCATATATTTACACTTTAATGTTATTGTTATCTTTTATACTTTTTCATTATTTTGTCACATACCTTGTTTCCTTTCCCTTTTGCTAAGTGCTCTCCCAACTACCCATGTTAGGACAAGCTGTTGAGTTGAATCAGGAGAACATAACTTTGGGCATGGACCTAGCACTTGGAAATGTTCCTCTAGAGACAAGATTGAAGTAGTTTAGACTTCCCTCTATCTAGATCCTTTTTGTTGTATCTTGTTGTAAACCCTAATGGGAGTTTTCAATGTATTTGTGTAATCTTTTATGAAAGTTGAATATTATCAGTTATTTTTAGTCAGCTGGTACAATTTGGTCTTTTGCATACCATGATAATAAATTTGGAAACTTTATACCAATTTCAAAATACCTTTGAGTGTGTTTGGAATGGATGTTAATTCTTCAAAAAAAAATAGTAAGGGGGTGATCTTGCCTCCTTACAGCATGGTATCAGAGTGCATGGTAGTCAGAATCTGACTATTTCAATTTTGTCTCCCTAGTTAGAATACTTGCCTTACCTTTAAGTGACATGTTTGCCCTAGAGTTGATGAATAGATGATGATGGGTTTATTTAGGATCCTATAGTTTCACATTAGAATAATGATGAATAGATCCCTAAAATACTTACAACTAAAAGATGCATAAGTAACCATAGTAGCTTGAGGTTGTTTAGCTTGGCCTTTAGGCAACTACTAGGACATGAAGTTGAAAGAAAAGGTGTCTATAAAGGATCAGGGTTTGGGGGCTTGAAAGATTTTCCTCTGCACCACTAGCTTGGTTTACGAGGACTCTCGAATCCATATGATATCGGCCTAGCCTGAGATGATATGAATTGTTTACAATGGCATGCTTTTACACAATAGTAGCCTCATACATCTATATGATTTACTTTAAGGACCCCAATATGTTGAACTAGTCTCCCATGTGTAATGACTTGTTTGAGTTTGGATACCCAATATAGTTCCCTTATGACCCATAGAACCACATGTTTGTATAGGTATCCCTAGAACCTAGACTTTGAAGTTTGGTGTTTAGTAAGAAATTAGAGTGCGCAGTGAAGCGTGATGAATCTTGTATATGGTCTAGCTAGACTCACCCTTTTACCTATAGTTTAGTTTGTCTTGGTAGGTAAAATCTTTTAAGGGGTGTAGATTAGTTGGTTTGATGTTGTTTTGGTAGTTATATTTTGAGGATGAAAACCTTTCCAAGGGGATGGAGTCATGTAACATACTAAAATCTAGCTACTCTGACTTCAGAAACCCTAACTCCCTAATTAGGAAGTTAGTGTGCTTGAATCCTTAGTTTTGACCAAACAAGTTATAGTTGTAACCCCATGTTTCTTGGTATCCAAAAGAACATATAACGATCATCTAATGAATAGTTCATATGTTTGAACCCTAATGAATATCTAATGCACATAATAAAAGTAACTCACATTTTAATACTAATAGTGGATAAGCATCATGTTGACCATGTCATAAACCAATAAACCCTAATGATATGATGGGAAAGATAATTATAATCTAACCTTAGACTTAATGCATCCTAAGAAGGTATAGGTGAAGAATAATGATCATGTTAACCAAAACCCGAAGTTGTAATCATCTAACATTCACCTATACATTCTTAATGACATTCATGATACATTAGTGTCATTAGGTGTCATAATCAGATAACATACTTTAATACACAAAAATCATAGATTAATAAGATCATCAATATGAAATGCATATCACCTTGTTCTATAATACACACCTAATTAATCACCAAATGACTTAGCATGTGAATCAAATCATTAATATGTAATATGTCCCACCTTGACCATTAAAATATATATAATGACTTCAATATGGATAAGAAGTAATTGATTCACACAAATGCTCATAATCAATAATAAGAAGTGAATAAATATGAGATAATGATTAATGATGACATTAATGTGAGAAAGAATGGTAAAATAACAGTGTCTAATATACATATAAGTAATTAATGTGACATTATTTGGATTAATTGTAACAAATTGGATAAAGTTCCCTATTTCATACAAAATAATTGATACAGTTGATAATGAAGTCTAAATCCAAATTATTAAAGATAATGTTCAGATATAATAATGCATATGAAGATATTTAGTATAAATCAAGTTGTGCTAAAATTCCTAATGAGATAAATAAGAAACATATTGGGTTTGTGCATAATAATGAAATATAACTCTTTCGGAAACAAAGTAAATATGACATGATACAATTAAAAGAATAATAATGATAATGTGATATCATCATGAATATAATTCTAATAAGACAAAAAAATTAAAAAGAAATCATAAAAGTTGAACATTTAGGTGATCCATGACATCCTGACCTATGTGGAGTTCCTTGAGAAGATTCTGAACTTCCAAGTTAAGTTGTTGAAAAACAAGGAGTTTAAGTTAGTAAAAGTTTTGGTGGAAGTTTAATGGATTCAACCTGGGAGTTTAGTGATGAGATGTTGCATACTCATCCTTCTCACTTTGTTTTAGATTTCAAGGATGAAATCCTCTTTAAGGGGTGGAGTATTGTAACATACCAAAACTTTGACATATTCTCTTTTTGGTCATTTCCCAATGTTTTGCTATCATTTATATCCTTCTTGGCCTCGTTGCTTAAATTATGGAATTTATAGTGTTCTGGTGAACATGTGTTCAATAATTATACCAATGAAAGAGTTTATGCACAAATACCTCGGTGAAATCTTATTGAAGGATCTAAAATGTAAAATCACCACTTAAGTGGAACAATGGAAAATAAATCCATGTTAGAAATATGAGGCCCCAAACCTTACTTAATGTATTGAACAAGCTTCACTACCATAATTAAGTACTCTAAACCTTAATCTAACCTTGTGAGGTGTTTTGAAAACATGAGACAAGATTAAGTCTCACGTTTGGTCCAATTTGGATGTTGTTTGTGCAAGTTATGCAATTATATGCACATTTTAGACTTTTTTGAAAATTACCCGATTCAGAGGTTTTCTTTGTAATTTTGTAGATGCATTATTATATTTAGATATTCCCTTACGATTCTCAATTTTTTGAACAATGGGGAACTTAATTGCAGCTTGGATTGATGGTGTTTCTTTCCAAGGGCCTTTTAGGGATTTCCTCTTTATAAATGAGCATATCTTTAGAAGCTATCAACCAATGGGGTTATTTCTTTGATTGGATGTCGGTTGATATGGCCTATAAGTGTCCATAAACTAACATTGGATATTCAAGAAGCCTCTATGAGTTGTCCTCTTGCATGGCCATGAAATCCCTAGGCTAAGGACACATGGAAAGCTCCATGGACACCTCATGCTTGACTCTTCCTTATCCATAAAGGCTTTCATGTCCATGGTCACCCTTAGCATTGACACATGGAAAGTAACTTGAAACTTCATACTTGAATTCTTCCTTATCCATAAAGGTTTTAATGTACATGGACACCCTTATACATGACACATGGAAAGTCTCATAGACACCTCATATTTGACCTCTTTCTTTATATAGCCATATCTACCCCTTCCCATCTCCCAATTTGAAAAGTCTTTCTCTCCTTTATTTCCTCTAGCTTACAGTATTGTTCCTTATATCTTGTCCATGAAGTTGTTGTCCCAAGGTAAAAGAGGGTGCCTACCTTGGTGAAGAAGGCTCCTAGGGATCAAAATTTCTCTATTTAGGATCTCTTAAGCTCCTCTTTGGTGATTTCAACCAAAACTAGTAAATATCCACCTTTCCTTCCCTATTTTCATGTTGTTAGTCTTCCTTCCACCTTCCTCCAAGTCAGAACCCTAGTATTCCATGGTAAAACCCCACCTAGAGCCCTTAAACACCCCATCTCCATGTTCTTTATTAGGGTTTTTCACCTCTAAAGTGGAGAAGGTGCTTCTTGCTCGAGATAGGAGCCTTGTTGGAGAAACCAACCCCTCTAAGCTTGGCATCCTTACTTATTGGACCTGTCCACCTTCCCTATTGGTTATTTTTGTAATCCTTTTCTCATATATTGCTTGCTACATGCTTAAAACTCATGCTTCTATGTTTAAAATCAATGATCTCCATCTCTATTTACCATGTTCTTCAAGGGTTTTGGTTTCTTATTGTTTTACCTTCTCTAGAAGATCTAGTTTGGTTACCTTTGAAACTCCAAACTCTGATCTTGGGTAAAATGGTGTTTTCTCTCTTTCTTTCTTCTCTTATCTCAATCGGTTTGATGATGTGGCAATTTCCTATTGGTCAGTTTTGGGAAATTCATAATGTTTTATTCCCTTATCCAAAAATAAAAAGAAATATGTTTTGAACTCCAAAGAACATGCTTTTCTAACAAAAATAGTTCTAAGGTTTTGTTTGGAGTTTTGTCAAAAAGAGTTTTTAGAAAATGTATTAAATACCTAAAAATCACCACAAATACACTTTGACCTTCATAACTCTAAAATATGCAAAATTATATGTTTTCTTAATTAGAAGAACCTAGATAGATCAAGGTGATGTTTTCAGAGTCTAAATCAAAGTTTTGTGCAAAAAGTCAAAAATAGGGGTTTTCTTTACATTAATGCATATAACATACCGTAATACATGTTTATGCATTTGAATAGGAAAGTTAGACTCAATAAAGTGATGAAAGTTGGTAGTTGAAATTGTATGAGAGGTAGTGCATATCTAACGCTTTAGTTGGGATACTTGTGAACCAACCTTACTTTCCCTAATGAGGCTTTATTGAACCCAATTTCCTCTACTCATGAATCTTTTGATGTATTTTCCTCAAAATTAGTATTGATGTTTTATTTCATGGGTCTTGGAACCCCAATATCATAATGCAATTATATGACTATTTATCTTTCCAATTAACTACTTCTTATGCATGCTGGTTTATTTGACTATTTAGATATCGTAGTGGTACTTATGTACAACCACCCATAGTTGGGCATGCATTAATTCAACCTGGACAACGTCTTGTTCTCCCCCTTACAAAAATATATGTAGGTGACTGGGAATGTATTAATTCTCCCCTCACCTATAGGTTGAGGTCTGGTAGGTGCCTCAACCCTACTTAGTTAATGTAGTCCAATATTGATCACTGATGCAATTGATAATTATTTGTTGGTTTTTGGCAAGAATCTATTTTTTTATATGCCTCATCCTGTTGGCCTCTCATCATGTGATGAATCCATATATTTATGCTTCAATGTTATCATTATCTTTTATACTTGTTAAATATTTTGACACACACCTTGTTTCATTTCCCTTTTGTTGGGTACTCTCCCAATCACCCAGGTTAGGACAAGCTGTTGAGTTGAATCAGGAGAACATATCTTTGGTTATGGACCTAGGACTTGGAGATGTTGCTCTAGAGACAAGATTTGAAGTAGTTTAGACTTCCCTCTATCTAGATCCTTTTTGTTGTATCTTGATGTAAACCCTAATGGGAGATTTTGATGTACTTGTGTAATCTTTTATGAAAGTTGAATATAGTCAGTTATTTTTATTCTGCTGCTACAATTTGGTCTTTTGCATACCATTATAATAAATTTGGAAAATTTATACCTATTCTAACATACCTTTGTGTATGTTTGGAATGGATATTAATTCTTCAAAAAAAATTGATAAGGGGGTGATCCCGCCTCCTTACATTTCACAACTTACAAATGTCACTCGGCGGAAGCATTCTTACTCAAGAGGGTGTCACAATATGATGATCTTATAAATTTAAATGAATGAAACACTTTGCATTGAATGAAATGGGATTCATACATAGTTCTTGAAAAAATAAAACTAATTCATGTTCATCTATGAATCTACTTGGAAAGATGAGTAAACATAGTGTAAATGATATATAATGCGCTAGATCAGTTTTTAAACAACATCCAAATAGGCAAAACTTGAAAAGCTCCTACTATTTTATTTTCCTTGGTACTCTTCACTTGATCCAAGTCCTACAGACATCGTGCCCCAGCCATGCAAAAAAAAATATCATATCAGTAAGTTGTGCTTGGCACTTTACAACATAGAATTATAATAACTTGACATGAAGTAACTTGACTTGAAATAATATGATATAAACTTGAGCATCAATTATTTAAAGAATGCATGAGTCATTAATAACATGAAGAATGGTACAGTAAATATATGCATCTCTCTATGATGCCCACTTAAGAGCATATGATTTCTAGGAAAGCCCTTGATTCTAGTAAATCCCTTGACAACCTCTTGAGGTACATGATTTGAGAAGCACATAAAAACTTATTCAAGTCCAATTATTTTAATCATTAACATTAACATTAACATCAACATGACCTTTAAACATTAACATGATGGGATTTCCCTCCTTGAGACATAATGGGATATATCCCTCTTAATGTCTTAATGGGATTTTTCCCAAATAACTTAATCGGGTTCCCCTTCTTGCATGATTAATTAATCTTAATCATAATCATAATTAGGGTTTTACCATAGAATATAAGTAAACAACCAAGGAACCGGTGATATATATACATGATGTCTTCTTGAGAAAGAATTCATAATTCATGAAATCAACTAATATGCATAATCATAAATTAAACATACATTAAAACAAAAATACTTGGGCCAAATATGCATGGCCCACTTGCCTATGATAAACCTTCCTAGGTCAAGTCCTCTAACTTGATTGAGTCTTATAGTCACATGTAATTCGATTAAAATCATAATATGTACATTAGTTCATAATGATTAAACCTTAATCGTGGTCTTTGAATAATGGAAGTCTTTTAATGTGTAAAACTGCAATTGAAAATAGGCTACAATGATATAGAATCAAAAGACCTTTCCAATGAATATTTTCCATCATTTCTGAGGTCATATGCACAATTTATTTATTTTGCAAGATGGACCAATCAGTGTCTAGAAAACTATAGTGTGATGTCAGTTTAAATCAATATTATATCCAATGTAAATAACTAGCAAAAAACAGAAAACTAAGAAGCTTGTGACACATAAATCAAATGTGTGGGGGCATACTGGTCATTTCGATCTAGCAATCAAACTTGTGTAAGAAAAATAAATCAAAGGTAATATCTCAATTATACCCTTGCAAAACAAAATATCTGATCAACATAGCATGGGCACTGATGTCATTTGATGACCAAGTTTCTTCCTTCATCTATGGCATACGACGACCGAACCTACAGGTCCAAGCTCCAACCATCGTAGGAGATATGACAATCGTTCATGGGGTGTTGAGACCTTAAGTGCCCCTTTTGTATCAGATCAAAACCAATGAAGCCAAAGGAGTGGGCAGTGAGGGATGGAGACATCTGTGTTTAGGAGGTCCTTTAGAAAATTAGAAGACAAGGGAGGGTAGTCAGAGATCCAAAAATATAGTAATTTGGTGGGAACATGTCTATTGGGAGTGGTAAAACTATCATGAGGGCATGATAAGTCCATCAGTGGTGTTTCCGTGGTGAGCAACTGAGGTGCCATGGCTACTAAAGCTGACAATCCGTCAAATGTGAGTTATAGGTTATGAAGATTGAGGCCAAAATGGAGCAAAAAAATGAAGTAGAAATGATCGAGAGGCTGATGGTGATGTTTACTGGGCATCCAATTGCTTAGATAAAGTCGTCGATGGATGGGGAAAAGTTGTGGTCACTAGAGAACCAAAATGACTCAGTCATCGTGTTTAGGGGTATAGGAGGTGTGATTGAAGGTGGAAAAGTTACGTGCAGGGACTAAGGGTTATTTTCGATCCATTTATTAGCTGCAAGATGGATCGAGCCACCATTGACAACTTGGGAGTGGTGAGAGGGCATTCCATAGATTAGGTGTTTCTATAAAAAAGAGGTATAGGATGTGATTTATGGTTTGTTTTAATCGAGAAAGGGAGGCGAGTATGTAAGAGAGGCAATCTCGAGAAATAGATGCAAGAGGATAGAAAATGAGGTAAAGAAGGAAAGCTCATGGAATGTTTCCTGAGTTGCTAAGGAGTTGGAGGTAGAGGTTGATGTTGAGGCCATTTTATTGTGAACAATTAAATTCTAGTCATTGGATGGACATGGGGAAAAGGAAGTAATGCACATTTAACACGTGATAGGAGAAAAATGAGAGACTTTAGGACTCACACTAATTGAATTTGTGATTAATTGTTAGTCAAACTATAGGGAAAACTTCCCAAATTAAATTGGAGGGTCAAACATGGTCAAAACTTGACCAAATTTGGAACCCACACCCAATAATAGGTCTATATTCTTTCTATTCACTTAAATATCCTTCTTGACCATATTATGTCTATCAATGCATTAAATGTTACTTATCTTGAATTATATATAAGAAGGGTGAAATGATGTGTATATAATTTCATAATTATTTATTTGAATCTAAAAATGAGATGAATAATGAATGTTCAATCAAAGTTTATGTTTTATATCCATTTTATGCCTTCTGGAGAAATTTTCTTAGAGAGAGAGAAAAGACAATGAATGATACTTTCCTACCATATTAAAACCCATAATATGAAAAAGGAAGACTTCTTGCCCAAGGTCTTTGTTCCATATACATATTTTTGAATTCCAAGTCTTTTCTCTTTCTATTTTACTTCCTTTGAACCCTTTTTAGATTAGGATAGGGAAAACAAAAAGTGGAACTATTGTTGACTTAATTGCAACACATAATGCACATATGAAGGAGAAAATCTATTTTGAGTCCCATTTTATTTTTCCTTACTTTAATTTCTTATAAGAAATACCATTTCATTTTTCCTTTTACATTAAGACCCTCCACTATTTCTGTTTAAGAAAAATTAATTATTAGACTTAAATTAGTCCTAAAATTTTGGGATGTTACAAGGTCTCTTACAGAATGATTCCATAAAAACACTAAAATATCTCTCCCCTTACCCACTTAGACCCTCAATAGTTTGTACAAAGTGATAGTGTGATCATATCAAATCAGGATATACACCTTATTTTCAATACAAGTGAAAAACACATTCTCAACACTTACAAAAAAAATTACTGACTATTGAAACGTCAACTTACCTTTATTAAGTCTTATAAGCCTTTGGTACAATGACTCAATCATCAAAATAACAAATTACTCATTAATTTCTATTGGATGAAAATTACCTTCACAAGTAGTCAAACTAGATTTAAATTAAAATCAATAATGAGCAAGTAATTCCTACCCTCCTAGCTCATTTAGATACCAATCTCGAAGGAATACATATCATCCAATTGATGAATGAGCCGCAAGGAGAGGTATCACTAGCTGATATGATGCAAAGTTACACCATATATAGAGTGGCAATAATGAAAACCTTCAAAGGAACCTATGTATCTAGTGAGGTGATGCTGGAAGCTCTTGCAGCTACAATCAGGTTAAATACAACCCCATGATTGATATTTTTCTTTGATGAAGAGATACCCAAGAGATGGAATCAAAATAAACCCCTATTATACAATACTATTTGTAGAGGTATCAAGATTTCTTCCTACTTCGTTGACAAAAGGGTGTCCCTCAATGAAACTCCTATCAAGATTCTTATTACTTTGGGGAGGGATCCCCCATATCGATTGCCTATAATAAAGAAAGAAACATCCTTTGAATGTGCATTATAATATTTTGTAGGGGAGATTTCCCATGATTTGCAGATTAGACCACAAACTTTTCCAATTTTGTTCATGGTCATGGAGATGAGCCCTTTTATGTGTGCAAAGTCATCATCCTTATTTAAACATTTTTTTATCTTGAATTGACACTAAATTGTTAGCAATGAAATAGTTTTAACATAAATTATCTTAGTTTATCTCTTCTTGCTTAAATTGGAGTTTTTACTTGGTTATTGTGCATTAATTAGGAAAATAGAAAATTATTTCAAAGGGCAAAATTCCTAAATTTTTTGTTGAAAGATGTTTTGTACAATTCCCGTAGTGCCTGAAATTTATGTATACTCGGTACCAAAAGCGCCATAACTATTGTGTACAAACTCCAAATTGAGTGTATAATTATCCATTGGAAAGGAAATTTAATTTCCTAAAAGAAAATACATTATTGGAACTACTTTTGAGACTTCGATGGGTTCAAAACCTGCTCAAAATCTCTATTACGAAATTCTACATTATAGAGAATCGCATGGTCAAATATTAAAGAGGACAACTCAATAAATCCCACCATTTGCAGACAGGACATAAATATTGTAAAAGTTCTCTCATTTGACTAGGAAAGTTGGATAATTCTATATACTTTTATGTTGTGGAAAAAAACCAAATAACGACTTGGTCAAATGTCAAAATTCATCAATGCAGTTAAGGTTTGAATATGACTTCAGTTTGAAGCAAGTGATTAAATGTCATTGACCGACTGACACCAAAGATGAAGCAATATAACCAATGCCACCAACCATTCCTATAGGGGTTTTACTCCTATTTTCTCCCTATAAAAGGATGGGAGAATCCAAATCAAAAGAATGTCACTTGTTTTATTCCCTTTTATCTAGTTATTGCTTCTATTCTGACATTATGTTTGAGTAGATTCATTCTAGGGCATGGGACCTAACCCCATAGCATGTCTTTATTCGATATAGTTGACTCCCCTTTTCAATAAAAGAATATTTATTCATCTATTTCAACCCTGATCATGAGTGTTTTGATATATTCTAGTGGGATGATATGACAGTGGATCCCCACAAAAAAAACATGTAGTCCCTTACTTGTGATTACTAATAGTGGATCTTGTATTTATTTCTCTAGTAGTAAGATTATATCTTTGAGGGGGTGTTGAGACTTGGGGCCTTTGAAATGATGAACTCATAATCTTTTTGAAATGATCAACCAAAATCAGATTGTGATCTTTGTACTCATTTGATTTATTTGTTACACTTTGTGGTGACACGACCACCTAATCCATAGAGTCTAATGCCTGATAAGAATCACATGTATTTTTATGAGATATCAGACAAATATGTGTTGGACAAACATATGAGGATCCAAAAACACTGGGACCAATGGGTTTGTGGGGAGTCCAACCCTTCTACTATTGTGTTCCGTAAGAACACAAGCACATGGTACTCATTTGGTTATTGAGATCCATGAGTTGTTCCTTGAGTAAAGGCATGGTTATTCATTGTGATTCCCTAGACCCCCTGTCTATTTTATAATTCAACTAGATTTGTTACTTTTGTACTTTATTTTCATTCTTAGCATAAATCAGCCTTCACATCCAGATTTATACTTTCCTATTCTCTTACAATCAATTAAGATTTCAACTATTTTTAGTCATCCTTCAGGATTCGATACCTTACTATCATAAGGTTAAACTTTAGGAATTTTCCTAGTGTTTGTGCAAAAAATGAAATGCATCAAATTGGCGATGTTTCTGGGGACGTCACATGTTGTTTGTCAAATTTTGATCACCAATGTATATTTAGGGTTTCTTCTTTTCAAAATTTTTAGTTTGGTTTTAAAACTTTTAGTTTGTTCCATAATTTTGATCTTACTTCATAATTTTTTAACTTGTTATATATTTTTGTTCCTTCCTTCCAATTATTCAGTAATTTTTAATTCTATCATAATCTCATAGTTGACTTCAACAAGGATTTTTAGTCTTGTTCCATAATGTCTTTGCTTAAATTTTTTGCCTATTGAGTCTCTATCTGGTAGTGTATCTCCTCTTTTTCTGAGTTTTAAATCTGGCAGTACTACTTTCCTAGTTTATGTTTGTAACTTCTAGTACCCTTTATTTTATTTTCCTGGACATTTTGTTTTCCTTTTCTCAGTCATCAACAATATATGTGACCCTCCTAGAGCATTACCAACACCCCTTTCTCCTACTATCCCGAAATGGATGGGATCTTTCACCATCTAAATCGATCTCGTCTGTTCAGGATGAATCAAGAAGAAGTCAAAAGGCGGATTGATGAGGCTCTAGTTGTGCAAAGAGCGGCTATGGAAGCTCAAGCCATGGCTCAATGAGAAGCCTAGCAACAAAAACAGCTTAAGGACTTTTCAATCCCTAGGAGTGCTAATCGATATCCTATTATTCCTTCTGAAATTATTTCCCATCAGTTCAAGATCCGTATGCAATGGATCAATCTTCTCTAAGGCAACCCATTTGGGGGAAAAATGGAAGAAAACAGTCATGACAACCTTTGACAGTTGCTTGACTTATGTTTCTTACATAAGGTAATACTCTCTCACTGACCATGCCATGAGTTGGTATTAGTATCTTGAAGGAAATCTCATCACCATGTGGGATGCTCTGCAGGAAAAATTTCATGGGAAATACTACATGTTGGTATGTATGCCCATAGAGCAAGTCATGTGATGATTGTAATGGGATACTTTGTAAATGATTTGAATAATAATAAATGAAATTTGCAATCTATATGTTTTGACTATTTCTGAGATGATAGTGTAACATGATAGATGTCTAAAGAATTGTTTTACTCAATGACGTATGCTTTTGGGTTGAGGACCTGAACGACGAGATCATACAGATGTTAAGAGTATACATTCTTATTCAGTCCCTAGTCAGTTGTTATTGTGGAAATAACCATAGACATCAATAACACTAAAGACTAGATTGTGTGTTGGTTGATGATAGAATCTCATTAGTCATGATATAGTGATATCAAACCAAGCTCATAGGTACTTGTTAGAGAACAAGTGTACCAGACAGACCCACAGTGAGAGTGACACATGGAACCATGATTTGGTAGTCACAATGATCTCTCACAGTGATGGTGGTGAATGTGATTCTTCGACCTGAAATCACTACACTCAACACATGTCGTTGGGTACACTTTGACATCATCAAACACAGTCCTGAAAAGTGGGTTGTTATAAAGGTGATGATTGGGTGACTTTGACACATGGGGCTTTTGAGGGGTGAGTGATAGATATGGGATTTGTCCCTCCTAAGGGAGTTTAATGTCCATGGCCACTTGATGAGTAGGATTGAGAAAGGCATGTGTGTACATGTGTGAATCAATATGTGATATTGATGTCACACACATCTCACCCAGTCTGCTCTGAGATCAAGAAAATGGATGATCATTGAAAGGATGATTGTACCATGCCTTAAGTTCATTCAGGACATTAGTGACAAATGAATTATACATTCACTGTAACACCATTCACGGATTGTAGGATTGAAAGTTGTTCTCCAACTTTCTATTTCACGTGGGTAGCACTGACGTGTGACTAGGCACCACTCTTTGCTTGTGAAGTCATAAGTGTTATGGACTTTCACTGCCAATGTGAAATGGACCTATAGGGTCACACACATAGGATTTAACCTGGAAAAGGAGTTTATCCACAAATCATGTTTAGATTGATTACTAAAGGATTTTAGTAGTTCAAATAAACACTCAGTTGATTGATAGCTCAAAATCATAGTGTTCAAGGTATTGGACCAATTAATTAGACTATCAGATTGATTGAAACTGTGATTGACTGATTTTGCACAATATGCACTTCCAACCGATTGGCTCATGAGATGAACTGATTGGCTCAGGTTGGTGAACCGATCGACTCAGCTGGTGAGACGATCATCTCATGTATCAATGAGATGATCAACTCAATTGCTGAACCGGTCGACTCATGTGACCAACGGAGATCGTTTGGAAAGTTGATTTTGCAAATACAATTTGTTTCACTTGTACAAATTCGATTTGGACAAGGAATAATATTTAATTAATCAAAAACAAATATGAAAGTCAATTTGAGTTGGACCAGGACCACAAACCGATCGGATCATGTGATGAACCGATCGACTCATGGGTGCCAAATGATTGGTTCAGGTTGAACTGATCAATTAAGGTTGAACTGATCGGTTGAGGTCACCAAACGATAATTTTAGGGTTGAAACGATCAGTTCAGCTAGCGCAGTTGGTT
Source organism: Alisma plantago-aquatica (assembly GCA_963693085.1). Lineage (NCBI taxonomy): Eukaryota > Viridiplantae > Streptophyta > Magnoliopsida > Alismatales > Alismataceae > Alisma > Alisma plantago-aquatica. The sequence goes on from OY856415.1 coordinate 212,011,630, forward strand.
GTTTTGTGGAAAATCTCGAACACTTCTACTCCTGCTTTAGTCCTGCATTTCCCGGGATAGAGAACCTTGTCCCATGACCCTCCTATATATATAGGGATATTGGGGGCTTCTCAAATCACAACTCAGAGCACTAGTTACTCTGCAAAGTTGTTGTTCTCTCTGTTTTTGGTAATCGAGAGAGCCCGAGCAAGTGCTACCCGATAAGGGAGGCACAATAAGGGAAAGACAAATTTAGAAAGGCAACTGGTTGTAGGAGAGTGTGTCGGTGACTAGTACGCCCACAGCAGGGTGTAACTCCTTCTGATTCCTTGTGGGACAAGGAGATCAGAGTTCTAGGCAGTCCATGTGGATGACTGCAGAGGCGGGAGACTTCTGCCGCTCAGAGGACAGATGTCAATCCTGACAGTCTTGGTGAGACCAGGAGCTTCACAGACACCATCCAAGATGGAAGGTGAAGACCACACAAGTCGGGAGGTAACGTCACCGAGCAAGCCTTGGGACAAGGTACACCTCTACAAACAATCCTTCCTATTGTATAGACGTTGACGCGATTCTTTTATTCTGGGTTTGGGAGAAGAAATTTTTGTTTCCGCTGCCTTCTCCGTCTCCCCTAAAACCCAACAGTGGTATCAGAGCCACGAAAACTGCTCTATGCTTTAGGATTATCGATATGATCGATTTTGGTTTGTCACCTTTATTTATTGCATACAATGCAAATAAAATTGGCTTTATGCATGTCCAATCCTAAATCCACAAATCCCTATATACATATATGATATGTAATATGAATGCACTCGATACATGTCGCCCTTAAACGAGTTTTGTGGTGGATGTATAGCATGGTTATGGCCAATAAACCCTATGTATGTGTGCTTGGGTATATGTGGTTTCTTGTATCTTAGTTTGCACACCGATTCTCTATCTCCTATTCCTGATGTAACTCGAGATAATTCGAGATTTCTTTCCTACCTTTTCTCCCCCCGAATGTAACTTGGGGTTTCCTTTTTCAAATGTAAAATAGGATATATTTTATTTCCTAATATTTCAAAGAACGGTGGAAATCTTGACGACCGGTTTGAGGAGCGAGATGAGCGGGTGGCGGCATGTGGAGATGCACGACGACCAGTGCACCGATCGGCTGGAGGCGCCAGTCGATCGGCTGGTGGCACCCAACTGACTGGCCTGATGGCGAGCCGATCAATCATGGGGATGAGTTGATCAAACCTGGAAAGGCGAAGCATAGAGTTCACCTTGTACAGGTTGCATGTGATGTGAACCTAGATGACTGTGATTCCTCTTGGCTCGAGGAATCACATTAGGATGGCCATAATCATTGCTTTTATCATTTTGCATGTTTTCTATAGGATATAGCATGTATATGATACTTACTATATTATAGTGATTGGATATATAAATGTACCTATAAAAACCAAATCCCTCATTAAATATTAAAGTTTTAGATGCCTTCCAAATGCGACACACGTGAAAATCTTGATCGGCCAAGTGTGGGCACGCCCTAGCGTGGTACACCATCTATCTCATGGAAGCGTGAAAGAGGTATATGTGGGTCTACCCTAGCAGGGTGCATATTCATCGTGTTGGCTTTGGGTCGGACTTAACAAGGTGACCTAGATAGGATCTAGCACCTTAAGGCATGGAGGTGATCATGGCAAGGAGTTGTGCATGACATCTTTCAAGAGTTGCATATGATGCAATTGGAAAAAGTTGCCTACCTGGAAGATCTGAGTTGTGGGTGACAGCCCTAGCTGGTCTAGGACTCAAAGGATTTCAGGATCTTGACCCACTAGAAGATTGTACGCTGCAATCTTCCGAATTGATGGTGAGGGCTATCAATTTGAATCAAAATAGTGGGATCAGTAATTAATTAAAGGCCTAATTAACTACTATCAATTTTTATTCAAATCAAATCAAATCCAAAGGAGTTTGACAAATGCAATTTTCTCTTGTAGAATGGAAAAATAATCATCTTTTAAAATGGGAAAATTAATTGAGAACAAATTCCATAACTGGTTGTGGATTGTGAGAAGTGTTATGCACAATCCAGATATACCGGTAGCCTTTGAGTCCACTCCATGTGCGCTTAAGAAGAAGGATAGTTCATTGATGGAGATCAATGGAACAAACTCCAAGGACAAAGGTAAAGGAGCGAAGGGTTCTCTCGCCGAACCAATGTCAGAATCTTTTGCTCTCAAAACATGGAGAGGATGGAGGGAATGATGGAAGAAGAAGCGAGAGATAGAGATCTCTACTTCTGGTGTATACATAATAGAGATTAACTTTACTACTTCTTTGTCATGGGTACTTGATACCGGATGTGGATCTCACATTTGTTCAAATGTGAAGGATCTTAAGAGAAGTAGGCCTTTGGGGAAAGGCGAGGTTGAACTACGAGTTTCCAATGGGGCAAGAGTTGCTGCCAGTGCCGTGGGAACCTATGAGTTAACTCTACCTAGTGGGCTAATAATAGAGTTGAAGAACTGCTATTATGTACCTGGCATAAATAGAAATATCATTTCCGTTTCTTGTTTGGACAAGGATGGTTTTGAATTTCTTATTAAGAATGGAAAGTATTCTATTTCAAAAGATGGGATCTTTTATGGCAGTTCCCCAATGTCTTATGGTCTATACTTGATAGATCTAGAGACAATTGTATACAACGTAAACACCAAAAGGCAAAACTCAACAACTAAAAAAAAACATATCTTTGGCATTGTCGTCTAGGGCACATAAATGAGAAGTGCATCTCTAGACTCCATAAAGATAGTTATCTAGACTCTTTTGATTATGAATCAATAGAGACGTGTGAATCTTGTTTGTTGGGCAAGATGACCAAGACTCCCTTTTCAGGTAAAGGTGATAGAGCTAGTGATCTATTAGGACTCATACATACTGATGTATGTGGGCCTTTTAGAACTAATGCCAGAGGTGGGTATCAGTACTTCATTACCTTTACTGATGACTTCAGTAGGTATGGCTATGTGTACCTGATGAAACATAAGTCAGAAACCCTTGAAAGGTTCAAGGATTTCATGAATGAAGTACAGAACCAACTTGGTAAAAGTATTAAAGAACTTCGATCTGATCAAGGTGGAAAATATTTAAGCCTAGAGTTTGAGGACCTTATGCGAGCCCGTGGTATCATATCACAATGGACTCCTCCTGGAATACCACAGCATAATGGTGTGTCTGAAAGAAGGAATCACACATTACTGGATATGGTGCGATCAATGATGAGTTTTGTTGATCTCCCGATTTCCTTTTGGGGTTATGCTCTTGAAACCGTCGCATTTACACTTAACTGAGTACCATCTAAATCAATTCAAAAGACACCATATGAGATATGGCATGGGAAGCGTCCCGATTTGTCTTTTATGAAGATTTGGGGTTGTGAGGCTTACGTCAGGAAAATGTTTCCTGATAAGCTTGGACCCAAGTCTGATAAATGTTATTTTGTTGGATACCCCAAGGAAACGAGGGGATACTATTTATACCACCCTACTGACAATAAAGTGTTTGTTGCTAGGACGGCTGTGTTCCTAGAAAAGGAATTTATTTCCAGAGGAAACAATGGGAGGAAAATAGAGATTTAAGAGGTTCAAGCCCAATAAGAAAACATTGAACCGGTAGATGTACAAGAGGATCATAGAGATCCACAAGGTGTTGTGGAATCTCAGTCTCCTCAAGTAACACAAAGACCGTGTAGATGTAGTAGGACACACCTTGAACCTGAGAGGTTTGGATACCTTGTGACTCAGGAAGGCGGTGAGTTGATCATAGATGATGATCCAACTACCTATCTAGAGGCTATGGAGGGACTAGATTTTGAGAAGTGGCTTGAGGCCATGAAATCCGAGATGCAATCCATGTAATCCAACAAAGTATGGACTTTGGTGGAACCACCCGAAGGGGTAAAACCCATAGGGTGCAAGTGGGTCTTCAAGAAGAAGACCGACATGGATGGTAATGTGCAAACTTATAAAGGTAGATTGGTTGCAAAGGGTTTTCAACAAGTTTAAGGTGTTAACTATGACGAAACCTTTTGTCCAGTTGCCATGATTAAGTCCATCAGGATTATGCTTGCTATTATGACTTACTATGACTATGAGATTTGACAAATGGATGTTAAAACTGCATTCCTTAATGGGAATATAAATGAGGATGTGTACATGACACAACCTGAAGGTTTTATAGATCCAAAGAATGCCAATAAAGTCTATAAGCTACAAAGGTCAATCTATGGATTGAAGCAAGCATCTCGGAGTTGGAATCTTTGATTTGATGAGGCAGTCAAAGTGTTTGGCTTTATTCAAAATGAACATGAACCTTGTGTGTACAAGAAGGTTAGTGGGAGCATGACCACATTCCTCATATTGTATGTGGATGACATACTATTGATGGGGAATGATGTCACAACCTTAGAGAAGGTAAAGACATGGCTTGGGAATACTTTCTAAATGAAGGACTTAGGAGAAGCATCCTACATTCTAGGAATTAAGATCTATAGAGATAGATCTAAAAGGTTTCTCGGACTAAGTCAAAGCACATACATTGACAAAGTGTTGAAGCGGTTCATCATGGAGAACTCAAAGAGAGGCAACATCCCCATGCTACATGGAATCACTATCTCTAGAGCTCAATGTCCCCAATTTTGTGAAGAGAGGGAGTGTATGAATGGGATCCCATATGCATCAGCCCTCGGATCCATCATGTACGCTATGTTGTCACATGCCCAGATGTCTCGTATGCCCTCAAAATGACAAGAAGGTACCAGTCAGATCCTGGGGATGCTCCCTAGACAGCCGTAAAGAACATCCTCAAGTACTTATGAAGGACTAAGGATCAGTTCCTTGTATACGGTGGTGAGGAAGAACTGGTTGTAAAGGGTTACACCGATGCAAGCTTCCAAACCGACAAAGATTATTACAGATCAAAATCAGGATTTATGTTTTGCCTAAACAATGGAGTTGTGAACTGGAAGAGTTCCAAGCAAGAAATAGTTGCCAATTCTACTATAGAGGTCGAGTATATTGTTGCTTCACATGCAGCAAAGGAGGGTGTGTGGATCAGGAAGTTCATCTCTAAACTTTGTGTAGTTGCCAGTAGATGTGATGCAATTGAGCTTTATTGTGACAATAATGGAGCTATTGCTCAAGCTAAGGAGCCCAGATCACCTCAGTGGTCCAAGCACATACTGTGGCGCTTCCATCTCATAGAAAAGATCGTACAACGAGGAGATGTGAAGAGTTGCAAAGTACCAACTGAAGACAACATAGCTGATCCACTGACTAAGGCCCTTTCTCAGCAAAAGCATGATGTTCATGGTAGGTCACAAGGACTGAGGTTCCTAGGTGACTGGCTCTAAGTTCAAGTGGGAGTATGTTAGTATGTATGCCCATAGAGCAAGTCATGTGATGATTGTAATGTGATACTTTGTAAATGATTTGAATAATAATAAAGGCAATTTTCGATCTATAAGTTTTGACTATTTCTGAAATGATAGTGTAACATGATAGATGTCTAAAGAATTGTTTTACTCAATGACGTATGCTTTTGGGTTGAGGACCTGAACGATGAGATCATACAGATTTTAAGAGTATACATTCTTGTTTAGTCCCTAGTCAGTTGTTATTGTGGAAATAACCATAGACATCAATAACACTAAAGACTAGATTGTGTGTTGATTGATGATAGAATCTCATTAATCATGATATAGTGATATCAAACCAAGTACATAGGTACTTGTTAGAGAACATGTGTATCAGACAGACCCACAATGAGAGTGACACATGGAATCATGATTTGGTAGTCAGAATCATCTCTCACAGTGATGGTGGTGAATGTGATTCTTCGACCTAAAATCACTACACTCAACACATGTCGGTGGGTACACTTTGACATCATCAAACACAATCCTGAAACATGGGTTTATAAAGGTGATTATTGGGTGACTTTGACACATGGGGCTTTTGAGGGGTGAGTGATAGATATGGGATTTGTCCCTCCTAAGGGAGTTTAATGTCCATGGCCACTTGATGAGTAGGATTTAGAAAGGCATGTGCATGCATGTGTGAATCAATATGTCATATTGATGTCACACACATCTCACCGAGTCTGCTCTGAGATTAAGAAAATAGATGAACATTGAAAGGATGACTGTACCATGCCTTGAGTTCATTCAGAACATTAGTGACAAAGGAATTATACATTTGTTGTAACACCATTCACAGATTGTAGGATTGAAAGTTGTTCTCCAACTTTCTATTTCACTTGGGTAGCACTGATGTGTGACTAGGCACCCCTCTTTTCTTGAGAAGTCATAAGTGTTATGGACTTTTACTGCCAACGTGAAATGGACCTGTAGGGTCACACACATAGGATTTAACCTAGAAGAGAAGTTTATCCACAAATCATGTTTACATTGATTACTAAAGGAGTTTAGTAGTTCAAATAAACACTCAGTTGATTGATAGCTCAAAATCATAGTGTTCAAGGTATTGGACCAATTAATTAGAGTATCGAATTGATTAAAACTACGCTTGACAGATTTTGCACAATATGCACTTCCAACCGATCGGCTCATGAGATGAACTGATTGGCTCAGGTTGGTGAACCAATCGGCTCAACTGGTGAGACGATCGGCTCATGTATCGATGAGATGATCGACTCAATTGTTGAACCAGTCAGCTCATGTGACCAACGAAGATCGTTTGGAAAGTCAATTTTGCAAATACAATTTTTTTCACTTGTAAAAATTTGATTTGGACAAAGATTAATATTTGAGTAATAAGAAACAAATATGAAAGTCAATTTGAGTTGGACCAGGACCACAAACCGATCGGCTCATGTGATGAAATTATCATCTCAGGGGTGCCAAATGATCGGTTCAGGTTGAACCGATCGGTTGAGGTCACCAAACGATCATTTTAGGGTTGAAACGATCAGTTCAGCTGGCGCAGTTGGCTGTTTTGTGGAAAATTGCAAACCCTTCTACTCCTACTTTAGTCCCGCATTGCCCAGGATAGAGAACCATGTCCCATGACCCTCAAATATATTGGGGTATTGGGGGCTTCTCAAAGCACAACTCAGAGTACCAGTTGCTCTGTAAAGTTGTCGTTCTCTCTAGTTTTGGTAACCGAGAGAGCCCGAGCAAGTTCTACCTGATAAGGGAGGCACAACAAGGGAAAGACAACTGCAGAAAGGCAACTGGTTGCAGGAGAGTGTTTTAGTGATTAGTACACCGACAGGAGGGTGTGACTCCTTCTGATTCCTTATGGGACAAGGAGATCAGAGTTCCAGGTTGTCTGTGTGGACGACTATCGAGGCGGGAGACTTCTGCTTCTCGGAGGACAACTTTCAATCCCGACAGTCCTGGTGAGACCAGGAGCTACACAGACAACGTCCAAGACCGGAGGTGAAGATCATGCAAGTCGTGAGGTAACGTCACCGAGCAAGCCTTGGGACAAGGTACGCCTCTACAAACCATCCTTCCTATTGTATAGACGTTGACGTGATTCCTTTATTCTGGGTTTGGGAGAAGAAATTTTTGTTTCCGTTGCCTTCTCTATCTCCCCTAAAACCCAACACTACCCCCATCCCTAACCTAAACCACCAGGGGGGAAATATAGACTCATCATGGTCCCTGGTGAGACCTTGAGAGAAGCATGGGAGTGATTCAAGGAACTCCATCGTCTTTTCCCACATCACAATATACCCAAGGATCAATTCATTGAGATCTTCTATTATGGTGGAGATTAAGACACCAAAGACTTTCTAGATACATCCTCTAGAGGGAAATTCATGTCCCAAAATACCGAGAGTGCCTCGAAAGTTGTCCAGAGAAGTGTCGAAACCCATCCCAGGTCTAACTGAGGAGAATTCCTTAAGGTAGTAAAGGTTGAATACAACTTCGAGCTAAAGTCAATTACAGAGAGTCTTAAGATGATTGTTTCAAGACAAGGTAGGTTGGAATCCTCTATAAAGCATACAAACAAAGACTACCTCAGAAACAATTCGAAGATGTGAATGATATTTACAACATCCCTAATCAAGTCGGAAATCCATCGGCATGTTGTAATATCAAATGTTGTCACAATTCATGTTGTAATTATATGTTGAATGGTGAACATGTGTTGTGGTTTGTTTATTGTTCATGCACACGTGCTATTGATTGTTTCCTTATGACTCCCTTGATTTTCTCTTTCTTAGCCTAGTGTGTGGTGTTTAAATTGGGATTCCTACTGAGGTGAGGTTTTCAATTTGGACATCACACATCAGATTAAGTTTTAGAAAATTCGGGGACATCACAGGTGGTATCAGAGTATGAACAATAACAAAGCCTGACATTTGCTCATTATGCAACTCAAAACTAAAGAACCTTGAATTAATAATCTTTTAGGGTTAGATTAGTCATCCTTTAGAGACTAGATCTTACCTAGCCTGTAGGTAGCACCTAGATGTCTAAGAACTAGGTCTAGACTGGTGCTTATTGTATAACAAGTCCTTAGATGTCATTCTTTCCTTATAGTACAACGGTATGGGACATTGCATTATTTAGAAATGATGTACCTCACGGGAAGAGAAACCTTTGGCATATGATGTATCCATGTTTTGGGTAGCTACATCAGTCTACACCCTATTCTCAACCATTTCACTAGTTTTTATGACACTGTACTCTCTACTATGTGCGGGACACTCATTTTGTGGTTTTGGTTTTTGATTCCAATCGAATCAAACCTCGATAGTTTTCTCTGGCATTTGTTTTATTGGAGAAAAACTATATAGTATTTTTATTATATATATGTATTACAAAAATGTGTCCCCACACATGTACTAGTCAGAGCTTGTCATGCAACCTAAGTGAAAGTGAATGACATCAGTCTAGAAGAGAGAGTAGTTCTAGATTAGATGACTAGAGCCTTGTTTGGAATATGTGATAGATAGAATAGATGAAATAATATAATGTAAGTCTTATATAGAAGACATAAGATGGTTATTATGATATATGTGTGCCTTTAAGGATTCAGGTTCAGTTTTGAGGATTTGAGATAGGTTTTCATGATGAAAGTATGTGTGGTTTTGTAAGATAAGATAAGATAGGTTATGACAAGGATGTGAGTCAACATGAGCCTCAAACTCTTTTTCAAAGGAGGACCTCTAGTGTTAGGACCAGTTTTAGGGTTAACTCCAGAGAGAGTGAGACCCATTGGGATAAGGTCAGAGAACCTAAACTCCAAGATATGAGATGATGATAAATATGTGATATGATATGTCCTAAACTAGAATACTCCTGAGTGATTGAGATGAGTTTCTTTATGCATGACTCCTATAGTTTCTTGACCCTAGATGTCCTTGGGAGGACCAAACCCTAGAGATAAATATAGGCTCATTATATATGTGCATGTGAATATGAATATGATTGCCTTCCATTCGGGTGAGGGAGAGAGCCCAAGACCATGGAGGAGGTAGCTGTGTTGGTTTCTATGAAGCCTCATGCTCGGGTGGGTGGTTCCCATGTAGGACTCTAGAGGTGTTTATGAAAGAGAGTTGGGAAATAGTGTGTCTCGTGGGTAGATAACCTATGAAGAGAATATCATAGCAAGTTTTGGTTTGTGCATATGTGGCTAGAGTTTATAAAGATAATCACCAGTGCCTATGAGGAAGACTTGGTAACTGTCATGAAATTGTTCTTACCCCAATCCCAATCCTACTGTCAAAATAGTAGAAAAAGTATTGAAGCGCCCGTCCCTAAGTGGCCCCGTAAGATCTAACACACTGGCATATACAATAAGAAATAAATAACTAAAAAACTGGAAAAATAAAGAACAAACTAACCCAATATGGAGATATATCCAATTTATTTTTGTCCTCAGAGTGTATAGTGTGGAAGTGATCATATTCAGTATTCCATTTGTATTGACTAAAATCAAGAAAATCAAGACACAATCATGCAATTGCACGGTACACTATCAAAATCAAGTAAAACACTTTATAAGAAAATAAGTATACTTGGAAGGACTTATATTCAAAAGAAATAACAAGCAATTTGCAAAACCAACATTTATTCAACAAGTTTTTCAAGAAATTAAACTTTTATTATGAGTTTCTATTATGCTGTAATTCGAGAAGCATGCTTATATATTTTGTGTGACTCTATTACCCTAACGCGATGGGAAAGGTCACTGGGATCCTTCTCACCATAGGAACATAGGAAGCCAATGTACAAGTCCCACCTCCAACTGAGGGGGTTCTTTTACTCAATATCAACATTATCAATATCACCATCATTATCAATATACGGGCAGTCATAATGGGCATGCAATTTATGTTTTCATGTTTGTCAAAATATAGTATAGAAAAATAGAAGACTAATCATAGGGAACAGTAGCTCATCCAAGTAAATAGCCAAGCATACAGTCAAGGGATACATATAAGTATCTTCAATAAAATCAAGGAGGAGTTATATAATAGCATTCCTTTCACCGAGATTTCTAGTATAGATCACGAGTAATAGGTCGACCCTTCGAGTTAGATCCTAAAACACAATGTTCGGATCAAGGGTCAAGATCACAATATTTGAAAATCATGTTTCAATATTTGAGACTAGGGTTACACTTTCCTATGTCAACCTTAGGGTTGGGTCATTCACTTATAATCAATATTTCAATATGTCCAACATTATTTCTAGTATAAAATATATTCGAGTGTGAATGACTTACCTAGGTTTTCTAAGATCATATGTGTTAATCCTAACTTATGGTCATTATCCAAGTCATCATCAAATTTCTAGATCATCATCATGCTACTTAGTATAATTGGAATTTCAATATTAGATTGATGATTCAAAAATATATCAAGGGTTTTGCAAGATTAAGATCAATATCCAAATTACTCATTATTCATAAAGATTATAATCAAGTTTGAACCAAGTAAATGGATCTAGGTTACTAATGATTTATTTTCAAGAGTAGATGATTCAAATAGATTGGATCTAGGTTACAAGGTATCATCAGAGACCAAATCTAGGGTTTTCAACATTTAGTCAAGATTAACCACAAATAGAGTTATTTAGACCAATTACATAAGCAAGAGATCAAGATTTAGGTGTATCCGTTAGAATAGTTTAGAATCAGTCTTCATAAGTATTTTTAAATTATTCATTGTATTTTTCTGATCAAGATTGACTATTTTGTCATCATTTTTGGAGTTCAGATGCATTTTCTACAATTAATACAACATCTAGACATTTAAATGAATATTCGAGCAGAGATGAGAATATTTGCTTGAAAAGGACGGTCGGGGAAACAAATGTAGGCCGTTGATCTAGATCTGGACATTTGTGATGGCATGCTTCCTTAACGGGTGAGCATGTATTGATTTCCCAGCTCAGGTCATTGGATCATGATCGAAGGGATGCGACTCTTCGCGAGCCAGGTCCTCAGATCGGGATCTTGCGGCTCGTGGTCGTCATCTCAGCCGAGTCACAATATCCATGGGGGTGGCGGTGCCATGGCAGAGGGGCATGTCGGCATGGAGGAGAGCTAGAGAAGGAGGAGAAGATGGAGGCAGTGAAGCTGCCGTTCAAGCTTGCCATGCCCTCGTGAGTTGGATGGAGGTCCGATTTTTGTGAGAGGAGGAGACGAAAATGAATTCCCAAAATGGGCTAGGCGGCGGTGCCATGGAGGAGTAAGGGCAGAGTGAAAGGAACGAATGGGGAAGAGAGGATGAGGGATAAATTAGAGGCACCGGCTATGATCGTGGGAGTAGGCTAAATTATGTAGTGGGATTTTAATAGCTAGAGAAGGCTAGGTTTAGGGTTTTCCTATGGCCACAACATCCATGGTGGAGGTCATGAGAGCAAGCTCTCAATTGTTCTCAAAATATGTTGAAATGAGGGGGGGATATTCCATTTGATTTCAGAATGGCGGGGGAAACGTTCCGGTTCATTTGATTTTTGAAACTGGTCAAAAACGAGCCAAAAGGGTGTGTTGGTCCCCTTAGTCTCCTCCCCGCTGATTGCGGGAGGTAGGAGATGACCTCCTAACCACTGGACCGGGCCGTGATCCATGGCTCTCTGATCTAAAGGCTGAGGTTCATCCCTTGCCTTAGCCAGTGGATTGCTGACTAGAAAAAGATCAGAAAATGGCCAATAAAAGGGGTTTTTGAGCACAAAAAATCATAGTAAATCGTATGAATGTCCAAATGACCTAAAATTTGGAAAAAACCTTCACAAAAATGTGGAGAATATTTAGAAAAGTTTGAGAACCATATTATGAAGTTGGATGGATGAATTTGTTTATTTGTACAAAGTGATGAATTAATCAAATATAAGGTGTTATAATGTGTATAAAGTTCACATTGTTCAACATATTTTGTATTTGAGTCTCAACTTTGATTGTGTAGACAAGAAAAATGAATTGGGTCCATAAGTGTGTGTAATGAGGGTAAAATTGGATTTCATTCAAACTTATGCAAAATTTCACTTTGTCACATCCTTCCCTCCTTAAAAAGGAATTTTGTCCCCAAATTTAAAAACATCCTCAAATTAGAATTGTCTGAATCCATATCATATCCTCAATTATTTAAACATCCTCCCCTATATAATGAAATTTATGTCCTCAAAATGCAATGTGACGACCCCAATTTCTATATACTTTCCTTAGTGACATACACAGATATGCGTGCACTCATATCAATAAATGTCAAAAGGGAAAATATTAGAAATCAAGATAGTCAACTAAAAATAGAGATAAGCCAAGATCATGTCCACATCATCAGTCGATAGCCAAAAAACACTTCATTCAATGATAAAAGATAAAGTCATACATATTAATACTTGAGAAGGGAGAAGAATAAGTCTATGAAAAAGAAAATAAGATTATTACATAGGATCTATAGTATCCTATTACATCATCTACAAGAATAAAAACTATCTTACTGAAATGAATAAGGTGAGATGTGGAGATCTATCTCATATCCTCCATGATCATTATTTAGCGGCTTCATGTACTTGGATGTGCTTCATATATTTTCAATTGTTCATTGTACCTAGAAAATACGAGAAACAAAAACATCAAAAAAGTTGGTACGTGGAATTAAAATCTATAATGTGCTGGTATATAAAATACTCAAAATTGGAGAAAGAGAATGAAAACGTTGTTTAAAGGTGGAAAATCAGGTAATCCCAAGTTATTAGCCTCATTTAGAATGAATATGCATTACTATAGTGGACTTAGCACAAACATAAATATTGGGCCCTATCCCTGCGTACCTTGTACCATTAGGGATCTTCATGCGTACCTTGAACCACAAGGGAGGTGCTAGTCAACATTAATGCTTTCCCTCTCTAATAGGGAGATTAATGAGCACCACTAGTAACTACATTTCACTTTTTCTTGTTTATTCATATTCTTAACTGTTCATGGTAGAAATTGTCAATATACATACATCAGCATCTACATCCAGCAATGTATTTCAAATACAAACAAGCAAGTACACATATATTAACATATATAAAATCTAGTCATATAATTATATCCACATACCTTCAACTTTCATATCTGGATTCCACAAGTCCTAGGTTATGAGTAAGGTAGTAAATCACCCTGAAATACAAAAAAACCCTAAGGTGATCATGGGTTTTCATCAATCTACATTAGGGATTAAATTTAGGGTTTAGGTTATTTGGGGTATCACTTTAAGATTCTTATGATTCAAATTTGGGTTCTGAGGTTAGGGTCGTCAAGGTTATTCAAGGGCATTTAAGTTATTAGGGTTTTACATAAATTGTATATAGTATTCATAATAAGGTGAGAAAAATTAGAAATTAGGGTTTTTCTTAACTATTGAATCTGATATCCTTCATAGATTAGGGTTTCAAATATCATGATGATCAACACCCCAATTAGGGTTTGATCTGCTCCCATGGTAGATTTAAAACCAATTATGACCATTATTACACAATATATAAATATTAAGGGGTTATTAGGACTTGTAGACCATATTTTCTAAAAAGGGGTCAGATCTAGGTCCTGGAACTATTTTATATAAATGGATGGCATTTTTTTGATGAAAAATATGTATAGGTTCGATATATTTCGATATTCCTATCATTTTCTAGGATTTCTCTAAGATCTGACCAATCAGATAAATTCTTGAAGAATAAATGAAAATAAATAAATAAAAAGAAAAGGATTGTGAGCTTTGCTTCGCAGATCATGCGAGGGATCTAACTAATCGGACCCTCATATTGACCAATGAGCAGGCGCTCGTCTGAAGAAGGGGAGGTCAAGGCAAGGAAAGGACCAAAAGGCCCCCAGGCGTACCAATAGAGCCCCTAGATGAGTATGGGCAGAGAGATCATACCTCTAACTTCATTGTTCCCTGCTTGTGCACCATGGATGGAGCAAGGGGATGACATGGGAGGAAAGATCACGATGCTGGGGGGGGGGTTAGGAAGAGTTTGGTGAAGTTGATGGTTGGGTTGAGTTCGCAGACTCACGGCGGTGGCGGGGAGGTCAAAGTCATCAACTAGGGAGATTTGGGTGCCATTTCTGATCTAAGCAGGCCGAAATGGATCGAGGGGTGAAAATGGGGATTACCTGCCCTCGAGTTGGATTGAGGGAGTTGAAAGCTTCGCTGAGGTTTACTGATGAGATTGTGATCTTCCTACAGCTCTGAGATGGCTCCAACCTCGCCGACCGTGAAGCTCTTTGACCTCAGTTGTGACTCGAGCTTCTAGACCTTTGCGACTCTAGTCGAAGGTGGTGATCAACCCGCCGAGGTCCCCTGATGGTGTAGCTGTGCTCGATTGAATGGAGAGAGCCACTGGAGTGAGGGGGGAGGTCAAGAAAATTGGGGCGGAGCTTGCTCAAGTTTGGGAAGATGGAGGTGAGTTCTGGTGAAATTGGCAGTGTAGAACGATTAAAGGGAGGTCAGAGAAGCTTTTGGGGGTCTTTTAAAGACACAGGGTGGTCGAGGGAATGGAGACCTAAAATGGGTGCCGCCGTCGGTGGAAGGCGTGTGAAGGGGGGGGGGAGTTGGTTCTCCCTGATCTGTGGATGAGGGGAGGTGAGTAGAGGGTTGTTGAACTCATCTCGGTGAGAGGAGTCTATCCTCCAAATATCTCATGCTGAGGTGATGAGATTCAGGCACTAGATCTTTTGGAAGGTCTGTTGTACAGTTGGGGGGGTCGGGACCCAAGAAGGCAGAGGTAGAAGATGAGGTCTTCACCCTCGGATCCTGAGCGGATATGTGTCCCCTTAATCGGACGGTCCAAGCTTGTCCTTAACTAATGAAGTCGCACCCAGCCAAAATATGAGGGCGTGACACATTATTTTAATCAAATGATGCAAGAACCTAGGTCCTAGACTATATTAGGTGACATATACACATAATTTTCTATTGTGAATAACTCCTAATTGGTACTTCCAATTGTAATGAGATTTTAGGCATAGATTTATAATGCTATGATGTAGCTATGGTGCAAGATTGGAGTTAAAATTTCGATTGTTGACTATGTCAAAAGTCTAAATGTCATCTGCATTTAATATGGTTGGTATGATACTAGAACAGTCATTATATGAAATTGATAGAGTATTTAATCAACATGGAATGAAAAATGATTGAGGGAATAAAAGGAATAATTAAAATTGTAGGAGAGAGAAAATAAATAACATATATATATATATATATATAAACTCACACTGTCACATTCTCCTCTCCTTTTTGGGAATTTTGTCCCCAAAATTCAAGCATCCAGAAAAAGATGTGGATACTTCTTCTCAACCTCGGTCTTTAGTTCCCAGGTGGCATTTTCTTCATCATGGTGGCTCCAGAGAACTTTCACCATATCTATATGTCGATTAGTGTTAAGCTCTTATAACTTGAAGTCGAGAATTCTGACTGGGGACTCCACATATGACAGATCATCCTTCAACTCGAGAGGCTCATGATTCAGAATGTGGCTAGGATCTTTGACATTAGGCTTCAGATTAGATACATGAAAGACATTATGCATGGCACTATATTGAGGTGGAAAAGCAAGACGATAGGCACATGCACCAACCCTTTCCAGAATCTCAAAGGGTCCAACATAACGAGGATTGAGCTTTCCTTTGTTCTTGGCCAAAGCTCGAATTGGTCAGATCTTCAGAAAAACATGGTCACCTTCCTTGAACTGACATTCCTGTCGGTGAGCATCTACATAGGACTTTTGCCTGTCCTGTGCCCACTTCATCCTCTGCCTGATTAGAGAAACCTTATCAGTATACAACTGCATCTCCTCATATTTCATCAGGGTATGTTCTCCGACGTCGTCCCAGTATAATGGTGATCTACATGGTCGGCCATAAAGAGCTTCATAGGGAGGCATCCCAATGCTTGCCTGGTAGCTATTATTATAGGCAAACTCAGCTATATGTAAGTAATAGTCCCATGAGCCTTCCCAATCGAGAACACAAGCTCACAGAAGATCCTCTAGAATCTGTATTGTAGGCTCTGACTGCCCGTCTGTTTGCGGATGGTAGGATGTACAGAAGTTCAACTTGGTGCCTAATTCCTCTTGAACCTTCTTCCATAGCTTTGATGTGAACTTCGGGTCCCTGTCTGAGACAATAGACACTAGGACTCCATGTAGACATACAATCTCCCATATGTAGAGGTCAGCCAACTCAGAAACCTTTGCAGTAGTCTTCACTAGAAGAAAATGAGTTGACTTGGTGAGAGGATCCACTATGACCCATGCAGCGTCGTATCCCTTCCTGGTCCTGGGTAACCCCACCACGAAATCCATGGTGATGTCTTCCCATTTCCATTCCAGAATCTCAAGGGGTTGTAGTAGACCACATGTTCTCTGATGTTCGGCCTTGATCCTTTGGCATGTTAGACACCTGGACACAAAATCGGCATCATGCTTCATGCCCCTCCACCAGAACTGACGTTGCACATCTTTGTACATAATTGTTGTACCTAGATGGACTATGTAGTTGGACCCATGTGCCTCACTAAGAATTGTTGTCTTTACAGCTGACTTCTCAGGAACCCACATGTGGTTCTTGTATCGAAGACCACCATCAACACCTACAGATAGATGTGTTTGTGGCTTCAACAGGAGAGAAGAGAGCTCTGTAGGATCAGGACTAG
Organism: Alisma plantago-aquatica; assembly: GCA_963693085.1. Lineage (NCBI taxonomy): Eukaryota > Viridiplantae > Streptophyta > Magnoliopsida > Alismatales > Alismataceae > Alisma > Alisma plantago-aquatica. The sequence goes on from OY856415.1 coordinate 212,028,790, forward strand.
CCTTTTGTGCTTTAAGAAGTTCGAAATACAAGTTGGATGTGATGGAGATATTGCTAACATGCAAATGATCAGGCAGAAATTGCGGCTTCCACTCCACTAGGTTCTCCATATTCCTCCATTCAGGAATAGAAAGAGATGCACATACTGCCCTTTTTCTGCTAAGAACATCAGCAACTACATTTGCCTTACCCGGATGGTAGGCAATAGTGAAATCGTAGTCCTTTAGGTATTCAATCCAATTATGTGGATGCAGATTCAGGTCCTTCTGAGTCATGATGTATTTTAGGCTTTTGTGATCGGTGAAGATATTGAATGTTGCCCCATATAGGTAGTGCCTCCAGATTTTGAGGGCATGGATGATTGCAGTTAATTCCAAATCATGGGTGGGATAATTAAGTTCATTGGGTTTTAACTGTCTAGACGCAAAGGCCACTACCTTACTATTCTATTGTAGGAAACACCCTAACCCATTCCTCGAAGCATCTGTGAATATCAAAAACCCTTCATTACCAAAGGGTAGAACAAGAATAGGAGCTGACATCAACTTTTGCTTTAACTGTTGGAAACTGGACTCACAAGTAGATGACTAGATGAAGTTCTCATCCTTCTGAGTAAGCTTGGTTTGAGGAAGTGCACCTTTGGAGAAATTTGGAATAAAACGATGATAATATCCGGCTAATCAGAAGAAACTCTAAATTTTTGAAGGATTATGAGAAGGTTGCCAATCAATTACAACAGAGACTTTGGCGGGTTCAACAAATATACTACCTCCAGAAATGACATGTCCCAGAAACATGACTTTATCAATCCAGAATTCACATTTAGAAAGCTTGCCATAAAATTTTTGGGTTCGAAGAATGTCAAGAACTACTCACAAGTGATCCCAGTGTTTTTCCTTAGAATCAGAATATATTAAGATATCATCAATGAAAACAACCATGAACTCATCAAGAAAGGGTTGGAAGACTATGTTCATCAGATTCATAAATACGCCCAGTGCGTTGGTTAACCCAAATGGCATCATTAGAAATTCATAATGCCCATAACAAGTTCGAAAAATAGTTTTAAAATATCAAAATCCTTGATTTTAAGTTGATGGTAGCCAGAATGAAGATCAATCTTTGAGAAAACTTTACCAGTACGAAGCTGATCAAAGAGATCATCAATACGAGGGAGAGGATACTTGTTTTTAATAGTAGCTTGGTTTAACATGCGATAGTCAATACACATACACATAGAACCATCCTTCTTTTTAACAAAAAGAACAGGAGCACCCCAGGGGAAACACTAGGATGAATGAAACCTTTGTCAAGAAGTTCTTGTAACTGTTTCTTCAACTCAATAAGCTCAGCCGGAGCCATCCTATATGGTTCCCTAGAAATCAGAGTGGTTGCAGGAAGAAGATCTATGGAAAACTCAATGTCTCTATTTGGAGGCAGCCCAAGAAGCTCCTCCAGAAAAACGTCAGGGAAGTCATGTACCACCTCCAGACTTTCTACATGCCCTCTATTAGGACTGGTCTCTGAGACTAATGTGTGGAAGACTTTACATCCATTAGAAATGAGCTTTTTAGCTTTAAGAGAGGAGATTATAATATTATTACAGAATCCGCTTCCCCTAGGGATTTTCACCGGATAAGAATGAGGTTGAGAGAGAATGACCGTCTTGTTTCTAAAATCAATGTGAGTGTTACGACCCCACCTCCCGATAACCCCCAATCAAGGGAGACCGAGAGGTCGAAGCCGCACACATAATTTCCGGATCAAGGTTCAGCAATTAATTGATAACAATTAATAAATTCTACTATACTAAACTGAAAAGCGGTAATAAATAAAACTTTTACATACCTTTGAAAATTTGTATTTCTATTACTTCTATCCAGAACTCTGGCTAACTAACTAATCCTCCTTGGACTTTAATTAGTGTATTTCACAATATGACGGATTACTGTTTGTCCTTTTTGTTTTGTGCCTAAAACGCTGACAAAAAAAACGTCGGTCAGCCAAAACTGGTATGTGGGGGATTCACTAATCGTGCAATTATCTATAACAAATTATTGCATCCAATTATCAAATAACAAACAATATTACGTTTTAAGTATAACTACGTGATCCATGTGTACCCTATCCCCTACAATGTCCCTACAGTGGACCTGGATACTACCTCCCTTATGGTAGATTCCCATTTTACCCCTCATGACTTCACTTAATAGGTGAACCAATTTCTAGGGCTGAGTCACATGGCACTACCCGTGGGTAGCCCACTCCTTAACTCATGGTATGCTAAGAGTCTCATGGCACTACACATATGTAGCCCAGTTTCTGACTCGTGATACCCTAGACCTTGCTCTAGGTTATCCTTAGCCTTGACATAGCCATAGGGGTGGACTCGGATCTAGCTAGTCATACATATATATTCATAGTGATAGCCATAGTCACTTTATAGAGGCAGGAATTAAAACATCCAATAGTTATTTCACACATTTTGGGAAACGTCGATAAAACCTCAGAAAACTATGCGGTATAGCCATAAACGTAACCACATACCTCTTATTGCAGTTTCAGATACAGAATCAAGAATGAAGAAATAGAATATCCAAGTAAGCAAGCAAAGGCACAGAAACCCTGAAATAAAAGCACAAATTTACTTTTAATAATATTTATCCAGCATCATTATGTCCCTTAGGGTTTCTATCAAATTTTAGGGTTTTCTTGAAAATTAGGGTTTTGCTTTCATTTTCAACCGCTATGAACCCTAATTCATCAAATCCATGTAGAACCTTTAAATTATCTCCTTTTTATAGTCCTATTTTAGGATCATTATTTAGCAATTTATCAAAATAACAAGGTTTCCTTCTTCTTTTACCCTAAATTAGGGTCTTCATGTACATTATTTTTCATTCATAGACATAAACCCTAATTTAGCCATATTGGTATTCAAAAACGAATAGAAACCTCATATTATTAAATAACATATTCATAACCCTCAACTTAACCCATTATGTTACAAAGAAACATCATTTATAGATATTTAGGGTTTCCAAATAACTTAAATGGATTTTACTAGAAATTTAAAGCACTTTTGTAAAACGAACTGGAATTGGATGCTACAATTATTTTTAATAGATTCCTTGTAATTTTCTACCCAACTTTCATATATAACTTTTCCCTATACAAGATTCCTAGTAATTACTAGGGTTTTATCAAGAAAAAGCCATTTATTTGATTATTGGGCAGAGAGAGGTATTAATCGGAAATACCTCGGTCGTTAGATCAGTGTGTCGCTGTGTCCCGCATTGATCTGATGCTCCGCGTCGAAGGCCTCTACTAACGGCGCGCGTTCCCTGTGTCAGACGTCGATTCCTGATCCAATGATCGGGGATCACGGTGATCCCGGATCGGACGACTGCTGTCAGTCGTCTTCCTCCCTTCCTTGCTGCAGGCTTCACGGTAGAGTGAGGTGGAGCTCTCACCGGAGAAGCAACGATTGATCTAGAGAGAGAGAACTGGGGTCTAATAGGAGGCCGTTCGTGAGTGTTAGGATGTTAGGAACTAGCAGGGACCCTTTTTATAGGGTAATTTGGTGGTCTTTTTAGGGTTTCCCCAACCCTACTGCCGTCATGGTGCACAGCCCAATTGGGCGTTTTGTAACGATGCGATGAAAGGTTACCAAACCAGGGTATGGGCGACTCGGAATCCTCTCCTGATCGTAATGGAAGGATATCCAAGATGGCACATCCATCTGATGACGAGGAAAGAGGTTAGGAAAATCTACCTGTAACTTGCACTACAGTCCCCGATTCTTGGGACTTTGATGATGATCCCTGACCCGTTGGATTAGTATCCAACGGTCATCATTACTCGCGCTTAATCAGAAAAGGAAATGTATTCCCAATAAAACAAGGAATATCCTCATTTTAAAGATAACTTGGAAATTCAATAACTCTCAAACCATAAGTCTTTTTGTCCTCAAATTTCAAAGGAAAGTCATTCACACGTTTATCTCTGATTGTGCAAAATTTGGAATTATTATCCCAAGGAAACGAGTTCTTTACTCCAATTTCAAGTTATCTCTTAATTAATGGTATTTTCCACATTTTCTTTATTTCCTTGGCCTTTATCGAATTATCCTGAGTTCCTTGAACCCCGAGGAATCTCTATAAAACGAAATTATACTTTTGGAATTTATCCTTTAGCCTTTTAATCATTTCTTCCTCTTTTCTTATATATATATATTTTCCCATTGTAATTCTTTATTGAAAAGGAACTCCTTTTTCTTTTTCTTATTATTATTCTTTCCACTGGCTTAATGGCCAACAAGGCCCATCAAACAACAAGCAAGGCTTTCATTCACGAAATTCATTTAAATTAAACCATGCAAACAAACATAAATCTCATTTATGTATTTATTAGAGATTTACAAATCTCATTACATTTAATAGAAAATGAGGTTATAACAGTGAGCATGGTATGTGTATAGCCAGTCCATACCAAGTATAACATCAAAGTCTTCCATAGTTAAGAGAATGAATTCAAAGGGCATATCATGATTTTCATATTTAAGAGAAAGTTCATCAGTTTTCTGTAGAGTTGTGAGTATTTTTCCACTTGGAGTAGACACATCCAAAATATATCCCAAGTCCCTTATATGAAGGTTTAAAATAGATGCCAGGATTCGAGAAATAAATGTATTTGTAGATCCAGAGTCAAATAAGGTCTTAACAGGATGGCCATTTAATATTACAATGCCTACACATGATAATCAGGTTATGAATAATTGCAGGCTTGAACAAGATATTGAATTATAAAGAAATGAGGATTACCTTCACATAACTGGTTTGGATTTGCCTTAGCCTCTTCTGATTCACTACAACTACTCTGCCATTGTGGTGTCCCTGAGGCTGCGGAGCACCTACTGTAGGATTTCCAAAGATGGAGGGGGAGGGGCACTTTGCAACGAAATGACCCTCCTTCTTGCAATTATAGCAGACTGGCTTGGTGTGGCGGCAAACCCCACCATGGAAACGCCCACAAGACTTGCACATGGGATGATTCTGTTGGTATGTATGCCCTGAGAGCCAATCATGGGATGATTGATGGGATACATTAAGATTGATTTGATAAACATCAAAGGCAAGCTTCCAATTCTTTCTGGTTCAGTCATATGAGATAGTGATAGAACAGATTGAATGTCTAGAGAATGACAATACTCAATGACGTATGCTTTCAAGGTTGAGGACCTGAACGATGAGATCATACGGATGCTAAGAGTTTGTACATTCTTGTTATGTCCCTAGTCGGATGTCATTGTGGAAGGTAGATAGACAACAATGACACACAAGACTAGATTGTGGTGTTGGTTGATGACAGAATCTCATTAGTCATGATATAGAGATATCAAACCAAACACATAGGTACTTGTTAGAGAACAAGGTACCAGACAGACCCACCATGAGTTTGACACATGGAACCATGAGATGGTAGTCACAGTCAGTACTCACAGTGATGGTGGTGAGTGTGATTCTTAGACCTGAAATCACTACACTCAACACATGTCGTTGGGCACACTTTGACATCATCAAACGCAGTCCTGAAACATGGGTTGTTATAAAGGTGATGATTGGGTGGCTTTGACACATGGGGCTTTTGAGGGGTGAGTGATAGATATTGGATTTCTCCCTCCTGAGGGAGTTTGATATCTAAGGCCACTTGATGAGTAGGATTGAGATAGGCGTGCGCACGCATGTGTGAATCAATATGTGATATTGATGTCATACATATCTCCTTCGATCTACTCTGAGATCAAGAAAGTGAATGAACGTTGACAGGATGACTGTTCCATGCCTTGAGTTCATTCGAGATATCAGTGACAAAGGAATTATACATTCACTGTAACTCCATTCATGGATTGTAGGATGAAAGTTGTTCTCCAACTTTCTACTTTCACATGGGTAGCACTGATGTGTGACTAGGCACCGCTCTTTTCTTGTGAAGTCATAAGTGTTATGGACTTTCACTGCCAACGTGAAATGGACCTGTAGGGTCACACACATAGGATTTTACCTGGAAGAGGAGTTTTGTCCACAAAGCAATGTTTAGATTGATTACTAAAGGAGTTTAGTAGTTCAATTAAACACTCAATCAGTCGATGGCTCAATATCATATGGTTCAAGGTGTTGGACGCATTGATTGGAGTATCGGATTGATTGAAATCACAATTGACTGATTTTGCCCAACCTGTGCTCCCAACCGATCGGTTCATGTGCTGAACCGGTCGGCTGAGGTGCTGAACCGGTCGGCTGGAGTGTCCAGGCCGATCGGCTCATGCCCAGGTTGAAATGACCGGTTCAAGGGTTGAACCGATCGGCTCAACTGGTGCAACCGACCAGTTGGGAAAAGTCATGTCGGCAAGAATTTTCCTTTGGTTTCAAATTGCCCAATTCGATTGGGAATAACATTGGTATTCGATACCAATTGGGAACGAAACAAGGAAAGTCTTTTTGAGCCGGATTAGGACTATGAACCGATCGGTTCAGGGTACCAACCGATCGGTTGGAGTACCCCAAACGATCGGCTCAGGTCCAACCGATCGGCTCAATGGCCGAACCGATCGGTTCAGTTGTGAACCGATCATTTCAAGTTGCGAACCGGTTGCTTTTTGTGGAAAATTCTCGAACCCTTCTACTCCTGCTTTAGTCCCATATTGCCGGGCACAGAGAACCCTGTCCCATGACCCGCCTATATATATAGGGGTATAGGGGGCTTCTCAAAGTACAACTCAATGCAAGCCGGTTGCTTTGCGAAGTTGTCGTTCTCTCTTGTTTTGGTAACCATGAGAGAGCCCGAGCAAGTGCTTCCTGCAAAAGGGAGGTGCAGCAAGGGAAGGACAACTGCAGTTGTAACTGGTAGTAGGAGAGTGTGTTGGCGACTAGTACGTCAACAGGAGGGTGCGACTCCTTCCACTTCCTTGTGGGACAAGGAGTGTGGAGTTCCAGGTGGTCCGTGTGGACTACTACAGAGGCGGGAGGACACTGCCGCTTAGGAGGACAACTGTCATCCGACAGTCCGGTAGGAGGAGGAGGAGTCAGTCCCGGTGCGACCAGGAGCTGCACAGACACCGTCCAAGACCGGAGTTGAAGACCGCGCATTGCGCGAGGTATTGTCGCCGAGCAAGCCTCGGGACAAGGTATGATTCCACAAACCATCCTTTCCTATTATATAGACGTTGACGCGTTTCCTCGATATGGGTTGGGGGAGAAAAGTTTTGTTTCCGCTGCCTTCTCTGTCTCCCCTAAAACCTAACAGTGGTATCAGAGCCACATCAACTGCTCTATATTTTAGGAATATCAATATGATCGATTTTGGTTTGTCGCCTTTATTTATTGCATGCGATGCGAATAATATTGGCTTTATACATGTCCAATCCTAAATCCACAAATCCCAAATTACATATATGATATGTATTATTAATGCACTCGATACGCGTCGCCCTTAAATGAGTTTTGTGGTGGATGTGTGTAGCATGATTATGGCCTATAAACCCCTATCTGTGTGTGGTTGTTTGTGGTTGCTTGCATCTCGGTCTGCGCACCGATCTTCCCTCTCTTATTCCTGATGTAACTCAAAATAATTCGAGATTCTTTCCTACCTTTGCTCCCCCCGAATGTAACTCGGGGTTTCTTCTTTTAAAGAAATGTAATAAATAGGATAGATTTTTATTTCCTATTATGTCGAAGACCGGTGGACATCAAGACGACAGCTGAAATGATCGGTTCAAGGCGTGAACCGAACGGTTGACGTTCCAGACGGTCGGTTCAAGGAGTGAACCGATCGGTTGATGACCGGTTCGAGGAGCGAGACGAGCGGGTGGCGGACATGAAGAGATGCACGGCGACCAAGTGAACCGATCGGTTGGAGGAGCCAACCGATCGGCTGGTGGCACCCAGACGACCGGCTGGAGAGTACAGATCATTCATGTGATGAGTTGATCAACTCGGATGGCAAGGCACAGAGTTCATCTTGTACAGGTTGCATGTGATGTAGACCTAGATGACCGTGATTCCTCTTGGCTCGAGGAATCACATTAGGATGGCCATAATCATCACTTTTTATCGTTTGTGCATGTTTTCTGTGGGATATAGCATGTATATGATACATACTATGTATTGTGGTGATTGGATATGTATATGTATATAAAAACCAAATCCCTCATTAAAATATTAAGTTTTAGATGCCTTCCAAATGCGACACACGTGAAAAGCTTGTTCGACCAAGTGTGGGCACGCCCTAGCGTGGTGCACCGTCTACCTCATGGAAGCGTGAAGGATGAATGTGTGGGCCTGCCCTAGCAGGGTGCATATTCATCGTGTTTGCTTTGGGTCAGACTTAACAAGGTGACCTAGATAGGATCTAGCACCTTGAGGCATGGAGATGATCATAGCAAGGAGTTGTATATGAAATCTTATCAAGAGTTGCATATGATGCAATTGGCAAAAGTTGCCTGCCTGAGAGATCTATGTTGTGGGTGACAGCCCTAGCTGGTCCATGGCTTAGAGGATTTTAGGATCTTGCCCACTAGAAGGTTGTACCCTGCAATCTTCCTAATTGATGGTGAGGGCTATCAATTTGAACTAAAATAGTGGGAGCGATAATTAATTAAAGGCCTAATTATATCGTCAACTTTTCAAATCAATCAAACAATTCAAAAATGAGTTTTTGGACTAAAATTGCATATATTTCCTTTTTGTTAAAATAAATGGTTAATCAACAAATCACTTTATTTGCGATCGGTATTTGAGACCAACAAATTAAATGGGAATAATTCCACGACTGGTTAGGATGATGATGAGAAGTGTTCTTAATCAAAGAGCGGAAGCTCTAAGTCCTAGTTATACCAGAACCAGATGAACTCGATCCCACCACATCAATGGCTGAAAGTATGCTTATGGAAGCATACTGAGGATGACATTGATGAGGAGTGCTTGATGTTGTGTTCTCTGAACTATGAGTTGCAGAGACAACATGAGACATATGATGTCTCCAAGATATTGTCCTAGTATGTCATGACGGAAGGAGATCCAGTAAGATATTCACACACTCAATGTGATTGGGTATGTGGAAAACCTGACTAAGAAGGATTCCCTCTGAGCCAAGAGTTGGCTATTGGTATGATACTGCAAGTGTTGCAAAATCATACAGTTCATGATAAACTACAACATGAACGACTTTGACAAGCGTTGACAAAGTTGTTGGACATGTTGAGGACAGTAGAGGCAAAGATTAAGAAAGACAAACCATAGTCTTTGATGTGATCAAAGAAAAGGTAATTCTTAAGGGCAAGGACAAGGGCAAAGCTAAGAAGTGTTCTGATGCTAGCCAGAAATCCAAGTCGTCTTCAGCCTCAAGGCACATGGGGAAAGGGTGTATGAGGGATTGCCCTCTATATCTGGAAGAACAAAAGAAGATGAAGGAGGGGATGGAGATCCCCACCTAAGGTATCATGAAATGAACCACTTCTTTATCCGAGGTATATGATACCAATATATGGATCTGTCATATATGATATGCAATATCCACAAAGAAGTGATGGCCTTTGTGAAAGGACCAAGAAAGAAGTACCCATCATTGGAGCAAGTGTTGCTGCCATAGATAGGAGTATCTTTCAGTTTATTTCAGCCTAAAGGGCACGAAATAGAGTTGAGAACTGCTATTTCATATATTGCCAATAGATAGAAACACTTTATTATTGCATATTGTATGACAATGATGGGAATTAATAAAGTTGATGTTTCAATCTCAAAGATATGATCTTTGTGGCAATGCCTAGTTTATATTGTGATACATGGTATGCATAAGATAAAATGATACCTAAAGTTATTGATAACTCAAACAATCAAATTAGCATCAATCATGAGAAATTCATTTCTAGTTTCCATATGATGGATAAATCTAGACTCTTTTGGTTAGAGAACCAGTAAGAGACATGAATCTCTTGTACATGATTAATCAATCTTCACTAATGGTAGTGGGAGAATGATTGTCCTATTAGGTATAATACATGTGATGTATTTACATACCTATTGGAGCGAATGCTAATACTTCAAATGGTGTTTAGAGAAATACCAATATGAATATCTTGAAGTGTTCAAGATTATCATAAATGAAGTACAAATTTGGTAAAGTATTAATTCTTGATGAGATCAATGAATAAAATACTTGGACCAAATGTTTGAGATCCTTATGAGTGATTATGATAGTGTATCATAGTGAACTCATGATTAAGGCATGGTGATGTCTAAATCAAGAAGGAATCATACTCTAAGGAGTTAGAGAATGATTATCAAATAACTGAATTCTTCTTAATAAAAGGATACCCCACACTAATAAAGGACATTAAGAATCACAAGGAGTTGTGAATTCTTTTATTCTTGACAGATACACCTCAATTATCTATGTGATGAGTTGTTCATATGATGAGTCAACTATCTAGATGAATATGAGGAATCGGATTTTGAGTTATGGTATAAAACCATTACATCCTAAATGACATCCATGTGAACCATAAGGTATGACCTTGATGGTAGAACTCATTAGATCATATCCATAAGTGCAAATAAGTCTTAAGTGTTAAGACACATGGATAACATTTTGAGAAGGATGATGCTTGTTGATTGCAACTTAATGACTAAGACATTTGGCATATGGATACTAAAACTACATTCCTTTGAGGAATAAAATCAGGATGTGTACGTGACACATCCTATAAGGTTTATGAATCCATTAATGCAAATGAAGTCTATAAGTTACAATGGACTAATCAATGTGATTGACTGAGTACAAGCAACTCAAAATTGGATCTTTACTTTGATGATATAGTCAAAGGGTTTGACTGATATGTCAAAGATAAAGACGGGATCTGTGATTTAGTGGGAGCGTATTCACATTCCACATATTGATGTGAAATGGAATTGTTCTAGAATGGAAATCCAAAAGTGGAAATTATCTTTAAGGAAGATAGAGATGTTTCCTATGTGATAGGATTAGAGATCTATAGAGATAGTTCTCGACAAATCTCTTGACCTGGAAAAGAGAGAGCATACATTGGCAATCTGTACTGAAGGGTTCAGTATGCACAGATTCAGTGGGAGAAAACTTGTCCATGATACATGGAGTTAGCATCCCAAGGCCAAGTGTCCAATTCTTATGAAGAATGGGAACACTAAGAATAGATATGGATCTATCATGTATGTAATCATCCCATTGTCTTGCATGTATGACATGGCAAGAATAAAATGCATTCATCATCTTGTATGTAGGACATGGCAATATGATGTGCTCATCCTGATAACTCGTATGTAGGACATGACGAGTTGATTTCAGTCTACTTCCAGTAAGGGTTACTGGAATACCATAAGAACTTGTTAAGTACTTGGGAAGTACTAGTTCTATGGAGATAAGGAAGAGTTCGATGTAAAGAGTTACATTGATGCGAACTTCTGAAAGGATAGAAAATTAATCGCAAAATATACATGGGATGTATAAAAGTGAAAGTTTGTTGATAATTGGAAGTGTTCCAATAAAACCATTTAAAAGGGAAATGCCGAGTATCTGTGTGTTAGTGAACAGCAGTGGATACTATATGGATCTAAAAGTTCATGAGATGAACTTATATTCCACTCATTGATGACAAGTTTGGAATCCTTGATCATGCAATGTGGCTAAAGGTTAGCAATGGAATACTAGATCGCATATTACAGCAACTCCATCTCATACGTGCGACGTACAGCAAAGAGATGAGAGACATGCGATTTATACTGACTTTGGCAAGGTGTTGCCATTACTCACTATTTTCGCACTAAGAGCACAATAACATGTGGGACATGTTTGAAGATCACTATGAATATGATTCAAGAGTGATTGGCTCGCAGTGCAAGTGGGAGTCTATTGGTATGTATGCCCTGAGAGCCAATCATGGGATGATTCATGGGATACATTAAGATTGATTTGATAAACATCAAAGGCAAGCTTCCAATTATTTCTGGTTCAGTCATATGAGATAGTGATAGAACATATTGAATGTCTAGAGAATGACAGTACTCAATGACGTATGCTTTCAGGTTGAGGACCTGAACGATGAGATCATACGGATGCTAAGAGTTTGTACATTCTTGTTATGTCCCTAGTCGGATGTCATTGTGGAAGGTAGATAGACAACAATGACACACAAGACTAGATTGTGGTGTTGGTTGATGACAGAATCTCATTAGTCATGATATAGAGATATCAAGCCAAACACATAGGTACTTGTTAGAGAACAAGGTACCGGACAGACCCACCGTGAGTTTGACACATGGAACCATGAGATGGTAGTCACAGTCAGTACTCACAGTGATGGTGGTGAGTGTGATTCTTAGACCTGAAATCACTACACTCAACACATGTCGTTGGGCACACTTTGACATCATCAAACGCACTCCTGAAACATGCGTTGTTATAAAGGTGATGATTGGGTGGCTTTGACACATGGGGATTTTGAGGGGTGAGTGATAGATATGGGATTTGTCCCTCCTGAGGGAGTTTGATATCCAAGGCCACTTGATGAGTAGGATTGAGATAGGCGTGCGCACGCATGTGTGAATCAGTATGTGATATTGATGTCATACATATCTCCTTCAATCTACTCTGAGATCAAGAAAGTGAATGAACGTTGACAGGATGACTGTTCCATGCCTTGAGTTCATTCGGGATATCAGTGACAAAGGAATTATACATTCACTGTAACACCATTCACGGATTGTAGGATGAAAGTTGTTCTCCAACTTTCTACTTTCACTTGGGTAGCACTGATGTGTGACTAGGCACCGCTCTTTGCTTGTGAAGTCATAAGTGTTATGGACTTTCACTGCCAACGTGAAATGGACTTGCAGGGTCACACACATAGGATTTAACCTGGAAGATGAGTTTTGTCCACAAAGCAATGTTTAGATTGATTACTAAAGGAGTTTAGTAGTTCAATTAAACAATGAATCAGTCGATGGCTCAATATCGTATGGTTCAAGGTGTTGGACGCATTGATTGGAGTATCGGATTGATTGAAATTGCAATTGACTGATTTTTCCCAACCTGTGCTCCCAACTGATCGGTTCATGTGATGAACCAGTCGGCTGAGGTGCTGAACCGGTCAGCTGGAGTGTCCAGGCCGATCGGCTCATGCCCAGGTTGAAACGACCGGTTCAAGGGTTGAACCGATCGGCTCAACTGGTGCAACCGACCAGTTGGGAAAAGTCATGTCGGCAAGAATTTTCCTTTGGTTTCAAATTGCCCAATTCGATTGGGAATAACATTGGTATTCGATACCAATTGGGAACGAAACAAGGAAAGTCTTTTTGAGCCGGATTAGGACTATGAACCGATCGGTTCAGGGCACCAACCGATCGGTTGGAGTGCCCCAAACGATCGGCTCAGGTCCAACCGATCGGCTCAATGGCCGAACCGATCAGTTCAGTTGTGAACCGATCATTTCAAGTTGCGAACCGGTTGCTTTTTGTGGAAAATTCTCGAACCCTTCTACTCCTGCTTTAGTCCCATATTGCCGGGCATAGAGAACCCTGTCCCATGACCTGCCTATATACATAGGGGTATTGGGGGCTTCTCAAAGTACAACTCAATGCAAGCCGGTTGCTTTGCGAAGTTTTCGTTCTCTCTGGTTTTGGTAACCATGAGAGAGCCCGAGCAAGTGCTTCCCGCAAAAGGGAGGTGCAGCAAGGGAAGGACAACTGCAGTTGCAACTGGTAGCAGGAGAGTGTGTTGGTGACTAGTACGCCAACAGGAGGGTGCGACTCCTTCCACTTCCTTGTGGGACAAGGAGTGTGGAGTTCCAGGTGGTCCGTGTGGACTACTACAGAGGCGAGAGGACACTGCCGCTTAGTAGGACAACTGTCATCCGACAGTCCGGTAGGAGGAGGAGTCGTCAGTCCCGGTGCGACCAGGAGCTGCACAGATACCGTTCAAGACCGGAGTTGAAGACCGCGCATTGCACGAGGTATTGTCTCTGAGTAAGCCTCGGGACAAGGTATGATTCCACAAACCATCCTTTCCTATTATATAGACGTTGACGCGTTTCCTCGGTATGGGTTGGGGGAGAAAATTTTTATTTCTGCTGCCTTCTATGTCTCCTCTAAAACCTAACAGATTCTTCCTTGGTTGGTTCTTGTGGCTTTTCTGTCATCCCTTTCCTGAACCTCCTCATTTCCCTGATCCCTTATTGTTATGGCCAGGATGGAACTTTCTAGACTTGTCCTCTTCAGTTGTGGTTAACCCTAAGTATCCCATGCTAGAAAGTTTCCACATGCCCTGCTCTCTCTCCTGCTTGAGGGCCATATCTAGGGCTTCATCTATGCTTCTGGGACGAGAGGCTATGACTAGGGTTTTTAGGTGTGCAGAAAGGCAGTCAACATAGTGCTCAGTAAGGCGGTCTTCAGCCCTGATGGGTGCATAACGCTCCAGAAGCCTAAACTTCCGAGTGTAATCATCTACTAAAAGACTACCCTGCCTTAACTCCATGTACATTTTCTCCTTCCTCTTCCTCTCGTCTATGGGCATGAAACGATCAGTGAAGAGTGTTTTGATGGATTCCCGCCCCATGTTGTCTATTTCCTCACCCCTATTCCCACCATAGTTCTTCCACCAAATTTTTGCCCCTCCCTTAAGCATATGGGTGGCGAACTTGACCTTCTTCTCATTGGGTATTTCTAGGGTACGAAAACCATTATCCATGGATAAAACCCAGGCCTCATCCTTGTCCATGACCTCAGGTTGATCCTCCCCCCAAAAGGAATCAAGGTTGAGTTTAATAAAGTCTATCACTGTTACTTCTTTCTTCCTAGAGGAGCTAGGTTCAGGGGTTCCTTTTGTGGCGAGGGTTTCTATAAAATCTAAAAGGATTTTCTTCTGTTCCTCCCACCTTTCCTTGGCCGCCGCATCGGGATCAGGTACTTCAGCGGTTTCAGGCTCTTTTCTCTTCTTAGAGGACGATTCCTCTGAGGCCTTTGAGTTGTGAGTCTTAGGAGGCATCCTGAAATTAATTTGGACATATTAGTTTTATTACTCAACAATTATATGTCATTATCATTATTATTATCACATGATGTTTCATTATTCTCCTATATCATTTATTAATGTTCTCAATGTTACAATTTGTGGAGAATACCCTAAAAGTCCTTATTAGTCGGTCCTTAAGACTTTCTAAATAGAGAGACTCTTTCCTAATCTTATATCATAAAGATGAAGGGAAGAAAAATTTTCAAAAACTTGAGATAAGGGGGAAAATATTCCTATAGAAAAGATGAGAGGGAATTCCTATAGATGAGAAGGATCCTAATTTAAGGTATGCCAAAGAAGTAAGGGACATTTAGGATATGGGCCAGGTAGACTCACACTGCCTTATAGGTAGCCTCGTGATTGCCAAGCAAAGTAGCTCAAAGACTTTAGCCAGACCTTAGGCAGATGCTATCCTAGTCACCTCAACCCTTCACATCCCTAACTCAAGGACTACCCTAGACTCATAATAGGGTGAATGAAGTTCATGTGACTTGATGTGTGAACATTGGCTCTGATACCAACTGTGATGACCCCAATTTTTATATACTTTCCTTAGTGACATATACAGATATGCGTGCACTCATATCTATAAATGTCAAAAGGGAAAATATTAGAAATCAAGATAGTCAACTAAAAATAGAGATAAGCCAAGATCATGTCCACATCATCAGTAGATAGACACACAACACTTCATTCAATGATAAAAGATAAAGTCATACATATTAATACTTAAGAAGGGAGAAGAATAAGTCTATGAAAAAGAAAATACGATTATTACATAGGATCAATAGTATCCTATTACATCATCTAGAAGAATAAAAACTATCTAACTAAAATGAATAGGGTGAGATGTGGAGATCTATCTCATATCCTCCATGATCATTATTTAGTGGCTTCAGGTACTTTGATGTGCTTCATATATTGTCAATTGTTCCTTGTACCTAGAAAATATGAGAAACAAAAACATCAACAAAGTTGGTACGCGGAATTAAAAGCTATACTATGTTGGTATATAAAATACTCAAAATTGGAGAAAGATAATGAAAATGTTATTGAAAGCCAGAAAACCAGGTAATCCCAAGTTATTATCCTCATTTAGAATGAATATGCATTACTATGGTGGACTTAGCACAAACATAAATATTGGGCCCTATCCCTGCGTACCTTGTACCATTAGGGATATCTCTGTGTACGTTGTACCATTAGCGAGGTGCTAGTAAACATTAATGCTTTCCCTCTCTAATAGGGGGATTAATGAGAACCACTAGTAACTACATTTCGTTTTTTATTGTTTATTCATATTCTTAATTGTTCAAGGCAGAAATTGTCAATATACATACATCAGCATCTACATCCAGCAATGTATTTCAAATACAAACAAGCAAGTACTCATATATTAACATCTAGTAAATCTAGTCATATAATTATATCCACGTACCTTCAACTTTCATATTTGGATTCCACAAGTCCTAGGTTATGAGTAAGGTAGTAGATCACCTTGAAATACAACAAAACCCTAAGGTCACCATGGGTTTTCATCAATCTACATTAGGGATTAAATTTAGGGTTTAGGTTATTTGGGGTATCACTTTAAGATTCTTATGATTCAAAGTTGTGTTCTGAGGTTAGGGTTGTCAAGGTTATTCAAGCGCGTTTAAGTTATTAGGCTTATACATAAATTGTATATAATATTCATAATAAGGTGAGAAAAATCAGAAATTAGGGTTTTTCTTAACTATTGAATCCGATATCCTTCATAGATTAGGGTTTCAAATATCATTATCATCAGGACCCCAATTAGGGTTTGATCTGTTCCCATGGCAGATTTAAAATCAATTATGACCATTATTACACAATATATAAATATTAAGGGATCATTAGGACTTGTAGACCATATTTTCTGAAAAGGGGTCAGATCTAGGTCCTGGAACGATTTTATTTAAATGGCTGGAATTTTTCTGATGAAAAATATGTATAGGTTCAATATATTTTGATATTCCTATCATTTTCTAGGATTTCTCTAAGATCTGACCAATCTGATAAATTCTTGAAGAATAAATGAAAATAAATAAATAAAAAGAAAAGGATTGTGAGCTCTATTTTGCAAATGATGCAAGGGATCTGACTAATCAGACCCTCCTATTGACCCGCGAGTAGGCGCTCGTCCGAAGAAGGGGAGGTCAAGGCGAGGAAAGGACCAAAAGGCCCCCAGGAGTACCAATAGAGCCCCTAGATGAGTATGGGCATAGAGGTCATACCTCTAACTTGATTGTTCCCTGCTCGCGCACCATGGCTGGATTGAGGGGACAACAGGGGAGGCAAGATCACGATGCTAGGGGGGTTTAGGAAGAGTTGGGTGAAGCTGATGGTTGGGTTGAGTTCGCAGACTCACGAAGGTGGCGGGGAGGTCAAGGTCGTCAACTAGGGCGATATGGGCGCCATTTCCGATCAAAATAGGCCAAAATGGATTGAGGGGTGAAAATGAGGATTACCTGCCCTCGGGTTGGATTCACTGAGTTGAAAGCTTCACTGAGGTTTACTGATGAGATTGTGATCTTCCCACAGCTCTGAGATGGCTCCAACCTCATCGGCAGTGAAGCTCTTTGAGCTCAGTTATGAGACTTGTTGACCCGAGCTTCTGGACCTTTGCGACTCTAGAAGAAGGTGGCGCTCGTCCCGCCGAGGACCCTGATGGTGTGGCTGCACTCAATTGAAGGGAGAGAGACACTGGAGTGAGGGGGAGGTCGAGAAAATTGGGGCGGAGCTTGCTCCAGGTTGGTAAGATGGAGTCAAGTTCTGGTGAAATTGGCACTGTGAAACGATTAAAGGGAGGTCGGAGAAGCTTTTGGGGGTCTTGTAAAGACATGGGGTGGTCGAGGGAATGGAGCCCTAAAATGGGTGTCGCCGCCGGTGGAAGGCACAAGAAGGGGGAGAAGTTGGTTCTCCCTAATCCGTGGATGAGGGGAGGTGAGTAGAGGGTCATTGAACTCATCTCGATGAGAGGAGTCTATCCTCCAAATATCTCGTGCTGAGGTGACGAGATTCAGGCGCTAGATCTTTTGGAAGGTCTGTTGTACAGTTGGGGGGGTCGTGACCAAAGAAGGCGGAGGTAGAAGATGAGGTCTTCACCCTCAAAACCTTAGTGGATATGTGTCCCCTTAATCAGACGGTCCAAGCTCATCCTTAACTAAAGAAGTCATGCCCAGCCAAAACATGAGGGAGTGACACATCATTTTGATCAAATGATGCGAGAACTTAGGTCCTAGACTATATTAGGTGACATAATACACATAATCTTCTATTGTGAATAACTCCTAATTGGTACTTCCAATTGTAATGAGATTTTCGGCATAGCTTTATAATGCTATGATGTAGCTATGGTGTAAGATTGGAGTTAAAATTTCGATTTTTGACTATGTCAAAAGTCTAAATGTCATTTGCATTTAATATGGATTGTATGATACTAGAACAGTCATTATATTATATTGATAGAGTATTTAATCAACATGGAGTGAGAAAAGATTGAGGGCATAAAAAGGAATAATTAAAATTGTAGGTGAGAGAAAATAAATAACATATATATATAAAAACTCACTCTGTCACATGCAACTAGTTCAAAAATTATAATCTGGATTCCATGTTCCATATCATAACCAATTTGGTACCAATATCATTCCATCATTGGGCAACTGAGTATCAAAGTCAATGCAACATTTGATCCACAAATATGGGAAGTATCCTATTGATCACATCATATTTTAGGTCAGGCAAATAGAGTTTTTGAATCATGTATACAAGGTGACTTTCAATCCTAAAATTTTAGGGTCATAACCTCTACATTGGCCTAGGTGGGTTATATATCCATGATTTTGAGATTTCATATTTCAACATTTTGAGACAACATCATGCCTTCAATATCGTGATTTCGAGTTCAAAATCAATGGGAAGGTTCCACCCTAGTCTAATGAGAGCTAAACCCTAAGTCATAAATCAAGAGAGTCAATATAGTCGTTATTTCCAAATTTTCAAAGTTTGGGATTTTGAAGTCATTAGTCATATGTCTAGTATGATCTGTAGATTCAAATAATGTGAACATAGGATTTGTATCATTATTGAGATTCATAAACATGAGTCACAATTCTATAATCAATATCAAGAGTCGATATTTTAGACACCAAAAGTCATAGATCCAAAATTTGATCATTTTCATATATATTTCAAAGCTAGGGTTTATATTCCTATTTATACCTTAGGAGAGATCAATCATCTATATTCAATTTCTAGCAACAATATTCAAGTAATATTTGATCAACATGTCAAGATTTCATTATCATGGTTTCCAAGGTAGATGAATGATCTAGACCTAAGTCTATCTAGGAAGTCAACCACAAGCTATAGTCAATATTGCCATATGTCAAGGTCATTATTAAATCAATATTCAAGATCGTGTATCAACCATGGGTTAACCTATTAGGCTTAGGTCAACCAATCCAAATAGGGTGAAAGAGAATACCTTTCCAAACTCTAAATAATCAATAGGATGAAAACTTAGAGGTAGTCAAAATAGGGATGTGACCTAGGTTAGGGGATTCATGAGTCAACTACCACCCTAATCTAGCACATTACCAACATTAGTCACTATCCATCAAGCTTATTCAAATAGGGAGAGTATCCATGATTAAATCATATTCCATAATGTCATGGGATCAAAATTCAAGACCATAATAGGGCAATAATGTCAAGATTTGTAATCCTTTCCTTTCATGATCAAGATAGTGATAACATAGAGGGTTTGAATTTGGCAGTCAAGGATTTAAAGAAAAGTAGTGCAAAATCTAGGCTCATCGTCATCATATCAAAATTGAGATTGCAAAAGGCATCAATGGTCAATAGAAAAAAAAATTACTTTTTGCATCATAGGTCTTACATCATGGTTTTGTGAGTCTTAGGCTTAGTCACTTGATAGCATGGTCAAGATATGTATAAAATAGGATACAAGTTGTTTAACTATATTTGATGTTTAATCAATAATAGGGCAACATGGACATTAATCAAATAGAAACCTCATCAACAATGAGGTATAAAGTATAAGTCCTTCTTATTTCACCATATCGAGATTATTAATATTGACCTCAAACATAGCAAACATGTAGTCACGTTTTGGCTAAATTGATTGTTCATGATATCAGAAGTCATACATGAGTATTTGGTTTCAAAATTCATTGATCAAAATGAAGTTTTCAAATTAAGGTCAGATCATAGTATCATCTTTCAATATTTAGCGATATTCATTTTTCCCATGCATAAGCTACCCATATTCGAGACATCATGTGGCAAAAGGTAATGAGAAGGACCACATGATGGGATGAGAAGACTACCTAATCTTCATCTATATGGGTGGCTTGGGTAGTCCTTAAAGAAGAGATGAGATGCTAGAAGACTCTCTAGGGATTCACAAGAGAACCTTTAGGTCTAGTTTTGGATCAATTAAGGCTAGGTAGAGCGGGGGATCTCAACCACCGTGAAGACGAATAGGAGAAATTATGCCAGGACCCCAAGCCTAGACACCTCAATTTTCACCATTATGGACTATAGGGTTTCTTGGGTGTAAGAGCCTTGAGAAATCATTTACTTAAAGTATATGGGAGTGTGTAGGCTCTGATACCAACTGTCATGAAACTATTCTTACCCCAATCCCAATCCTACTGTCGAAATAGTAGAAAAAGATTGAAGTGCCCGTCCCTGAGTGGCCCCGTAAGATCTAACACATTGGCATATATAATAAGAAATAAATAACTCAAAAACTGGATCATTAAAGAACAAACTAACCCAATATGGAGATGTATCTGATTTATCTTTGTCATCAGAGTGTATAGTGTGGAAGCGATCATATTTAGTATTCCATTTGTATTGCCTAAAATCAAGAAAATCAAGACACAATCATGCAATTGCACGGTATACTATAAGAAAATAAGTATACATGTCAGGACATATATTCAAAAGAAATAACAAGAAATTTGCAAAACCAACATTTATTCGACAAGTTTCTCAAGCAATTCGACATTTATTACAAGTTCCCATTATGGTGTAATTCGAGGAGCATGCTTATATATTTTTTCTTACTCTATTACCCCAACGCGATGGGAAAGGTCACTAGGATCCTTCTCACCATAAGAACATAGGAAGCCAGTGTACAAGTCCCACCTCCAACTGAGGGGGTTGTTGTACTCGATATCTACATTATCAATATCACCATCATTATCAATATACGAGCAGTCATAATGGGCATGCAATTTATGTTTTCATGTTTTTCAAAATATAGTATAGAAAAATATAAGACTAATCATAGGGAACAATAGCTCATCCAAGTAAATAGCCAAGCATACAGTCAAGAGATACATACAAGTATCATCAATACAATCAAGGAGGAGTTATATAATAGCGTACCTTTCACTGAGATTTCAAGTATAGATCATGAGTAATAGGTCGACCCTTCGAGTTAGATCCTTAAACACAATGTTTGGATCAAGGGTCAAGATCACGATATTTGAAAATCATGTTTCAATATTTGAGATTAGGGTTACATTTTCCTATTTCAACCTTAGGGTTGGGTCATTCACTTATAATCAATATTTCAATATGTCCAACATTATTTCAAGTATACAATATATTCGAGTGTGAATGACTTACCTAGGTTTTCTAAGATCATATGTGTTAACCCTAACTTATGGTCATTATCCAAGTCATCATCAAATGTCAAGATCATCATCATGATACTTAGTATAATTGGAATTTCAAGATTAGATTGATGAGTCAAAAATATGTCAATGGTTTTGCAAGATTAAAATCAATATCAAGATTACTCATTATTCATAAAGATTATAATCAAGCTTGAATCAAGTAAATGGATCTAGGTTACTAATGATTTATTTTCAAGAGTATATGATTCAAATAGATTGGATCTAGGTTACAAGGTATCATCAGAGTCCAAATCTAGGGTTTTCAGCATTTAGTCTATATTAACCACAAATAGAGTTATTAAGACCAATTACATAAGCAAGAGATCAATATTTAGGTGTATCCGTTATAATAGTTTAGAATCAGGCTTTATAAGTATTTTTAAATTATTCATTGGATTTTTTTGATCAAGATTGACTATTTGGTCATCATTTTGGAGTTCGGATGCATTTTCTACAATTAATACAAGATCTAGACATTTAATATTCGAGCAGAGATGAGAATATTTGCCTGAAAAGGATGGTCGGGGAAAAAAATATAGGACGTTGATCTAGATTTGGACGTCCGTGATGGAACACTTCCTTAATGGGTGAGCAGGTATTAATTTCCAAGCTCAGGTCGTTGGATCGTGATCGAAGGGATGTGACTCTTCGTGAGCCAGGCCTTCAAATCGGGATCTTGCGGCTCGTGGTCGTCATCTCAGCCGAGTCACAATCTCCATGGTGGTGGCGGTGCCATGGCGGAGAGGCATGTCGGTGTGGAGGAGAACTAGAGCGGGAGGAGCAGATGAAGGAAGTGAAGCTTCCGTTCAAGCTCGCCATGCCCTCGCGAGTTAGATGGAGGTCAAATTTTGGTGAGAGGAGGTGACGACAAAGAATGCCCAAAATGGGCCAGGCGGCGGTGCCGCGGAGGAGCAGGGACAACGTGAAAGGAACGAATGGGGAAGAGAGGACAAGGGAGAAATTAGAGGCACTGACTACGATCGTGGGAGCATGTTGAATTATGTAGTGGGGTTTTTATAGCTAGAGAAGGCTAGGTTTAGGGTTTTCCTATGACCACAACATCCATGGTGGTGGTCATGAGAGAAAGCTCTCAATTGCTCTCAAAATAGGTCGAAACAAGGGGGGAAAAGGCCATTTGAGTTCGGAATGGCAGGGGAAACATTTTGGTTCATTTGATTTTTGAAACTGGTCAAAAATGGGCCAAAAGGGTGTGTCGGTCCCCTTAGTCCCCTCCCCGCTGATTGCGGGAGGTAGGAGATGACCTCCTAACCCCTAAATCAGGCCGTGATCCCTGGCTCTCTGATCTAAAGGCTGAGGTTCATCCCTTGCCTTAGCCAGTGGATTGATGACTAGAAAAAGATCAGAAAATGGCCAATAAAAGGGATTTTTGAGCATAGAACTTTCAAAAATCATAGTAAATCGTATGAATGTCTAAATGACCTAAAATTTGGAACAAAGTTTCACAATAATGTGGAGAATATTTAGAAAACGTTTGACAACTATATTATGTAGTTTGATGGATCAATTTGTTTATTTGTACAAAGTGATGAATTAATCAAATATAAGGTGTTATAATGCGTATAAAGTTCAAATTGTTCAACATATTTTGTATTTGAGTCTCAACTTTGATTATGTAGACAAGAAAAATGAATTGGGACCATAAGTGTTTATAATGAGGGTAAAATTGGATTTAATTCAAACTTATGCAAAATTTCACTTTGTCAAAGTAACTCTTGACTAAAGAGGGAAAATGAAGTTTCTACATATGAGATACTCATTAAGTTGAGTTAGCTCAGAGAGTTTGAGCATGACACTACCCTATGGATAAGGGTTGGGAGAACCTCATTTGGTCTAGATAAAGTTTTGATATATGTTTAATAAGTCACTCACATAAGTTTGTTTAGCACAACCATGAAATAATATATGTAAGGATGTGATCTAATCTTGAGATTTGACATATGTATATGATATGATGGAAACCTAGATTTGGTTTAATAGATATCAATGTATAAATGGTTAACCATATATATATGAATAATGATGATAATGTGATATCACTGATTGATCTTGTGATGAAATCACAGGTAAATGTTGCAATTTACTGTGAGTAATGAAATAAGAGCATATGAATGAAATATGTAACATAGGGTGTTAATCTTAGTGCTTAATAAAGATGAAAATATAGTTTGACAGTTAGCACAACATAATGTTTATGACACCTTCATGTGATTTAGATGGATGAAGTGGGTTAATTATAGTTCACTCCTTCCTAAAATGTTTATATAAACGTTGAACATATCCTAAAAAATAGCTCAATAAAATGTTGATGACACCTTAATATAATGGGTTAACTTTAGTTAACTCCTTTAAAACATGGTAATATGATGTGGGAACCCTAATGAATGGGTAAAGATTAGGATACAACCCTAACATATGAGATATGTAATGATTGAACATGAGTTTCTAAAACCATATGAAGGGGTGATTCACCCTATATGTTTAAAACCTCCTAATAGTAGTGTGATATGATTATGGAGCTCTTGTTTGTGGTTGGTTTGCACCTAGAGTGGTGACCAACATATGGATTAGGTTCCTTGAAGTAAGAGTATGGCTTCATTTTGAGGATTAAATTTATTTTAAGATGTATATGCTATGATGAAGTGGATTTTAGCT
Source organism: Alisma plantago-aquatica (assembly GCA_963693085.1). Classification (NCBI taxonomy): domain Eukaryota; kingdom Viridiplantae; phylum Streptophyta; class Magnoliopsida; order Alismatales; family Alismataceae; genus Alisma; species Alisma plantago-aquatica. The sequence continues at coordinate 212,053,301 of OY856415.1, forward strand.
TAATTTCAAGGATGAAATATCTTTTAAGGTGTGTAGGATTTGATGGAGTGGACTTTGGGTTCCCTATGTTCATGCCTTTTTGAGGTATTTTTATTCTATGATCAAACAATAAAATTTTGACACCAAATTCTTGTACAAGGTAGCTTCAGTTGTGAGGAAGTTAAGGTTACAATTTGGTTGCAATTGGAGGTTCCTAGAAGGAGTTATATAGGTTTGATATGTGTGAAATATTGTACATTTTGATGATTTACAAACCTATGTTGTGGCTTGAAACCAGTGTCACGCGACCCTTTAGTTTGGGCAAGCTACATGGTCAGATCAAGGCCATTATTTTCCAATCCAATGGCCATGACACTTGACTTAAGTATGCCACAGATCCAAGCAGGTGGACACTTCATCTCAGCCGTACATGAGGAACCTACAGCCAGGATTGTGACATCTTCCTTGCGGTTACAGCCAGACTCCTATGGCGATCATGGGTGCCATGATGCTCGTTGATCGTGGTTTCTGAGTGGTTTTTGTGCAAGAGAAGTTGTATCCCTCCGAGAGACGTTCCAATAGACCGCTCATTTGAGGTATATGGAGGAGTGAAGAGAGGGAGTGATATGCTCCATTCCATTGTCTCTCCATCCTTTTTTGCAGTAGATGGTCATAGGTAGGAGATGGGGATAGAAGGAAGTTCCGAGGAAGTTAAGTTGGAGAAAGTGAATTAGGGATCAGAGGAGCTGATCTCGCACGCTTACTGGTCTTTCCGATGTGGGTACCTTGCTACCGACCTTGGGTTAGCCGAAGAATGATGGTAGAGCTTGGGGTCTTTGAATAGGTGACTTATGTTGCATTTGAATGATAGGGAGGAGTTCTTGGATGCTTCTAGCTCTTCTTCATGCCTTTAATCCTTCACGAGGAGAATCTGAGACCGTTTCCACCTTTCTGTACCACCATGGCGGCGGTGACCTCCTCGAGATCACGAGGAGGAGCTCTAGGAAGAAGGGCGAGTGGTCGGAGGCATCAAGGGAGATAGTCCAAAGCTTGGGGGAGTGTAATTATTCTGCAAGGAGTGTTGAAGGGTGATTAGTTGCTCACCGGAATAGAAGTCCAACGGCGGCACTTTGTTCAATGTCCATGTGCTCATGTTGTGGGAGAACAGGGGGAGAGCAGACAACCCCGCTCGAGTTATCAGATCCTTGGATCTACAAGTCTGACCAAAGACCTGGATCAGGTGTGCTCCACCAAGAAAAGAAGAGTCGCACCAGCCACATGTCGCCTTCTATTTTGTCGTAAGAGGTAATAATCCCTATATATGATCATATATTCAATAATTCACAGTAATTAGCTCGAGCATCAGAAAATACAAACAAGGTACCGTTTTTCTCAAAAAAATGTGTAGAATAATCTAAAACCATAATATAATGATTTTTATGCATTTATAATAGTGATATCATGTAAGATGTGAAATGCTCATTTGATGGATAATAAATATCAAATGATGGCCTAAAATCATGATCAAATGTTAGTAAATCAATAATCATGTTTATAATGCATATGATGTCAGATATGGTCATGTTAATGCACAAAAGCATATAACTTGATTAATACGGTTAATTAGGGCTAACAACACTAAAGATAATGCAATTAATGCTTACATGCTAAATAAATATTGAAATATTCAGTATAAGCTCATATCAGTAAGTGAAATATAATATGTAATTCTGAGATCATGATGATACCCATTATCCATGTTATATGATGATGTTTGGTCTTAATGAGATATGAAACTCTAATTTAGGTTAATTATGTAACCTAGGGTTAGTGTGTGCCATAATGTTAATATGTTCACCTAATTATGGAAAACATGAATTAGTTAATGAACAATAATCTAGAATATAAGATCAATAAAATAATCCCAAGACAAGAATAAAAGTAATAATGAGAATATCCCAATTAGATAAGAAAACAGTAATGAACACAATTAGGGTTAAGATGAGATGTCAGATGATGTGAACCTGATGATGGTACATGATCTTATCTTAATCAAGGTTGACCAAGGTTGTAGTTGACTCTTGGATATGATAATTAGGTTGGTTCTTGATCAAGGTATGCCATTACCTCTTACTTGGATTATTATACAATATGCTTATGTTATATGTGTAGTAAAATACTTGGCATATGATATTGAATGAAATTATTATTCTTGTATGATATGTTGCATGATTTTCCATACTTATTGATATGAACACATGAAACATAATATATATGTTCCATTATATCTAAGCACTTCAACTCTTTGGTAGTCAAGTGCTGATAATAAATTACTTCAAATCTTTGGTAGTCAAGTACTTGAAAGTGATCCAACTCTTTGGTAGTATGATCACATCATGAAATGATCCAACTCTTTGGTAGTCGATCATAAGGTCTTAATGCATTCCACTCTCAGGTAGTTAATGCATGGATGATATAATGGAAAATGTGCTTAAAACATGTGTTCTCTTTTGTTAATAAACATCTTTGTGCAAGTATATGCTTTTTCTTATATTTCTTTATAACTGCCAAGTATTAGTTTAATCTTATTGCCAAGATATGATGATAGGTATAAAAAAGACACATAGGCGTACTCAATACAATATTCTTGAATATTGTGCTGACATGTACCACATGTAATCTTTTGTTTAGGTGGTGGACATGTGATCTTGAAGAACTAGGATAGTTGAGAGTCGTGTAACAAGCTAATGTACAGTTGGACCTGTTGTCTTAAGATCTTGTTGTTTAGTGGTAGTACATGTATATATAAAAGTTTGTTGTTCAATATGTAATATCAAATGTTGTAACAATTCATGTTGTAATTATATGTTGAATGGTGAACATGTGTTGTGGTTTGTTTATTGTTCGTGTGCATGTGCTACTGATTGTTTCCTTCTGACTCCCTTGATTTTTCTCTTTCTTAGCCTAGTGTGTGGTGTTTAAATTGGGATTCTCACTGAGGTGAGGTTTTTAATTTGGGCATCACACATAAGATTAAGTTTTAGAAAATCCGGGGATGTCACAACCTCAACAACAATTCAAATATGTGAACGCTATTTACAACATCCCAAATCAAGTCGGAAATCCAAAGGCTATACTCCATCTCATCTATCAATATAACAATCAATCAAACATCAAAAATAAAGGAAATTATAGGGAGAAACAACTCCAAAATTGATATCAAGCTTTGTGCCTCATGGTAATGAGAGGATTTCCGCTATATAAAGAAGTATGCAAGCATTGATTGTTAGTCAGCATGAAATGCTTGACAACTATAAAAGGATGTTCAAAAACTAGCAAGCTTAGCTAGCTTGCTTGAATACTACTCTACATCCTCCATCGGGCTCTCACTAGACAAATTGACTCGATTCCCAAGCACCCAGAATAGTTGAAGGCTATAACAACTCGATATGGCCTTTCTACTTCAAAAAATGTGAGTCCCTTCCTCATGATCCCTGACCAAGGGGATGATGATGAAGTTGTTGTCCCTCATACACTAGCATCATCCACCCTACAAGAATACATCCATGTCTATAAGTTGTGAATACCTTCATAGGATGGCTTAAAAAGATCCAGTTGGACACTAGGTTCAACAAGTCCAAGGAAACCATGAGAAATATCCCTCTTTTGAACACCATAACAGAATCGTCTGAGTGGACAAAATTCTTCAAGGCCTTGTTGAATCGCAAGTACATTACTAAAGAATCTAAAATGGTGAAGTTGGCAAGAACCATGTCAGACATTATCCAAAGAAAGATGTCACACAAATGAAAAGACCCAAGATCTCTTAGGATTACATGTGCCATGGGTGATTCTTCTAGCCATGCAGGATTAGTCGATCTCAGAGCAAGCATAATCATTATTCCTCTAAGTATGAGCATGAAACTTGGTCACACTAATGCTTGGTCCAACCATATGAGCATTCAATTGGTTGATTCTTCCATTACTAAGCAACTCAAGATTATTGATGATGTACTTGTTAAACTCAAAAAATTTACATCCCATGTGACTTTGTGGTACTAGATATAAACCAATATCATTGCTACCCACTTATCTTTGGCAGGCCATTCCTCGCCACTGCTAGGGAACTCATCAATGTTGAGGAAGGACTTCTCACCCTATGAGTGGAATCTGAATTCATCAACTTCCAATCTTATGGAGGTATCATGAAGTATACCAGAGACGAAGAAGTATACTTTTTTGTATGCATAGACCAGTTCTACCAGATGTAACAATGCTTCCTCGACCCTGAGCCCCCACCTGTAACCAAATCTCCTATATCTCTGATGGACAACCAAGATGTAATATAGTCCAAAGCCACACCAGCCAACCCCATAATGATAGAGACCCCACTTCCCACCATCCCCACTTTTGTAACACCCATTCTCAATACCCAAGAGCTTCACTCCCCACCACCTCTTCCCCCTTCATACCCAAAATCTCAATGCACTCCCACTCTCCTTCCCCCATCTCCTCTAGAATCTCTAGCCTATGATTCCCACCAGGTCCCTAATGAGTTACCAAAGCCAATTACAACTCAAGAAGATTTGTTGAAGGTCAATGAGGAAGTCTCCACTTTATCATCCTTGCGACTCATTCCCCATTCACTACTACAGAAGTGGCCTTTGGCGTCGGTCGTTTAACCCCATTTGGCGTCGGTTTTCGACCGACGCCTATGTGGGCGCCGCTAAAGGTCGAACACTTCGGCGTCGGTTGTTTAACCGACGCCTATTTAAACTATCGGCGTCGGTCGTTTATTCGATAACCGACGCCAAAGGGGTTCGCGCCACATAAAACGACGTCAGCTAGGGCACTTTCTGCGTCGGTTATTTACTAACGGACCGACGCCTATACTACTTATAGCGTCGGTCTTTTAGTTGATAACCGACGCATAAAGTGTCCTAAATGATGCCATTTTTTGTGGCGCGAACACTTTTGGCGTCGGTTATATACCAAAAGACTGACGCCTCTAATTTAAATAGGCGTCGGTTTGATACGTATATCCGACGCCATTTCGAGGACTGCTTTGGCCACATAAGGCGTCGGTTATCTATAAATAACCGACGCTGTAGATCTTTGCTGACGGTTTTTATAAATAATCGACGCCTATTTTTTTTTTTCATATCAGTTTGCAGGCCTGCTGTGGCTGGTCAGCAGGATGAGAACCTGCAGTTCAGTAACTGAACTGCAGGTTTACGACATCCATTGATATCAGCCTACAAACAGGCCGCAAACCTGCAAAAGTCATAACCAAAATTTCACACAAGTACATACATTCAGACATAAATTCAATTCTCACATTCACACATGTAGAAACATTCAAATACATGTATTAACATTCAGAAATATTCATTTACAAAGTATCATTCATTATCGCTATCAACATCCCAATTATATCTTACAGTTGCCACTGCTTGTATGGCTTTTGCCCATTCTTCTCTTACTTCATTTAATGCTTCCATCGTATATGGAGCATGTATATTTTTTAAGCGTTTACCTGTAGTGTTGTCAGTTTTAAACACCTCCAAAGAGAATGATGTATATATATAAGTAATAATATAAAAATAAGATAAGATTGATATATTGCATACTAACTAATGAGAGTATATATAATACCTCATGTATGGTATCGATGTCCAATGCGGCATATTTGATAATCATCTGCATAAATCGTATCACATAGTATGCGCATGCCCAGCCATTGTCTTGTGTAGCACACTATAAATTGAAACATACAAAATAATACAACTAAGAACAATTCACATCAATAATATATATATTCGAGTCAGGAACTTACTTGTACGTTCTGCCAATTTATTGGCTGGTTCTTTTTCCTTGGGACCGTTCCTCCAGCCTTTTTGAATGCATCTAAACCCCTACATGTTAATATAACACAATAAATTGCATAAGTAAATAGTAATGTAATAAAAGATGTTAACGGATATAAAAATGAAATATTTCTCACCAGAATAATGGCATTCTCATTACGTGTCCAATTTTAGTGTTCAATGTACTCCCCGCAGGATCTAGATAATAAACAGTGAATGTCCCGGGGACAATAACTAGTAACTCCCAATGTCTACCGCTAGAAGTAAGAAGTTAACAATTAATAACTCAAAATGAAAAATAAAAATGGAATTTTCTTAAGTCCAAATTATAAATAAAGTAAACTTACTTGACATTGAATGGAGCTATTATTATCGTCTTCTTTTGCTGACCAAAAATTGTAAAAGCATCTATACAGTATTGTTGAACATTATCAGGGTCTTTAGCTACCAAACTAATCAATGATGGAATCAAAAATCCCACATGATCAAATGCAAATTGTTTGCAATGATCTTCGACTAGGTAGCTGCAAAACATATAGGCGTATGCATTAATATATAAGAAACCAGATCACCGGATCTTACACAAGGTATATGGATGTATAAACAAGATCTCACCTTATCCATGTCTCTATCATTGATGTATTCAGCCAATCATACATAAACAGCTCAATAATATCTTGTATAAATAAAGAGATATCGTATGATTGACCTGCATAATCTGCATCTAAAGAAATAATTATAGGGCAATGTACATTATGTGCCCGTAGCCAACATGCCATTCCCCTACAAGCAGGACCTAACGGGTATGTTAGGTCAGTTGGAACCCAATCGGGTAATGCGGGAAGTGGAAGTGGAGGCCTAGGTGCTCCTGGTGTCTTCTTTTTAACCTGTACATATAATTTCAGATCAGTTGACATCATATATACACATTAACAGTCTAAATCAATGTAAATTTATCTTACAATTTCAGTCATGTAGACGACATCTGCTTTGGGCCACAATATCACCCCGCCTTCTGCCTCACCAAGTGTATAAATATCTGGGCATATGGCAACGCAACTTCCCTCCAATCGGGTAACACACGTAATGGGCCCACACGAACATAGCCCTGTGGCATTGGAGTACCGTGAAACCTTTCCCCAGGAAGGGACGGGTAAGCTTGCGCCTCTGCAACAACGTAGTCTTGCATTCTTAAGTGGCATGGCTTCAATGCCTACAAATTTACGTAAAGAATATTATACATATATACATATCATCTTGAAAACATAACAACTTGGAAAGACTAACTACAATGCCATAAACAATACTTACAGCAGACGTGCTAGGCGATGGGTCTCCAGGATTACTCGCAGTCTGTGCATCAGGAGAAGAGTGGGTCGCCATAGGCATATTGGAAGCCTGAGATGCCTGCCACCGCATCAATTCTTCCTTGACCTTCTCAGCAACTACATCGTTGATCTTCTTAGCAACTAAATCCTCAACTCTCTTATTCTCCTATACATGGATAAAAGAAACATTAGCTTCTTATTAATGAATTTCCTTTTGTAGTAACATTCTAAAAAAAGAATAGGTTACCTCTTCTTGAGAAAGTCCCGCTCTGGGTTTGCGCTGGGATGGCCCAAAGAATGCTTTGATGCCAACACTAGCGCCGGCACCTCTAACACGTCCAGGATGCTCTGGGTTACCCAGAGCAACTGTCAATTCATCCCTTGTGCCCTGAGGGATGAATGTGCCTTGTTTCCTCTGCTCGTGCAGCTCCCGCTAATCACCATAAATAGAAATTGGTAAGTTAACACCACAAATAATCAATATTCAAACGATTTCTCTAAGAGTTGTATTTTACCATTTTTGCAGCCGCCTCAGCAGTTACAGGCTTCTTTATTTCACCCTTCTTGTTTTGCCTGCCAGCTATCCAGATATCATGGCGAGGCATGGGTGTGGCAGACTCCTGAGTAGGAGCAGACTCCTAAGTAGCCGCAGACTCCGCCTGTAGTCTTTGGCGAACGCTTGCATAGCCTTTTGGACCCATAGTGTGGTCATGCACATTCAGTGCACGCCTTGATTTTTGTGCGTCACTGAGGGCCTAGTTAGTATGCACATTAATGATTTGGTTAGTAGCACTAAATGCTAATCTTGAATAGGTGAATACAATGTATATTAATTAAATTAGAAGTGACGCCTAATACCTTGAATTCTTCAGATTTTCTTGAAGCAACAAAATTGTCCCAATCTTCTTTGTCCAAGAAGTTCCATTGTTCAAGGGCTGACTTCTTCTTCTTATCACCCTCTTTTATGTATTCTCTGTTCAGATTTGTCCTATAATTCCTAAGCATCTTTCCAGCGCGTTGCATCACATTTTTACGATGCAACTTCTCATCCAATGCAAACAGATTCTGTAAAATAGAAATGTTATTAACTAGTATCCAAAATAGAATTGCAAATAATAGAATTTGTAATCTACAAAATAGAATTGCAAATAATAATAACTCACGCATAAATCCTTCCACATCAAGTCTTTTTTCCCTTGAGGAACTTTATGCCAATTGTCATACTTAACACCACAATGGCTCCGAGTGGTACACCCAAGATAGTTCACAAAATTATTGCGGTTCACTCCAATTGGATTTCCTCCATTATCAAACTCCACCACCAATTTGGATCCACTACCACTTAGCGCTAATAACTTCTTCAACAGAGTGATGCCCCTTTTCTTGTTAAGTGTCTGGTGTTGCGCATCAAGTTGCTCCAGTGCTTCAGTGGGTACAGGTGCATCAACCTAAAATATGACAAAAATAAAACACACTAACTTAGCCCAATATAGAAATATAGGATATATGACATAACTAGAAGATAATGAATTTTATAGAAATACAGGATATGTTTTTAGAACTTACATTAGTATCCTCGCCATGCTCGTCATGGATAGCATGCTCATCATGGACTTCATGCTCATCATGGACATCATGCTCATCATGGTCAGCTATCTGAAAATGTCATTAAAAAGGCAAACATTTAGCATTTCTATTAACTAGAAAAAGGCAAACATTTAGCATTTGTATTAACTAGAAAAAGGCAAACATTTAGCATTTGTATTAACTAGAAAAAGGCAAACATTTAGCATTTTTATAAACATACATGTCTCTAAAATTGTGATCTTTTATCAATTAACAATCCTTCATTGTGATCTCCGCGCACATATAAGTCATCATTAGCTTCAATATTTTGTGGAGTTGGCAACCCAACTGAGAATGGACTGGAGTCATCATACTTATCATAGTACTCTTCTTCATCTATAGGATCTTCAATGAACTGTCTTTTACCATGAAGAACAACCGACCATTTATCATTCACAGGATCATCGATATAGAATATTTGTTTCGCCTGTGATGCCAATATGAATGGTTCACCCTTCTCGCCAATCTTTTCAAAGTTCACCAAAGTGAAACCCAATTCATCCACTATAACTCCTTTTGTGTTATCAACCCAATTACATTTAAAGAGCGGAATTTTGAAATCTATGTAGTCAAACTCCCAAATGTCCTCAATGACACCGTAATATGACATTTTAGCTTCACGTAGACTCTTATCCTTTGCACTTGCAAAGTACATAGTCGACGCTTGAAGAGTGACCCCACTATTTTGGACGACACTCTTATCATCTTGGCGCTTTGTGTAATATGTGAATCCATTAATGTCAAACCCTTCATAAGACATAACATTCGGTTTTGGTTTAAAGGCGAGGCATTTGATAGTTTCTGTAATATCATTTGGTGTTTGAGATAGTTGATGTAAGACTTTATCTTCAAACCACTTAGTAAAAGTCTTATTATGCTCTCTAGCAAGCCACATTGAACTTGCTCGAGGATGTTGTCTCTTTATGAAATTGGTATGTTCCTCGATATAAACACTCACTTCGTCCATGTTGTGTAAAATATACAAGTGAGCTTGTTCCAACTGCTCACGGCTGATTACTTTCACCCGTGATCCCAAAATTCCTTTGCCCTCCTCAATATTCTTGTCATTATCAGGAGTGTCATTACCACTGAGAAAGTCATTGCAAAAATCCATAACCTCTCTCGCCACATAACCTTCAATAATACTCCCTTCAGGCCGATAACGGTTTCGAACATCACCTTTAAAAACGCTCATGTATCGTTCAAAGGGATACATCCAATGCAAGAAAACTAGTCCCAACATTTTCACTTCCCTAGTCAAGTGGACAACAAGATGTACCATGATATCAAAGAACGAAGGAGGGAAATACATCTCAAGCTGACATAGGGTAACAACCACTTCTCTTTGCAAATTATCGAGAGTATCAGGGTCAATAACTTTGCTGCATAGACTGTTGAAAAAGAAACAAAGTCTGGTAATTGCAAACCTTACATGCTTCGGCAATATAGATCGAATTGCCACAGGCAATATTTGTTGCATTAGAGTATGACAATCATGAGATTTAAGACCTATCAACTTCAGATCTTTCATTGATACCAATCTACGGATGTTGGATGAGTAACCATGTGGAACCTTAACATTTACCAAGCATTCACAAAAAGTTTTCTTCTCCTTTCTAGACAACGTGTAACAAGCGGGAGGTAAGTATGTTCTTTTATTACCCATTTCATGTAATTCTATTAATTCTGACCTTATTCCCATTTCACGTAGGTCCAGTCTGGATTTTATCCCATCTTTAGTCTTACCTGGTATATTTAATAGAGTACCAATGATGCTATCACAGACATTTTTCTCAACGTGCATTACATCGACACAATGCCTGACTGTCAAAGAACTCCAATAAGGAAGATCCCAACATATTGACTTCTTCTTGAATGAAGAATTGTCACTCCGTGTGGCCATACTACATTGTGATTTCTTACCAAATTCATTGACAATGTCTTTTACTCTTTCATAAACAACATCCCCTGGTATAGGTTTAGGTGCACTCCATTCATCATTCCATCCATTGAATGCTTTGCGCTTCCTACGATACGGATGGAATTTTGAAAGAAACCTTCGATGACCAAGATATACAGTCTTGCCGCCATGTTTTAGTCTTATTGAATCAGTGTTTTCTTCACATATAGGACACGCTTTAGCTCCTTTGACACTATATCCAGACAAATTCCCATATGCTGGAAAGTCATTAATAGTGCAAAACAACATAGCGTGCAAACGAAATGTCTCTCTTGCTGAAGCATCATAGGTCATCACACCTTCAGCCCAAAGTTTCTTTAAGTCATCAATCAAAGGTTCAAGATAAACATCGATATCATTTCCGGGTTGTTTAGGGCCCGATATCAACAATGACAACATAACGTACTTATTTTTCATACACATCCAGGGAGGAAGATTGTATATAACAAGCATGACTGGCCAAGTGCTATGTTGGCTGCTCAATGTCCCGTACGGATTCATCCCATCTGTACAAAGCCCAAGTCTTAGATTCCTATCTTCTTCACCAAATTTAGGGTACAATAGATCAATCTTCTTCCACTGTGGGGAATCAGACGCATGTCGTAGGATCCCATCATTATTTTTCTTAACATCTGCATGCCACCTCAAATTCTTCGCATCTTTCGGATTTGCAAACAAGCGTTGAAACCGTGATATTATAGGTAGATACCACAACACCTTGGCAGGAGAACCAGTTTTGGACTCCCCCGAAGTCGTCAATTTATACCGTGACGCACCACATTTTGGACAATCTTTCAAATCTACATAGTCCTTTTGAAATAATACACAATCATTCGGGCATGCGTGTATCTTCTTGGCCTCCATTCCCATTGGGCACAACATTTTCTTTACCTGGTATGTTGAGATTGGAAGCTCGTTTCCTTCAGGAAGAATTTCTTTCAACAAAGTCAACAATGAAGTGAAGCTTTTGTCGCTCCATCTATTGTTAGCTGTCAACTTATACAATCTCAACACAGCGCTAAGCTTCGTAAACTTAGCACATCCTGTGTATAACGATATCTCAGCATCATGCACAATGTTTGTAAAGATAGGAGGTGGATCGGTGTGCTCTACCCTACAACTATCCAACATCGCATCAACGATGTCTGCTGGAACTGGTTCGTTCACATTTACGTCATCAGAGGCAATTTCTTCTTCCACCCAAGCACTGCTATCGACATCTACTGGTTTCGATTTTGAAATCTCTCCATGCCAGTGCCATTCTGTATAGCCTTGTACAATCCCGTTGCACATGACATGACTTTTGATTTCCTCACCAGTGTTGACTTTCAAGTTGTTACCGCAATGCCTACATGGACAATAGAACCTATCTGTAGGTTTTTTCCTATGTTCCTCGGCAAATCTAATAAACTGATCAAGACCACATATAAACTCTGGGGTGCAACGATTACGAATGGACATCCATGATCTATCCATTCTATGATCAGAGAAAACAAGTATGTATTAGGAAACAAGTATATATTAGGAAAAGATTAGGCAGAGTATATAATAAATGTGTACCACCTATCCCATCCTTGAACACCTAATCTCACTTAGGATGTAAGTGTATAATGTGTATTGGGTTTTCGAGAAAATTTCGGCAGCATTTCCCCGCTGTTCTCTAAGTACATATGTACTTAGAGAACAAACGGGGAAATGCTACCAAAATTTTCTCGAAAACCCAATACACATTATACACTTACATCCTAAGTGAGATTAGGTGTTCAAGAACAGTCCCAAATCGGGGACTATCCAAGATTTACTCCTAATGAGTCAATCTTGGACGGGTTTCTAGGCCAACAATAATAGATATCTACAATGAAGCCGGATTCCATACAAACAGTATATAATTTAGTGATTGTTCATTCTAATTTATACCAATGTACAAGTAATATAAAAAACAATGATTGTTCACATTCTAGGCCAACAAACACATGTGATGTCATTCTTATATATAATAAATGTGTACCACCTATCCCATCCTTGAACACCTAATCTCACTAGTAAGTGTATAATGTGTATTGGGTTTTCGAGAAAATTTTGGCAGCATTTCCCCGCTGTTCTCTAAGTACATATGTACTTAGAGAACAAACGGGGAAATGCTACCAAAATTTTCTCGAAAATCCAATACACATTATACACTTACATCCTAAGTGAGATTAGGTGTTCAAGAACAGTCCCAAACTGGGGACTATCCAAGATTTACTCCTAATGAGTCAATCTTGGACGGGTTTCTAGGCCAACAAACACATTTGATGTCATTCTTATATATAATAAATGTGTACCACCTATCCCATCCTTGAACACCTAATCTCACTAGTAAGTGTATAATGCGTATTTGGTTTTCAAGAAAATTTCGGCAGCATTTCCCCGCTGTTCTCTAAGTACATATGTACTTAGAGAACAAATGGGGAAATGCTACTGAAAGTTTCTCAAAAGCCCAATACACATTATACACTTACATCCTAAGTGAGATTAGGTGTTCAAGAACAGTCCCAAACCGGGGACTATCCAAGATTTACTCCTAATGAGTAAATCTTGGACGGGTTTCTAGGCCAACAAATACATGTGTTGTCATTCTTATATATAATAATTGTCTATAAACTACAGGCAACATGGTTAATCCTAATCAACAGAGCATTATTAAATAATAAATCAAGAAATCAATAGTTTCAAACAAAAGGTCTAGGAATCTTTACTAGACATTATATGTATCCCTAATCATCATATTTAACATACTACATTATTATGAACATCCAGATCAGATTAAGATCATACTATGTTATAACCATTGGTTTAATAACCCTATTTCCGCATGTACATGTTTATCAACTTTAAAACCCTATAATTCATGAAATCATTCTAATTCAATTTAATATGTTGGGATCACATAATTATATAATGACATCAGAATATATAGAAGAATCAAGCAGAGCAGAGCAGAATATCAAGAATGTTGGGATCACAGAATATATATATGTTGCAAAAAAAAAAGCAGAGCAGCTAGCAGCAGCGGGAAGACCAACCTTGTCGGGAAGAAGGCAGAGGCTCCGGTGGCTCTGGCTGGAGAAGTAGCTAGCAGCGACGGCGGTGGAGGAGCACCTGGCGGTGCCTAATCGTGTACCAAACATGAAACATGCATAGAGTACATCACATTAAAATATAAGATGTATAACTAGAGCTTTCAGAAAATCAAGCAATTCACTTATTTGAGCTAATTTTAAAATCATTCTATTTAAGGACTCAAAACCTATAATGTTATAGTTAGTAACACTGAAACCTAATTCATCCTGGTGTTTTTTATATATAAGTTCATACCCCTTTTCATTTTGATTTAAATTTTCGTAATTAGATTAATAAACCATCAAACCATTTGATTTTAAATATTTATCTTGACTTGGATTGGGTATGGTAACCAATATACTTAAAAATGTTGTACTCAGGGTTTGATCCTAAAAATATATTGCAATAAGACATGTATGCTCGCGGGGAATGATTATTGCACAATGGGTTTGATTAAATCTAGAATAAAATCTTATATAATTGTTTGCTATAAAATCACACATAATGCACCACAAGGGTATCTTCATAGATGACCCACAATCTCGTGATATATTTCAATAAACTCAGGGTCACTCCGTATATGAATACCAATGGATTAGCATGACACTAACCCTGGTAATGAGGCATGACAAAGATGGGTAAAGTGTGGGATAGGAGATTTGAATCACTTGTGGAATTATTTTTTCCTCACCTTTCCAATATAAGGAGAGAATGAGCTCTCAATTTAATCTAGATTGGGCCTACAAATTTAGAACATTCACTAGGAAAATCCCAGTCATTTGCAATCCAAAAGTCCATCATAAGGCTCAAACAACAATGTATGCAATGGTAACTATAAACTGAATATAAATACATTATGAAGACCTAAAGGGAACCCATATACGTATATATGCTTGTGATTTATTACTTGTTCTAAGAATTGTTGAGAATAAAGCCCAAGGAGGTGTCTTTGATGCAGACAAATGTTACTTCCCCTAGTTGGCCTGAGCAGCGGCGTGGAGGAAGGAAGGAAGGAGGAAGAAAGCAGTACCTTGAGGGAATAGGAAGAATGCCTAGCCTAGAGAGCAGCGGCGTGGCCTGAGCAGAGACCTACCCCAAAGAAGCCACCGGCGGTGAGGAGAGGAGAGCAACTGTGCGCGGCGAGGAGAGCAGCAGTGCGCGGTGGCGAGCAGGCGGCGGCGGTGCAGGCGAGCAGGCGGTGGCGAGCAGGCGACGGAGCAGGAGACTTCAGAGCGCAGCAGCAGGAGCAGGAGCGGCGGCGAGCAGGCGGCGGCGGTGGTGGCGACGCAGAGCTGGTGTCCAACGGCGGAAGGAGCGGCGGCGAGCAGGAGTGGTGGCGGAGAAGGGGGCGCCGGAGAAGGGGAGCTGAAGAAGAAATCGCCGGAGAAGGGGAGCTGAAGAAGAAATAGGGAAATCGCTCACAATGAAACAGAAGAAAGGGGAAGAGTCCGGCGATCGAGGGTTATGAAGTTCCCAAATAGCGTCGGTTGTTTAAAACAACCGACGCCTAAACATCTTTAGCGTCGGTTGTTTGAAAAAACCGACGTCCAATTGGACGATATTTTCATGAAATTGTTTGGCGGGAACCACCTTCAGCGTCGGTTATCCTTGAATAACCGACGCTGAAGGTGACACTTTTCGCACAAATTTTCATCGCACATAGGCGCCGGTTTCTACCTAAATAACCGACGCTGCTAATGACACTATTTTGTTTTCATCGAAATTTGGATTTCGCGGGCGACTTTAAGCGTCGGTTTGTTATAAACAACCGACGCTGAAGACAAAGCGGTACCCGTGTCTGGCTGGTCTTCGAATATAGACGTCAGTTTTCGTAAACAGCCGACGCCTAACATAGAAGGCGTCGGTTTTCCTTAATAACCGACGCCCAGAAAAGTGTCACTGAATGCTATTTTTGTAGTAGTGATTAACACTAATGACCAGTATGGTGGGATGACCACGCATCCACACTAGAATCTAAACTCTACACTTTCTAATAAGTATTTCTTTGATTATGTAATTGCAATACCCCATAACTATTCCCTCTCTTATATCGAACAATGGGAACCCATCTGTTATGATCCCAACTCTTATGCTTGGTACATAGATATGAGCCAATTCATCATGGGTACCTTCCAAGGAGATCAAGAAAAGATGAGGGGTGGCTGAAAGGAAAGCAGTCAAATCAATATAATATCCCCATTCAAAGTCTACATCTGGCCTCCCCTTGGGGATTACCTCTGTCATCGAGCCTTCTACATTAAATACGGAACTTGTTGGGAGGCAACCAACAGTTTTCATCCCTACATTCTAGCTTCAAGTTTTGCTCAGGACAAGCAAAATTTTATGTTCAGGGTGGAGATGGGTGGTATGTACTCATTCCACCCACTCTAAATTATTTTTTTTCAATTTTCATTTTGTTATGAACTTCAACTTTAATTTTATAAAAAAAATCCTATTTTTTCTTTTAATTTTGGCCTTTATATAGTCATCCAAACCTCTAATTAGTTTGTTTGTGTTGAGATACATGTTTATCACTACCCTCTTTAAACAATGCAACATCTCTCGTAAAACAATTATAAACCCACCATTGATAAGAATTATACTATCACCTATGATATGAATTAATACTGTTCCTTCTAAAAGGTGATAAGGTGTAGATGAATGATAGGATTCAAAAACAATGTTTCCTTATCTAGAAGTAAAGATTGAAAATTTGTAGATTTTTCATAATTCATAAATTAATTGACCCAATGTATGATACTCCCTATGAGCTAAAATTTAAAAAGAGAATTGCATAAAGAATAGCCTTCTTCTACACTTCTTCCATAACTTTTTTATCTCTCCATCCTTAAAGAAAAATAAAAAGCCAATGTGCCTAACTCCAAGATTACTGTGGCAAACCTCTTTTTTCCTCCCTCTTCTGCTTGTTCCACACCCCTCATATTTAATAGGGATGTACCATAAAGAAATTATGTCAAAACAATCATACAAAAACATGTGATCAATGTAACTGCAAACAAAGAAATAAAAGGCCTCAAGCTGAATAGAGGACATGCCTCTTCCATACGTGTTTCACTCTAATTTTGTGCCCAAGAAAATCTACAAAACCCCATCAAATTCTTGATCCTTCCTCTTTGCAAATAACTCAATGAACATGTCGGAGTACCAAATGAAAATGGGGTATGAAATTTTTTTTATTGCAGTTTTGAAATGTAACCAAGTTGTGAAATAATCTCAAAGTAGGTAATAAGAAAAAAAGTGTCTTTTGTAAATCTAGGAAGTTAAAGTTGCTTGGTCATATAAGGTGGAAGGACTCAAGTGGTGTTATGCAGGTGAGAATGACATGATGAAAATGCTAAAAGGTAGTGTTTTGAATCAAATGTTTCTTGAGAACAAACAAAATTCTATGTTCGGGGTATTTTGATGAGTGCAAACTCATCACCTTTATTTGTACATTTTTTATCTTGAATTGACAATAAATTGTTAGCTAGTATATTGCTTTATCATAAATTATCTTAATTTAGCAATTCTTGCTTAAATTGGAGTTTTTACTACATTATTATACATTTTATTGGGAAATAGAAAATTATTTCAAAGTGAAAAAAATTCTAAAATTTCTCTTGGATGATGTTTTGCACAACTCCCCTAATACCTGAAATTCATGTATACCCAGCACCAAAAGTGTCACAGCTTGTGTGTGTGAACTTTAAATTGAGATACAAATACTCTTTCTAAAGGAAAATTAATCTCCTAAAAGAAAATCCTATTATTTGTACCTATTTTGAACCTTTTTTTGGAGCGAAATCAGCCCAAAAAATGTTGTGAAAATATGCATTAAAGAGAGCCACATAGTCAAATATAAAAGAAGACAATTAAAAAAATCCCACCAATTATTGGCTAGCAATTTATATTGTAAAATCTCTGCTTTGAGTAAGAAAGTTGGCCAATTCTATATACTTGTATGTGATGGAAATAAATCAAATAATGACTCGATCAAATGTCAAAAATCATCAATGTTGTCATGGTTTGAATGTGACTTCGAGCTGAAGCCAGTGATTAAATGTTATTGACCAACTGACACCAAAGATGAAGCAATATATACATCGCCCCCAGCCATTCCTATAGGTTTTTTCCCTTCCTTTTTCCATATCAAAGAAGCGGGGACTACAAATCAAAAGAGCATCACTTCTTTTATCCCTTTTTATCTAGTTTTTGCTTCTATTCTTCAATTATGTCT
Source organism: Alisma plantago-aquatica (assembly GCA_963693085.1). Taxonomy (NCBI): domain Eukaryota; kingdom Viridiplantae; phylum Streptophyta; class Magnoliopsida; order Alismatales; family Alismataceae; genus Alisma; species Alisma plantago-aquatica. Next base: position 212,071,400 of record OY856415.1, read on the forward strand.
GATTAGTTTCATTCTGGGGGATGGGGCCTAACACCATAAACTATCTTTACTCGATTTAATAGACTCCCCCTATTAATTAAAGAATGTTTCATCATCTATTTCTGCTTTGATCATTGGATGTTTTGATATATTCTTGTGGGGAGATATGATCGTGGATACCCACAAGAAAGAACATGTAGTCGCATAATTTTCATTACAATCCTTTCGATCATTGATATTGTACTAATTTATCTGGTAGTAAAATTATATATTGGAGGGTTTTCAAGATCTATAGTTTTTTTATATGACCAACCAAAATTAGATAATGATATTTCTACTCATTGGTAGGGTCTGAGATCTAGTATGTTACAACACACCACCCGTTAAAGGGATTTTGTCCTTGAAATCAGAACATCCACATATAACAAAAAAACTTATTCACCACCCCTTAAAGGATTCATCTTCTTAGGTGAAAACTATTCTTTAGGTACAAAAGGTTCAACTACACTTCCTTACATCCAACTACATAAAAATCATGCAAAAAAATGCATAACTTGTAAAGACTGACTATGAACTATGGGTTAACTTGCTCTTGTCGATCCTCAAACAAGTTTTTACACTTGGGAGACTAGTTCAACAAATTAGGTTCCCTAAATATAAATCATATAGATGTCTAAGGCTACTATTGCCTAAAAGCATGCTATTTCATACAATCCATATCATCTCAGGCCAAGCCAATATCATATGGATTCGGGAATCCTCATAAACCAAGCTAGTAGTGCGGAGGAAAATCTCACCAGCCCCCAAACCCTAATCCGTTCTAGACACCTTTGCTCTCAACTTCATGTCCTAGTAGCGGCCAAAAGGCCAAGCTTAACACTCTCTGTGATGGAGTGGACTTTTGGAATCCTAAATGTCCAATGACATAAGTGAAATCATATGGTTGAGTTATATTAAGCGTTCCATGCTTTTGACAAAGTCGGTGTGTTGATGTGAGGTTGACATCATGATTAAGATATCTCTTTTTAATGCCTTCTTGAGTAATTTAATAGAATGATCAAATAGATGAGTTTTGTCACCAAATTTGAGTAGAAGGTAGCTTGAGAGGTAAGGAAGCTATAGGTAAAATTTGGTGGAATTTGGATCTTCGTAGAGGGATCTATTAAGGTTTGAATTTTGTGAAATAATGTGCATTATTAACGAATTATAGACCTAAGTTGTTGATCAGATAAGGTCATGCCCCTGGACTGTTGGGCGGGTTGTGTGGCCAGATCCTAGCCATTCTTGGCTAATCTGATGGTTGGGGCCATTGACTTGAGTCAGCCACAGATTCAGTTCTGTGTGGAGAGGCTTTGGCCCTTGGATGATGATCATATAACAAGGAGTTCTCCACCTACCTCCAGTCACAATGGAGAACGTGGGGGAGAAGACAAGGCATAAAACCCTTCCACCACGTCATTGATCGTGGGTGTGAATGTGAATTCCAACCAATCAAGTGATCTCACCAGACTACAAGGAGCAGGCTAACACCCTTACTTAAGGGTAGTGGCTGAGAGACAAGGGAGATTAGACTCCCACTCCCTACCTCGTTTCTATTTCTTCTCATAGCTGAAGGATGTGGAGCACCACGAGAGACATATGGAGCTAGAGTGGAGATCGGGGGAAAGTAGAAAGAAGGGAAATGAAGCACGGAGTTGAGGTAGTTCACTCCAAATCCCATGATGGACTTCTGTGGAGGTTCCCATGGTTAACGAACCCAGTTTTGGGAAAGAAGAAGATCGAGCTAGCGGGACAACGTGAAGCCTTACCTGCTATTTTTTGAAGTGTCGGTGAAGTTGAGGAAGGTATGGCGGTGCTAATGGAGGCCCTTGGTAGAGGTTTGGTTTCGTTGATGCATAAAATGACACACATCAACCTTCCTTCAACCTCCTCTTAGGTAGGCCTTAGATTTACCAAAACTTAGAGGTCCCATCATCACTACACCTCAAGTACCAACTAGGATATTCTATTGTCACCGTCCATGATGGAAATCTAAGCACCGCCATAGCCAACATAGAGGAAGTGGACCTCTGTCTCAAGGTTAATATGTGGAATGTTGTTTCCATCAACTATGTACCATCCTTTAGGAAACAACTGTTCCATATCATTTGTGATTTGATGCAATTTTCTCAACAATTATGAGAGATGCATATTAGTCCAGATCAAGTACTAACATCTATATGGAAAGGGAGCATGGAAATTGTTTAGATCATGACAAGATGAAAATGATTGGTCCTAAGATTCTATAACCCTTCCTATTGTTGTTCACGAGTCACTAAATGGACACCACAATGAAAATTTACCTCAATATGGCCTTTTGAAAGTGAGTTGATTGAGTGAGGTTATGTCAACTATTTGCCACCATCCCACAACATGAGTTAGGATGCACAAAAACTATGCTTTGACAAAGAAAATCTTCTCAACTATTTGCCTCCATAACTTCTTCCCATGTCCTTTTTTTACTACCATACCTAATGAAGAGGTTGTTGAAGACATCAAAGGAGATAATCCTAGCATTTCTACTAGAATAAGGGAGATCACCTTTGTATGTGAAGATATGCAAGGAAAACTTGCTATGGTGGACCAACCATGTCAAAATAGTACGACAGAGGAAGAATGGTGGAAGACTAAAAAAAATATTTATATGATCAACATATTTGATTCATGGAAAACAACATAGAGAAGGTCACTTACCCAACACAAGAAGAATTAGAGGCATCATTCGGCTTGGCTAACTTCATTACACCTACAACTATCCCAGACTCATGATGTATGAATGAATCAAAGGAGTGGAGTAATGATGGCATGGAGGAAGACTATGGTGTCCCATATGATGAATATGATAATTACTATGACATGTTTGAAGGATGGATGATCAAAACATCCTTGAAACAAAAGTTGTCAAAGAACAACAAACACTCTTCTATCATGTATGGACCATACACAAAGTGCATAACTAGCATGTAGAGGACCACAACATCTTGATGGAAAAACTCCGGAGTTAGCTTTCAGTTTATACAATCTCAACACAGTTCTAAGCTTCGTAAACTTACAACCTATGTATAATGGTATCTCAGCATCATGCACAATGTTTCTAAACATGGGAGGTGGATCGGTGTGCTCTACCCCCACAACTATCCAACATCGCATCAACAATGTCTACTAGAACTGGTTCATGCACATCTACATCATCGAAGGAAATTTCTTCTTCCACACAAGCACTGCTATCGACATCCTCTAATTTCAGATTTGAAATCTCTCCATGCCAGTGCCATTTTTTATAGCCTTGTACAATCCCATTACACATGACATGACTTTTGATTTTGTCACATCTATTGTTAGCTTTCAGTTTATACAATCTCAACACAGCTCTAAGCTTCATAAACTTACAACATGTATATAATGGTATCTCAGCATCATGCACAATGTTTCTAAACATGGGAGGTGGATCGGTGTGCTCTACCCCACAACTATCCAGCATCGCATCAACAATGTCTACTGGAACTGGTAAATTCACATCTACGTCATCAAAGGCAATTTCTTCTTCCACACAAGCACTGCTATCGACACCCACTGATTTTAGGTTTGAAATCTCTCCATGCCAGTGCCATTCTGTATAGCCTTGTACAATCCCGTTGCACATGACATGACTTTTGATTTCGTCACCAGTGCTGACTTTCAAGTTGTTATCGCAATGCCTACATGGATAGTAGAACCTATCTCCAGATTGTTTCCTATGTTCCTCGGCAAATCTAATAAAACGGTCAAGACCAGAAATAAACTTGGGGGTGTCGTGACTTGGAATGGACATCCATGATCTATCCATTCTATGATCAAAGAGAAAACAAGTATATATTAGAACAAGATTAGGGTGTAGGGTTAAAAGATTAGGGTTTATGGTTAAAACTTTAGGATTTAAGGTCTTATATATAATTAATGGTTAAAACATCCTAAGTGAGATTAGGTGTTCAAGAACAATCCCAAACCGGGGACTATCCAAGATTTACTCCTAATAAGTAAATCTTGGATGGGTTTCTAGGCCAACAAATACATGTGTTTCATTCTTATATATAATAAATGTGTACCACCTATCCCATTCTTGAACACCTAATCTCACCAGTAAGTGTATAATGTGTATTGGGTTTTCAAGAAAATTTTGGCAGCATTTACCAGTTGTTCTCTAAGTACATATGTACTTAGGGAACAAACGGGGAAATGGTACCGAAATTTTCTTGAAAATCCAATACACATTATACACTTACATCCTAAGTGAGATTAGGTGCTCAAGAACAGTCCCAAACTGGGGGCTATCCAAGATTTACTCCTAATGAGTAAATCTTGGACGGGTTTATAGGCCAACAAATACATGTACTATCATTCTATAACATTGATTTCAACATTTCGAGTGTCCATGCATATTCATCATCAAGATACAGATTACACATAAAATTAGTATGACCTAGGGATGAAGAGATTCATAATTGATTTCAAAATTTCAAACTAGCTCATGCATTATCATCAATCTACATCATAAAATAGCAACTCATGTAGATGTTAGGACGACACATCACTACAAAATCATAGATTTATCATTAGGGTTTTAATATCTTAGTTAGATTGATCACAATATTTCAGAAATATAGTTAATTTAAGATTATGGTGAAATGTGTATTAGGGTTTTAATATCTTAATTCAACATGCATCAAAATTTACAGAATTAGATCAAGCATTAGTATTCAATTGCAAATGTATCTTCTTCTTCCTGCTCCCTCCTTTCCAAATGGATAAAAGCAAGGCATGACCTGTGGGCTGGACATGGCAGTGGTCGGCCAACACAACCACTAGGTCCTGACCGGCTATCTCAACCACATTTGTGAGAAGAGGAGGAAGAAGAGGAGGAAGAGGGTACCTCGAGTGGTGGTGGTGACCAGTAGGTGCAAGCAGCGAGCAGCGAGCAAGCAAGGAGCTCTAGAGAGCAGCGGCGACGACCAGTAGGTGCAGAGCATGTGAGGATCGAGCAAGTGCGTGCGATCAGGAATGCGAGGATCAGGTGCAGCGGCAGAGGAGAATGGTAGAGGTGAATGACTTCAGCGGCGGCAGCGGCATTGACCATAGTAGGTAGCTATGGCGGCGTCGAGAAGGGTAATTCCACAGCTAGTGATCGATGTAATAGAGGGGGGATAGAGTGAGAGTCTATTTCTCGTGGGGGTTATTAAGTTAACAAAGGCATCGGTTATCTACAAAACTGACACCTAACATCCATCAACGTCGGTTTCCAGAAAAAATCGACGTCCATTGGATAATCTAAACCCTAAAAATTTTTGCGGGGATGGCGCGCGAAACCTTATCAGCGTCGGTTTTTACACAAAAACTGACGACGTTTGGAGGTAATTTTTTTCATCGTTAGGTGTCGATTATTCGGTCAAGAAACCGACGCAGTATGTGAAACTTTGGGGGTAATTTTTTTCACTCAAAAAATTGGATTTGGCGGGCTATTTTAGGCATCGGTTAATAATAGGTAACCGACGCTAAATAAAAAGCGATACCCGTGTCTGTCCAGTTTTCAAATATAGATGTCCGTCTCAATAATTAGCTGACGTTGTAGGTTTTAGGCGTCAGTTTTCGTTAATAACTGACGCCTCTAAATGTGACGTTATAAACTATTTCTGTAGTAGTGTCCCATCCATACATAGAAAATCACATTAGAGTAATGACATCCAGATACTGTGGAGATGGATATTTAGACATGATCCACGATTTCCCCACCTTCCACAACAAAATCTCAAAAAGTTACAAAATCGAAAAACCCAAAAAGAGTAGAAGACACTCTAGCTCTGCAAGAATTTGATACTTACTTCATTGAAGTAAGACACTGTATAATGATGTTGACACCAATTTTGAAGATGTCCCTATACCAAATTACATGATTATAGAGCACTGGCCCTTTCACATTGAAGAAGAGATAGAGAAGTACAACCTCAGCTCAAACCCCGAGCCACCCAAAATCAAAATTGTAGTGTATCGACTTCAAGTTACAATGATTAGCAAATAGATATCTTACACAACTAAATAAATGTGTCCATATGGAGGTATACTGACATTCCTAGGTTGGATGAGAAGATCTTGGTGCATTGGCTCCCTATCATCCTTGGTTTCCATCGAATCAAATAGAATGTTAGGTGACTATGACCAAAATGGAGCCTCAAGATCTATGAGGAGGTCCAAAATTAGTATGGTTTGGGTTTCTTAGAACCAGATAACTATTGTACATGGCTCCCTAAAACGTATTTACCGTGCATAGAATGCAATTGCACGTGTCAGAGTAATATAGGCATTTGTGAGGCTCGAGTCAAACTCAGGGAAACGTAATTATTGGTAGACTACTACTGACTACTTGCGATCAGCTAGACCAATTAAAATTATTTGAGAGTTGATTGCAAAAGAAAAGAAAAATAAAAGAAAACAGATCAATCAATTAAATGGTTGGTTTAATCAATTCAAATGGGAATCTTTAGGATTGTGGTTTCACCGTAGGTTCTCATTGTATTAATTCCTCCACATTTATCCTAATTCGTCTCTCATTCCGGGTAGTGGCCTATATTCATAATTGCTCACTTTTGTGATACAATTCACTACCTAAATCTAGGTCGGTTCCATGGTAGTAGTAACCTATACCCTAAACTAGGTGCATGAAGACCATACTCTGGGTTGCCACCATTAATTGTACATCACCTTGTTCAAAGGATTTCTTAGTTAATGTGAATTCTGTCTCTTTTCAACCGTTAATTCTTCTTTCAAAGTAATTAAAGGCATTAGATTATCATTAGGGTGATCAATCGTAATGATATAATGGAGAAAATGAAATCATACCACGGATTTAAGAGAAAAATTATGAATTAATATGATAAAAATGTCATACAACAATCACCTGGGCTACTCCCAGTCTTAAAGATAAAGAGGATTAGCCCTGCATGTTGATCTCAGTGAAAGACATGACAAGTGAAAGGGAAAACATGGGGAAAATGTGAATAGAAGTGATGTAAGCCCTGAACGGAGGAGATCCGAGCATTCCTTGCCATAGAATGAGCGATCTACAACCTTCCAGAGTGGAAAACATCTTCTGTGGCTCGCAGAACGATTGGGGTGTGGCTCTGGGCTCCGTTCTTATCTCCTCTCCTCCTTGAGACTTGTGCAATGACTAATGACGTGATACCCTGCTTAGGGCCGCCGTAATTAGGTATATGCACCACTTTAGATCGCCAAAAGATCACCACCGTCTGATTAGAAACGATCTGTAACAAAATCTGATCTGACGGCGTCGATACCATCAACGTGGGTCGAAGGTATCGACCGGTCGTAGTACTGATGATTCTTGCTTTTTCTGACGTTTCACTCTGATGCAGACTTGATACCATCAACTTTAGTGTCAATGGTATCGACACCTTTAGGTGTCTCTTTTATCACCAATCTGACGCTGAAGCTGGGCGATGTCGATAGTATCGACTTTATGTCGATAGTATCGACTAGTTGACTGCTGGCTCGCTGTAGGTATCTCGATACCATCAACTTCCATGTTGAGGGTATCGATGCATCTTGGTTCCTTACGGCTATCTCACTGTGGCTGAGTCGATACTATCAACATCTGCCGATGGTATCGACAGCTGCATATACTCGTTTTTCCTAAAAATTCAAAATAAAATCGAATCAGCCTTGCTAAAACACATCAATATGATCATTTATAACCAAAAAGATGAAATACAGTAGATTTGATGCAAAAATGAGATTATAGACTAAAGCGAGTGAATCATGCGATACTAACCACAAATGTGACTAATAAACACATAAAACGCATGTAAAACTAGTCTGTAAGAGCGACTCAAAATCCTCGCATCAAACTCCCCTAAGCTTAAACATTGCTCATCCTCGAGCAAAAAAACATTGGATCTGGTTGACATAAGTCAGCATAAAGACATAAATACATGAAATGCATCTACATCATCCCCACTTTCTTTCAACAAACTGGCCCTCCTTGACCACTGAACACTAACTGCCCTCCATGCGACCAAAGACTTATGTAAAAGATCTTCATCCCCAAATCAATGAAACACTATCAATTAAAGCAGTTAATATGATAAACTCATTCGGTCCATATTTGATGCATCTTGTCATCTCCTATATACGTTGCTCATTTCCTAACTACCATCTAAATGGAAGCAGATCTCCTGGTATTCATGAATGAGGAGAATATCATGGGTGGACTACCGATTAGAGCAACGGGTGGATAGGATAGGTGGATATGGAAGATATGGAAGCACATAATAGTCAATCATTCAATACAAAAATTAATGACCTATCATGATGCAAAATGCAAGTGAAAATGTTCTAATGCTACATTTTTGGTGGAATGATGCATGCACTATCATTCCTTCTCAAGGTGAGATGGAATATCCAACAAACTATACCATGTGCTTATTCTTCTTAATTCTCAGGTGAGAACATGTTCCTTTCTCCCTCTTCTTCTTTATTACTTCTCAATTCTTTTTTTTTCAACTTTTTTTCAAGCCCTCATTTTCATAAATGATAATGAGTTATTTTTCAGGCTTCCTTCTATTTACACAACCTGTACATTTGATGCATTTTTAAGGGTATGGAACAAGTTTACCACCTTTAATGTTTTCAGAGTAACATAAGATACATGGTGTACTTTATGCTCAAAAGATGCTAATGCAACTACAAAATAATAGTTGTGCAATTAAATGACACACACATAAGGATAATGTGCATGTATAACTACTCTATCCTTTTTTTTCATTTTCATGCAAAAAATGAAAAAAGTTTTAATGCAAGACCTATCTACATGAGATGCAATCAAAAAGTGAAAGACAGTAATGTGCTCCCATTTCTTATGGTGGAGTGTGAATGAAATTGTGGTGGATCAGATCACAAGACTAATTGACAGAACCTTCCAAAAATATCATATGTCCCTCTCTAAAGACATGTGTTCAGGGTAACTAAAGGATTTCTCTCTTAAACTTTAGTCTCAGGTCACGTTAGCGTTTGGTCGGTTTGGGCTCAAACATCCTTGTCAATCACTTTTCCTTGGACAATAAAGATAGTGATTCATGTCCCCATGTCCTGAAGCTGACTCACCCAAGCACTTCCTCAGTTATGCAACTCAATTACTCATAAGAAAAAGATCAAAAAGTTTTCAATATGCTCATTTTTTCATGTGCACACAACCCAAGAGTAAAACTCCCACTTGAAACCATGCATTTATTTCTCCACAGATTACACTAGATAGATGTGAATCCTATAAAAGTGGTAAATCTAAAAAACTAACTAAAATTTCAAAAGTAAAAGCAACATGAAAAAGTAAGTAAAAACTAAGATAGAGGGTTGTTCCCACACCCCCCAAGCTTGAATATGACTATTGCCTCATAGTCAACATTCTCACTTAAAAGGTGGAACAGCGGTACCCTTCACTTTAAAGTGTGGTGAAGAAGGATGGTTGGATTCTCAAGTGGACCAAGTGATGCTTTCTATCTCCCTCTTTTTGGAGGCTCATTTTTGTGTCTTAGTGGTTCTAAGATGTGACTTGCTTCATCCTTCTTTTCCCTATAAAAAAACGGTACGAAAAATCTCATTTCGACACCTTTTATGACATGTGTTATGTAGTTGTCCTACAGGTGTCGATACCATCAACACCAAGGTCGATGGTATCAACTTAGGCTCAGCAATTTTGGTGTACCAATGTGTCTAAAAGCCTGGGAAATCAAAAGTTTCGATACTATCGACACCAAGGTTGATGGTATCGACATTACTGTCACCAATTTTTCTGAAAATCTTCAGGGATCTCGATACTATTGACACTAAGGTCGATGGTATCGACTCTTTTTCAATGTCTACTGATCCAAACTCAATACTATCGACAGGGGTGTTGATAGTATCAACCTTAAAATTATGCACACTTCAAAACACGAGTTAGGGTACCATTTTTACAAAAATTATCAAAACCTAAGCAAAAATAAGTACATCAACATAAAAGATCATAACCAAACATAAAATAAACCTAAAGTTGGGTTGCCTTCCAAGAAGCACCCTTTCTTAATGTCCTAGGCTTGACATAAGGATACCTTTAACCTGGGTTTTCAAGGGATGTTTCTAATGATTCCTTTGGCAATTTGAATTCAACTCTATCATCACTAATCCCAAGTGTCAAGTAACCTCACCCAATGGTAATGATTACATCATTCGTAGCTTGGAATGACCTTCTCAATAGCATCTCACCTCCTTCCAACTCATGCATGTCCATGACCACAAAGTCAATAGGGAAGATGAATTTGTTGACCTTGACTAGCACATCCTCGCATATACATTGTGGCTTTACAATGGATCCATCTGCCAACTCAATTGTCATGGAAGTTTGTGTTGGCTTCGTCAATCCCATCTTTTGAAAAGTGGAAAGTGGCATAAGATTAATTCTTGCCCCTGAGTCACACTGTGCTTGTGGAAAATGTTGGCCACCTATGGAACATGGGATGTATAAACATCCTGGATCTTTTCTCTTCTTTGGAAGCCATCCTTGGATTATAGAACTCACTGTTTCATCAACACACACAACATCTGTATCTTTGATATGTCATTTCTTGTTGATGATGTCGTTCATGAATCTTCCATATGAAGGATATTTCTCTATGGCCACCACCAATGCAATGTTAATGTGGAGCTTCTGGAAGATATCAAGAAATTTCTTGAAGTGCCTTTGCTCTTTCCTCGACTTTAGACTATCTAGGAATGGCACACATGGCTCCTTTAAACGCTTGTGTGGTGGCACATATGGGTTATTTAGGGTCTCCTCCCCTAAGCTTGCTTCCATGCCACCCTCTGGTGTAGGCTTTGGCACATCATTCACAATTGGTGTGTCTCGTGGCTACTCATCCTTCATGGTGGTAGTAGCTCCACTATGAAGTATGGCCTTCACCTGCTCCTCTTGCCTAGACGTAGGCATGGCTGTGATGGGTTCTTGGTGGGATTTTCTGAACGGGCGACATCCTCATGGTAATCCATACAAGCTGCAGGGGTATGGCACACTGGGCTTAGCCTCCATTTCAAAATACATTTTTCCCTTTTCATGGACCTCCCCCACCAGTTGCTCTATCTCCTTAATCACATATATATACTTCACTTGATGATGTACTTGAGCAGCCTCTGCATTACCAGCTGGTATTTGTTGATTTTGATGCTTCATGGTCACCACTTCATTGGAAATTTGGGCCACAGTCGTCTCTAGTTCCCTCATCTGTGCTCCATGACTTTGCAACATCTGCCCAAATTTATACAAAATCTCCCCCTGGGACGGTAACTACTTACCGAACATATTCATAAACTCCTTATTTTGTTTCACTACTTGGTTGAGCAATTTAGTGCTTTTGTCCTCCATAGTGGGTTGTGGTTTTGCATCTAGGTCTTGTAGGAAGTTTTTGGATCCTTTCATGCAAATTGTCTATCCCTTCTCTAAGAGTAATCATTGCTCCTGTAACCCTATTGTTGAATGAATTTAACTTGGGCCTCCTCATCAGACTCTTCCTCTTTCTCTACAAGTTTCTTGGCTATGAGATCCATTTTGTCTTTCAATTCTTTGATTGCCCTTGATTCCCCTGCTGCTCTGGCTTGTTCTAGTGCATCTATGGTACCCCAAGACTGCTTCTTTCCCATGTTTTTAAGAATCTCCCAACACCTTGTATCAGTATTGTTCAGAAAGAATCCTAAACCTGTTGAATCTAAGTTCTTCTGTCATGCTCATTAAGCACGAAATAGAAAATCTTCACCTACTTTTCCTTGTCTAACCCATGATGAGGGCATCTTCTCAGCATTATCTGAAATCTTTCCCAGGTTTCTGAATACGTTTCCCCTGCATTCTGAGTGAAGTTGTGGATTTTCCTAATTAAATCATTAGTCTTATCAAGTGGGAAGAAATGTTCCAAAAAAACCTCGAATCTGATCCAAAGTCTCAACAATCTCATCCTCCAAATTATGAAACCACTCCCTTGCGTTCCCTACAAGAGAACTTGGGAACAATTTCAAATACAGTGTCTCCTGTGGAAACCGATCGATCTTGATCATGTCACAATTCTCCATGAAGGTGCTTATGTGAGCCACTGGATCTTCATTTTTTAGTCCATGGAATGCTTGATATTTGACTAGATTTATTAGTGTCGGATCAATTTTATAAGTTGGGATGTTGATTGCCTGCCTCTTGATCGATCCTTTTAATGCGGAGGCAGAAGACACCTTGATCTTTTCCCATATCATCTTTTCTCCAGCCATCTCTTCTTGTTTAGAATCTGAATTTACTCTCTCAGATTGATTCTGAATATAGTACTCCTTGTCGTCTGAACCCAAAGATGGGACCTCTGGTAATGACTGTGTGTAGTCTGTGCTATGCGTGCTCACCATGCACTGGTACCTACAAAATGATATATTTAGTTAATTACAGTGCTAGACGAATATAGATTTCTGAAAAATAGACAGTCAATTGCAAGAATAAAAAATGTAACTAAAAAAAAGGCAGCCTAGACTGGCCGCTTGTAGCACTCGTGGTGCCAAAAATTGCCGTTTCCCCAGCAACGGCGCCGAAAACTTGACACATATTTACCGTACGTAGAATGCAAGTGCATGCGTCAGAGTAATATAGGCCTTTGTGAGGCCCGAGTCGAACTCAGGGAAACGTAATTATTCGTAGACTACTACTAACTACTTGCGATCAGCTAGACTAATTAAAATTATTTGAGAGTTGATTGCAAAAGAAAAGAAAAATAAAAGAAAATAGAGCAATCGATTAAATGGTTGGTTTAATCAATTCAAATGAGAATCTTTAGGATTGTGGTGTCATCGCAGGTTCTAGTTGTATTAATTCCTACACAGTTATCCTAATTCATCTCTCATTCTGGGTAGTGGCCTGTACTCAGAATTGCTCACTTTCGTGATACAATTCACTACGTAAATCTAGGTCAGTTCTACGGTAGTAGTAACCTATACCCTAAACTAGGTGCATGAAGACCATACTCTGGGTTTCCACCATTAACAGTACATCGCCTTGTTCAAAGGATTTATTAGTTAATATGAATTTTGTCTCTTTTCAACCATTAATTCTTCTTTCAAAGTAATTAAAGGCATTATATTATCATTAGGGTGATCAATCATATTGATATAATGTAGAAAATGAAATCATACCACGGATTTCAGAGACAAATTAAGAATTACTATGATAAAAATGTCATACAACAATCACCCGGGCTACTCCCAGTTCTAAAGATAAAGGGTATTAGCCCTGCATGTTCATCTCAGTGAAAGACATGATGAGAGAAAGGGAAAACATGGGAAAACATGAATAGAAGTGATGTAACCCCTGAACGGAGGAGATCTGGGCATTCCTTGCCATAGAATGAACGATCTAAAGCCTTCCGGCGGTGGAAAGCGTCTTCTGCGGCTCACGAAATGATCGAGGCATGGCTCTGGGCTCCGTTCTTCTCTCCTCTACTCCTTGAGACTTGTGCAATGACTAATGACGTGATACCCTGCTAAGGGCCGCCGTAATTAGGTATATGCGCCACTTTAGATCACCAAAAGATCACCACTGTCTGATTAGAAATGATTTGTAACAACACCTGATCTGACGGCGTCGATACCATTGGCGCGGGTCGAAGGTATCGACCTGTCGTAGTATTGATGTTTCTTCCTTTTTCTGACGTTCCGCTCTGATGCAGACTCAATACCATCGACTTTAATGTCGATGGTATCGACACCTTTAGGCATCGCTTTTATCACCATTCTGACGCTGAAGATGGGTGATGTCGATAGTATCGACTTTATGTTGATAGTATCGACCAGTTGACTACTGGCTTGCTGTAGGTATCTCGATACCATCGACTTCCGTGCCGAGGGTATCGACGCATCTTAGTTCCTTGTGAATATCTCATTGTGGCCGAGTCGATACTATCGACATCTGTCGATGGTATCGACAGCTGCATATACTCGTTTTTCTTGAAAATTCAAAATAAATTCGAATCAGTCTTGCTAAAACACATCAATATGATCATTTATAACCAAAAAGATGAAATACAGTAGATTTGATGCAAAAATGAGATTATAGACTAAAGCGAGTGAATCATGCGATACTAACCACAAATGTGACTAACAAACACATAAAACACATGTAAAAATAGTCTATAAGAGTGACTCAAAATCCTCGCATCACTCGCCAACATTCGACCTGTGAAAACTAAACATGGACACGTATATATGGGGATGTACTATCACAATACCAACAAGAGATCTCCTAAAGATGATCTTTTACTAACTCACATTAATGTATTCATCGAAAACACTTCCACTCACACACTCCTAGGTTTAATGGATGATTTCTCTAGATATAATCAAATAAAGATGGATAAGTAAGACAAAGAGAAGACTATCATCATTATAGAATGAGTTCTTTATACTCGGGTTAAGTTGTTTCAATATTAAAAAGCATTGTCGCTACATATCTGAGAGAGTTGGGCACTCTATTTCATGAAATAATTCTAAATGAGGTGGAAGTTTTTGTGGATGACATGATAAATAAATCTAAGAGCCCAGAAGATCACATTGCCAGTCTCAAGAAGTTGTTACATTGACTATGTCGATTCTCATATTGCTTATACCAATCAAAAAAACCTATAGGGTGACATCTAGTAATGTAATCATTTATAATTTTAGTCAAATAGGATTTTAAGTTGACCCTAGGAAAGCTTGAGACATCTGTAAAATTCCCTCTCCAAAATTACAAAACGAGATATCATGCCTACTTGATCATCTCATATACATAATACATTTCATTTCCAAGTTCATACCTATTTTTTAGCCCATCCAGAATCTTTTCAAGAATAAATCTAACTCACGATTGAATGAACAATATAAGGAAACACTACAAATTCTCAAATAATACCTTACTAAGCTTCCATTTCTAAAAGTAGAAATACCAAGATACCCTCTCATACTTCAAATATCAGTATGTGAAACATTGATGAGATGGGTCTTGATGTAATCCACATTGAATGGAGAGCATGCAATCTATTACATGTCTAAGAAGTTCAATAACACTGAGGCTTGTTACACTACAATTGAGAAACATTTTTTAGCCTCATACATGTGAAAAGGAAGCTATGTCACTATCTAATGATGTATTCTCTATAGCTGATTGCAAAAGCATGACCCACTTTTCTACTTGTGTGAACACCTTACCCTCACTAGATATTTTACAAAGTGGCAAGTAATGTTGTTAGAATTTGACATCACCTACCTATCCATGAAGGTAGTCAAACCACAATCTCTAGACAATCAAATAACATCCTCTTCTTGAGGAACTAACACATGGGTACAAAACTTTAGGGTGAAGCCATTGGAATGATCGACTCATATAACATCATTATCACTCTAAATCTGACTAATGGATGATCTTATTTGATGGAGTTGTCAATTGTATAGGATCCAATATAGGATTACTCATTCAAGACCCACAAGGAGACAATATTATGTAGCAATGTGATTTGAGTTTAGTGACATTAACAATGTGGCTGAGTACAAAGCATGCATTGTAAGACTCCATTTCACCAAGAGGAAATGGGCATATCATCTCCGTATCTATAGTCATTACCTCCTTGTAATCTCTCAGTTCCACAACACTTAGAGAACCCATCATCAGAATCTAATCCCATATAAAGAATTCTTGTGTTCCCTTGCCCTATATTTTCAACAAATCTCATTCTATATCATGAAAAGAGAAAACATGCCTTCTTCTATTCTTTGGATACCCTTGCTTCATGAATCAGCACAAGGGTACCAACGCTACTCTTTCAAAGATTTGGATGATCTCCCAACCTACTAATTTCATGGTCATTGCCAATGCGGTAAAAGAGGTGTGATTCCATGAGATCAAGGAATATTTAGAGAACCAAGCCATTCCTGATGACCTCTCCCAAAGAGAATAGAATGTGCTTAATTGACAATAAATGTATTACATTCTAGGTGTATGCCATCTATACTGCAGATCATACGATGCAATCTATACTACAAATCATACGACTACACCCTCCTCGTATGTGTTCAGAAAATGAAGGTTGAAGCCCTCATGGAGGATCATGTGGAACACACATGAGGGTTGTCATTCTCTCTAAGAAGAGATAACTTTTGGGATGCTATTAGAATACCATGGAGATAATGTGTTCTAACATGTCTATGAATGTCAAATCTAACAAATCCACATTGACAAAATTCATGCACCTACCAACCAACTATACAACATGACCACACTTTCTCCATCTCATCTTGGTTAATCAAAACGATCATAAAGATATATCCCAAAATTTGAATTGGAATTGTTTCATTATGACTTCGATAGATTACTTCACCAAGTGGGTGGAAGCATCATCCATCACCCTTTTATACAAATAATGCATAAGATAGGGATTTTTACAAACTTGGGGAAGGAGTAAGGATATTTATACAACTTTCTTTCTCTTTGGATAAAGAAAAAGATCTAAAAAGCATAGATGACACCCTTATTAATCATGTAATATAAAACCAAACTATATGGAAATTGTTATGAAACTAACCTATATGAACGGGATATTCATGAAACTATACTTTCATTACTTATCCAATTCTAGTAGATTGTTCCAATCTAAAATGAGATGAAATCAACAAGGAAAATTATTTCAATAATGTATGAAGTCTATGATGGTGATAGAATGAAATGAAGGTGGATGAGATCAAGTGATTAACAAAGATACTCTTTCTAATCTTGTACTGTTCCATTAACTCAATGTGTCTATGTGATCTACAATCTATTCTTGAATTAACATAAAAGGTCTCACTAATGCTTCATTAGATTGGACTTAAAAGCTATATTCATTTAAACTGTATGGTAGAATTAGGTGTTAGGTTTGCAACACATGTCTATGGATTGACTAATTCAATCAATTTC
This sequence comes from Alisma plantago-aquatica, assembly GCA_963693085.1. Lineage (NCBI taxonomy): Eukaryota > Viridiplantae > Streptophyta > Magnoliopsida > Alismatales > Alismataceae > Alisma > Alisma plantago-aquatica. Next base: position 212,088,441 of record OY856415.1, read on the forward strand.
TCATGTATTCTACTCTTAAAAAAACATATTTAAATTTTAAGGATAAGGGGACATAAAGACAATTACTTAAATTTTAACATGTGATAATTTCAATTGTGAACCAACTTTTACACTAGATAGATGTGATTTAAATACAAGAAAAATGCAAACTAAAATAAAATAATCATGAACTAGCTACGGTGCAAACAAAGATAAAACTAAAAGTAAGAAATTTAGATGCAAGCTAAACATCATTCCATACACCCCAATCTTGAATTTTGACAATGTCCTTATTAGAAAAAGTAAACTTAAAATGGAACAGGTGTACCAGATGATCAGGCTCTAGGTGGATAGAATGTGCATGGCAGCTTATCTAGATTATGTAACTAGAATGTGTTGGTGAAGTAGGGTGGGTCAGATGGCATGCAGAGGGTAATTAGGGAATTTCCCCTGACTACAATAATGGTCATAGAGAGAACTATTGTGCATACTCCACATATAATAGGTGTTGTTGGAAAATTCTCCTGATTACTTAGAATAAGGTGCTCATTGGAGAACATCGCATATTGATGCATAAAAATCTACTCCTGGTTGTGGAAGATCCCTCTCTTTATTGGAGGTGATCTATATCTTAATTTCTTGATGCTATTGTTGACACGTAGGAATGGTGTTGAGCACGTTCACATGCCTTCAAATGAGTATGGCCCCTTATATGATAGTGTCGGGGAAGAGGAAAAAGCTCCATAGGAATGTGGTGTGTGTTGTCACCTCGTGAGAGTCACCGCTAGTGTATGAATGAACTACATGACCTCATTGTCATAGTGTCAACATCTTCTTCCTAGCATCCTCTACTTGTTGATCAATGTCTCTCATGTTGTCATTCAACCAATGTAGGTGATCTAGTTATATGGTGTTGAAGATGTGGTGTGAAAGAGTTCATTCACCCATCTTGAAGATGGCATGAGGGTTTTCTTAATACTTGGTGAAGTTCTTGGCATATAAAAAATGACTGAAGTCCATGTTGACCTTTGACTCCATCGGCTAGAGGTGAGAAAGCTCAAGATTGAAGTACATGAAAATTCTTAATATGAGACCTCCACAATGAATGGGAAACTTCCTCTTCTCACTCTTAACCACCGAGTACACATAACAATGCACATAGGTTGACCTTCTATCTCCCTAGAGAGAGGAATGCACGTAGCATATATAGGTACATCACATGGACTTTCCCTTGCCCCTAAGTGGACTTGGTAAACAAGGAGTTCTTTAGGAGTTGCTGTAGAAGGTGAGTAAAGGGGCCTCAATATCAATGTTGCTACAGTGGTGCCATTTGATATTAGCATGGGACGACATTCCTGTAAACTTGATCCCCACCATGGAATGACTGGAATTAAACATAATCCAAGCCATTTATTAAGAAAATAAAATGATGTACCTCAATAATGGATGCGATGACATTCAATGAGTACTTATGCATATTGTTATGGTGGAATGATGGATGGTGTGTATTGCTCATCCTAATGATGAGTGGACATTTATTGTGTTCTACACAGAATTTATATATTTTCTTTTTTTGTCTCCCTTTATTAGCGATACATAAATAATGCATAAGATAGAGCCTTTTACAAATTTAGGGAAGGGGTAAGGATATTTATACACCTTTCTTTCTCTCTAGATCAAGAGAAGTATTTGAAAAACATATATTACACCCTTATGAATCATGTAGTACAAAATCGACATATATGCAAATTGTTAAGCAACAAACCTATATTAATGAGCTATTTATGTAACTATATTTCAAATTTCTTATGCAACTCTAATACATGTTGGTATGTATGCCCAGGGAGATAGTTGTATGATGATTGTAATGTGGCATTATGTAATTGATTTTATAATTATAAAGACAATTCTATCTATTCTGTTTTATTCAGTTACGAGATAATGATATAAGATAGTATATGTCTAAGGAATGATGTTACTCAATGACATATGTCTTTAGGTTGTGAATTTGAACAATGAGAACTTATGTATAATAAGAGTACATAGATTCTTGTTATGTACCTAGTCATATATTATTGTGAAAGCAAAATAGACAACAATAATACATAAGACTAGAATGTGTGTTCGCTGATGACAAAATCTCATTAGTCATGACATATGATATCAAGCCAAGAAAATAGGTACTTGTTAGAAAATCATATACTAGAAAGATCCACCTTGAGAGTGATACATGAAACCACTTAATGGTAGTCAAATTTAGCTCTAAAAGTGATAACTGTGATTTATGTTCTTAAAGCTAAAGTCACTACATTCATCACATATCATTCAATGAACTTTGATACCATTTAATGCGACCTTGAATAAGGGATGCAACAAAGTCAGTGCTTGGGTATGTTGTGACACATGGGGATTGATAGTGAATAATTTTGATGGGATTTTTCCCTATTACTAGAGATGATATCATTGCCAAATGATTAGCGAGACTGAGAAATGCATGACCATGCTCATGTGAGTCAATATGTGATATTGAGCTCACGAGTATCTCAATAGTTTCTCTAGTCCAAGAAACATGGATTGAGTATTAAGTGGATGAGGATTCTATGTCTGACATTCAATCCGGATATCAAGAACAATGTAAGTATACGATCATTGTAACACTGATCACAGATTGGAGGTTGAAGTTTTTCTTTAACTTTCCAATTACTTGGGTTGAAATGATGTGTTGCTAGATACCACTCATTGTTTGTGAGGTAATAATCTAGTTCAGGACATTCATTTCTAATGTAATTTGGGATATGTAGGATCAAACACATAGGATGCACCTAGACTAGGATTTTACTAATGGATAAGGTTTAACATGGTTACTAAAGTGATTAGGTAATCAACTTAAACAACATTGACTAACTATTGGATGATTGGGAATGTGAGTCGATCGATTGGACCATCAGTAAGATAAGATCAAGGATTGATTGTGACGTCATTTTCTGCATTGATCATCACATTTGAATCCAACATGTTTTTTAATAGAAAAACATTCTAATTGACCGAATAGAGTATCCAGTCAACCGACTTGTGATTTGTAGCTGTCAAAAATTCATGAAATTTGTCTTCTCATGTCCCCAGATTTTTACAAACCTTGACGCATCCACTCTTATATAAAGGGGGGTGGGGGGAGGGGGGTTGGATAAGACTCTCAGGAAAAGTCTCCTAATCTCAATTTTGTGGTAACATGAGTGCTAGAGGCATGTTACCCACAAAAGGGAGGCACAGACAAAGGAGAGAAAGTCGATGCTAGCATGATGGCAACACAAGTGACGACTCCTTCCTGTCAGTTCAGGAAGAACGTCAGGAGTTCCCAATGATCTACATAAACTACGTAGAGGCATGGAGGTTGTTTCCATCATTCTAGGAGAATTGCATCAACCTTCATTTGTGGTTATATGCCACGAGGCTGATGTCGACGACCGTTCATGTGTTGCTTTAAGAAGAAGCATGACACCACAAGGATTGTCATTGGACTTGCTCTAGTACTAGGTATCTGCTTCACAATCTTCATTCCTAGATACATCATTGTTGGTGATATTTTCTGGTTCGGAATAAGGACAATTTTTTTATTTTTCCTGTCTTACTTGGTTTCCTTATTTTCATACAATGGTATCAAAGCGACACTAATTTATTTTGTATCAGGATTTAAATCTATAAGATTTGATTTATTTTTATTGCTAACAATGTGAATATTTAAAATGATTAATGTCTATATCCGATTAAATATCATATCCAATCCATATATATGATATGATATATATGTAATCTATATCACTTGCCCTTAAATTGTTTTGATGGTGGATGAATGTGTGGTTATGGCTAAACCCCTTATGGATGTGTGTGCTTGTTTGAATGGTTTTATTATTTCTTTTCATTTAGTTTGCATACTGAGACTCTATCTCTCTTTCTCCAAATGTAATTAATTCTTTCCTCCCTACACTTCCCTCGAACGTAACTTGAGGTTTCAATTTTACAATGTAATAAGTTAATAGAAATACGATAGTTTTAATTTCTATTTTGGGAAAGAGATGATGCTCTGCACCAGGCAAGTTAACCAACTGGGAAGTTGAGTTGATCACTAGGAGGATTGAGGAGGCCAAATGATAGGAGGAGCCAATCATTTGACTGGAGACCCAATTGATCATTTGGAGGAGCCCAACCAACTGCATGAGATAGGATGTAGTCAATCAATTGATGGAAACCAATCAATCGATCGGCAGTCAAACCGATCAATTGGAGAGTTCATTTGATTGACAAGCATTAATTCCAACAACATCTTTTCTAGGACAGTTTGCCACATATGATGTATGACTTTAGGTGGTAGGAATTCATTGTGTCTCTAAATAATTGCATTAGTATGGCAACAACCATCATTGTATGTTTGTGATTGCATGTTTTCTTTTGTGGATATAGTATGTATGTGGTGATTGGAAATGTATATGTATTTACATATAGAATTCTTCATTACATACTAAGTCTTATACATTTTCAATAAGCATCACATGTGAAAAGCTTGATCGACTAATCGTAGGTTATGATAAAGCATAGTACGTCGTCTATATCGTAGAAGTGTCATTGTAGATATGTGGGTCTGCCAAAGAAGGGTGCATATTGTATTGTGTTGGTTGTTGGATCAAGCTTAACTAGGTGGCCTTAATGAGATTATTTTCCTAGAAGCATACAAATGGAATGTGACAAGAAGTTGTAGACCATCTATCCAATCGTTGCATTTAGATGCAATTGGCAAAATTTTCGTATCTAAATAGTCAAGTTTGGGTGATCAACCAAAGCTAAATCATGATTTGATGAAATCTGGATCTTGGTTCACTAGATGGTTGTACACTACAATCTTCTGAATTGATAGTGAGGGCTATCGATTTGTGAAAAATAGTGGGAGTTATAATTAATTAAAGGGCTAATTAATTTCATCAATATTATCAAATTAATCAAAAATATTTTGACAAATGAAAAATCTCTTTTGTAGAAACAAATAGAAAACACTTTTTCTTGTGATTGGACCTTGAGAAGGACAAACTAAATGGGACCTAATTCCATGATTGGTTAAGGCTTTGAGAAAAGTTCTCGCTCATTAGGACAAGCTTTATGCCCTCGAAATACTAGTATAAAGGGAGCCACTCCAAATGTGCCTAAGGTTGAAATCGATGCTTACTTGAAGTATGTTAATGATGTCGCATACGTCAAAGACAATGCATTGATATGTATGAACTATGAGTTGCATATACAACATGAAAACATGGACATTCTTGAGATGGTAACACATCTTAAGAATCATTTAAAGCAAGAAAGGTAAAATATCTTCAAAGAGGTATATGAGTGTGAACTAACAGAGGGAGATCTAGTAGAGCCCCATGTGCTCAATATGAATGGGCATGTCAAACATCTTGAGAGACTACAATTTCCTTTAGGCCAAGATTTGGATACAGATATGATTCTACAATCATTTCCTAAATCATATAGCCAGTTTATCAAGTGTTATTACTTGAGAAACTTGGCCAAACTATTGTCTACATTGCTTGGCATGTTGATAAATTCCAAAGCACAAATGAAGAAGGACAAACCCATGATGGTGATCAGCAAAGGGGAGTCCAAGGGAAAAGGCAAGAAATGTTTTGAGGCTAAGCTAAAGTCCAAATCTTCTGTACTCAAGATAAGGAGAAGGGTAAGTGTGAAAGCAATATACCCTTTTTAGTTAAAGAAACTAAGGAATATGAAGTAAGGGGTAGATATCTCTACTTCAAGTATATACATAATTGAGATTAACTTCACTAGTTCTTCATCTTGGGTATTGCTTACCATATTTAGATCACGCATTTGCTCAAATTTGCATGATTTAAAATGAATTAAACCTTTGATGAAAGGTGAGGTTGAACTGCTCGTTGCTAATGGAGCAAGAGTTTTTGCCAGTGTAGCTAGAACCGATAGGTTATCTCATCGAACTAGGATAGTTATCGAGTTAAACAATTTCTTTTATGAACCTACCATTAATAGGAACATCATATATGTAACTTGTTTGATAAAGAATGGATCCAAATTTCTTATAAAGAATGGTAGATACCCATTGAAAAGATGACACCTTTTATGGTAGTTCCCCAATGTTCAAAGGTCTATACTTTTTAAATATGGAGACAAGTGTGTATAATGTAAAAGGCTAAAACTCAACAATTCAAACCAAACATTCCTTTGGCATTGCCATTTAGGGAACATAAAAGAGAAATGCATTTATAGATTCCAAAAAGATGGTTATCTGGACTCTTTTGATTTTGAATCAATAGAGACAAGTGAGTCTTGTTTGTTGGGCAAGATGAAAAATATCATTTTGGTAATAGTGAGAGAGAAAATGATCTATTAGGACTCATACATACTAATGTATGTGGCCCTTTTCAAACTAATTCTAGAGGTGGTTAATAGTAATTCATTACCTTTAATGATGACTTCATTGGGTATGGATATGTATTAGTTGATGAAACATAAGTCAAAAACCTATGAAAAGTTCAAGGATTTCATGAATGAAGTACAAAAACGACTTGGTAAAACTATTAAAGCACTTCATTCTAATCTAAGTGGAGAATAGTTAAGGCAAGAGTTTGGGAACCATTTATGAGATTGTGGTATTGTATCACAATGAACTCCACCTTGAACAACACAACATAATGATGTATCAGACAGAAGGAACCACATATTTTAGATATGATGTGGTCAATGTGAGCTTTTTTGGTCTTTCAACTTCCTTTAAGAGATATTCTCTAGAATCCACAAGATTTACTATTAACTAGGTACCCTCTAAATCAATTCAAAAGATACCATATGAAATATGGACTTTGAAGTATCCCAAAATACATTTTATTAAGATTTGAGTATGTGAAGCTTATGTAAGGAAAATGTTTCCTAAAAATATTGGCCCTAGATCAGGTAAATTTTATTTAATTGTATATCTTAAGCGAACCAAGGGATGATACTTATGTAACCCATTTAACAACAAAGTGTTTGTTTCCAAGGACGTTGTATTCCTAGAAAAGGAATTTGTTTGTTAAGGAAATTGAAGAAAGTAGAGCTTGAAGAGGTTCAAGACCAACAAGAAAACCTTGAACCTATAAAGGTATGAAAGCATCAAGGACACTCACAAACTGTTGTAGAATCTAAAGTCACACAAGTAACACAAGAACCTTGAAGATCTAGTAGGAAGCGCCTTGATCCTAAAATATATGGTTATATTGTGACTCAAGAAGGAAGGTGAGCACATATGATGAGATAATATCCTACTTAGAAGTTGTTGTGGGACCATATTCTGAGAAATGGCTTGAGGCCATGACCTCAAAGAGGGAATCCATGTACACCAACAAGGTATGGACTTGGTGGATCCACATGAAGGGTTTAAACCCATAGGGTGCAAGTGGGTCTTCAAGAAGAAGAAGACCGACATGGATGGTAATGTACAAACTATTGGTTTGTATGCCTTGAGAGCCAATCATGGGATGATTGGTGGGATACATTATGATTGATTTGATAAACATCAAAGGCAAGCTTCCAATTCTATCTGGTTCAGTCATATGAGATAATGATAGAACGGATTGAATGTCTAGAGAATGACAGTACTTAATGACGTATACTTTCAGGTTGAGGACCTGAACGATGAGACCATATGGATGCTAAGAGTTTGTACATTCTTATTATGTCCCTAGTCGGATGTCATTGGGGAAGGTAGATAGACAACAAGGATACACAAGACTAGATTGTGGTATTTGTTGATGATAGAATCTCGTTAGTCATGATATGGAGATATCAAACCAAACACATAGGTACTTGTTAGAGAACAAGTGTACCGGACAGACCCACCGTGAGTTTGACACATGGAACCATGACATGGTAGTCATAGTCAGTTATCACAATGATGGTGGTGAGTGTGATTCTTTGACCTGAAATCACTACACTCAACACATGTCGTTGGGTACACTTTGACATCATCAAACATAGTCCTGAAACATGGGTTGTTATAAAGGTGATGATTGGGTGGCTTTGACACATGGGGCTTTTGAGGAGTAAGTGATAGATATGGGATTTGTACCTCCTGAGGGAGTTTGATATCCATGGCCACTTGATGAGTAGGATTTAGATAGGCGTGTGCATGCATGCGTGTATCAATATGTGATATTGATGTCATACATATCTCCTCCAATCTACTCTGAGATCCATAAAGTGAATGAACGTTGAAAGGATGACTGTTCCATGCCTTCAGTTCATTCAGTATATCAGTGACAAAGGAATTATGCATTCACTGTAACATCATTCATAGATTGTAGGATTGCAAATTTTTCTCCAACTTTCTATTTTGCTTGGGTAGCACTAATGTACGACTAGGCACCGCTCTTTGCTTGTGAAGTCATAAGTGTTATGGACTTTCACTACCAACATGAAATGGGCCTATAGGATCACACACATAGGATTTAACCTGGAAGAGGAGTTTATCCACAAATGATGTTTAGATTGATTACTAAAGGAGTTTAGTAGTGCAATTAAACACTCAATTAATTGATAGCTCAAAATCATAGTGTTCAAGGTGTTGGACCAGATGATTAAGAGTATCAGATTGATTCGAGCTGCAATTGACTAATTTGTACAGTCTACTTCTCCAACCGATCAGCTCATAGGGTTGAACCAATCGACTCAGGTTGGTGAATCGACCAGCTCAAAGTGGTGAGTCGATCGGCTCATGTGTCAATGAAATGATCGGCTCAATTGCTGAACTGGTCGATTCGTGTGACCAACCGAGATCGTTTGGAAAGTCAGAAGACTCTTTTTGCAAATACATATTTGTTTCACTTGTACAAATTTAATTTGGACAAGGATTAATATTTTCTTAGTTGGAAATGAACATGAAAGTCAATTTGAGTTGGACCAGGACCACAAATCGATCAGCTCTAGCATGAACCGATCGGCTAAGGTGCCCCAACTGACCAGTTCAAGAGTGAACCGATCGGCTCAGGTCCCCAACCGATCGGTTCAGCTGGCGCAGTTGGTTGTTTTGTGGAAATTCATGACCCTTCTACTCCTGCTTTAATCCTGCATTACCCGGGGCAGAGAACCCTGTCCCTAATCCTCCTATATATATAGGGGTATTGGGGGCTTCTCAGGTACAACAACTCAGAACACCAGTTGCTTTGCAAAGTTGTCATTCTCTCTGGTTGTGGTAACTGAGAGAATCCAAGTAACTGCTACCTGATTGGGGAGGCACAGTGAGGGAAAGACTACAGAAAGGCAATTAGTTGTAGGAGAGTGTGTCGGTGACTAGTACGTCGATAGGAGGGTATGACTCCTTCCAGTGCCTTGTGCAATAAGGCGATCAAAGTTCCAGGTGGTCTGTGTGGACTACTTCAGAGGGGAGAGACTTCTATCGCTCATAGGATAGTTGTCAATCTCGACAGTTCCGGTGAGACCAGGAGTTGTACAGACACCATCCAAGACCAAAGGTGAAGACCGTGCAAGCTGCAAGGTAATGCTGAACAACTCTCGGGACAAGGTATGTCTCTACAAACCATCTTTCCTACTGTATATATGGTGACGTGATTCCTTTATATTGGGTTCGGGAGAAGAAATTTTTTTTATTTACGCTGCCTTCTCTATCTCCCCTAAAACCCAACAGTGGTATCAGAGCCAGGTCAACTGCTCTATACTTTAGGATTATCGATGTGATCGATTTTGGTTTGTATCCTTTATTTATTGCATACAATGCGAATAAAATTGGCTTTATGCATGTCCAATTCTAAATCCACAAATCCCAATATACATATATGATATGTAATATGAATTCACTCGATACACGTCATCCTTAAATGAGTTTTGTGGTAGATGTATAGCGTGGTTATGGACAATAAACCCTATCTATGTGTGCTTGGTTGAATGTGGTTGCTTGCATCTCAGTCTACACATTGATTCCCTATCTCTTATTCCTGATGTAATTTGAGATAACTTGAGATTCCTTTCCTACCTTTGCTCCCCCTGAATGTAACTTGGGGTTTCTCAATTCAAATGTAAATATGCTAGAACTTTTATTTCCTGTAATGTCGAAGAACAGCAGACAACCTGACGATGACTGAGATGATCAGTTCAAGGCGTGAATCGGTCGGTTGGCATTCTAGATGATCGGCTCGAGGAGAAAGACGGGCGAGTGGTGGCCATGAGGAGATGCATGATGACCAAACAAACCAATCAGTTGGAGAATCCAATCAATCGGCTGGTGGAACCCAACCGACCGGCCTGATGGCGAGCCGATCAATCATGGAGATGAGTTGATAAAACCCAGTAAAGGCAAAGAATAGAGTTCATCTTGCACAGGTTGCATGTGATGTAGACCTAGATGACTGTGATTCCTCTTCGCTCGAGGATAAAACCCAGTAAAGGCAAAGAATAGAGTTCATCATGGATATAGCATGTATATGATATGTACTATATATTGTGGTCATTGGATATGTATATGTACCTATAAAAACCAAATCCCTCATTAAATATAAAAGTTTTAGATGCCTTCCAAATGCGACACACGTGGGCACACCCTAGCGTGGTGCACCGTCTATCTCGTGGAAGCGTGAAGGATGAATATGTGGGTCTTCCTTAGTAGGGTGCATATTCATCGTGTTGGCTTTGGGTCGGACTTAACAAGTTGACCTAGATAGGATCTAGCACCTTGAGGCATGGAGGTGATCATGGCTAGGAGCTGCACATGACATCTTTCAAGAGTTGCATATGATGCAATTGGCATGATGGCCTACCTAAATAGTCAAGTTGTGGGTGATTAGCCAAAGCTGACTCATAACTTGATGAAATACGAATCTTGAGCCACTAGAAGGTTATACGTTGCAATCTTCTGAATTGATGGTGGGGGCTATCAATTTGAACAAAAATAGTGGGAACGATAATTAATTAAAGTCCTAAATATATCGTCAACCTTTCAAATCAATCAAATAAGTCAAAATTGAGTTTTGGACTAAATTGCATGTCTTTCCTTTTGTAGTACAAATGGCAACAAACAATAATCACTTTTCATTGCGATCGGTCCTTGAAAAGGACAAGATGAATGGGACTAACTTCCACGACTGGTTTTGGACATTGAGAATTGTTCTCACTCAAGAGTAAAAGCTCTATGTCCTGGATACTCCAGCTCCAGAGGAACCTGCTCTTACCGCACCAAAGGTAGAAAGGGATGCTTATAAGAAGTGTTCTGAAGATGTCATTGATGCAAAGTGCTTGATGTTGTGCTCCATGAACCATGAGTTGCAGAGACAACATGAGAACATGGGTGTCATTGAGATGATTCAGCATCTCAAGAACATGTATGAAGATCAAGCACGACAAGAGAGATATGATGTCTCCAGGTTGTTGTTTAAGTGTGTCATGACAGAAGGAGATCCAGTTGGTCCTCACACGCTCAAAATTATTGGGTATGTAGAGAACCTGACAAGACTGGGATTTCCCCTGAGCCAAGAGTTGGCTACTGACGTGATACTGCAATCATTGCCTGAATCCTACAGTCAGTTTATGATGAACTACAACATGAACAACTTTGACAAGCCATTGACAGAGTTGTTGGGCATGTTGAGGACAGACGAGGCACAAATTAAGAAGGACAAGCCTAAATCTGTGATGATGATCAGCAACAAGAAAGGGAAGTCCAAGCATAAGGGCAAGGGCAAGGCTAAGAAAGGTTCTGATGCTAGCCAGCAACCCAATCCATCTGCAACTCTTAAAGCCAAGGGAGGCGTGACCAAGAGAGGCAATTGTCACCATTGTCAAAAGCTAGGATATTGGAAAAGGAATTGTCCTCTCTATCTGGAAGAACTAAAGAAGAAGGAGGTGACAGATGTCTCCACCTAAAGGTGTCATGAAATAAACTTGTAACATTTTTTGAGGTATATGATACCAAGATATAAAGTGTAAAGCATCCAATAAATGGGGCAAGTTTTGCCGCCATAGATAGGAGTACTTTAGTTTATTTTCAGCTTTGAAGGCATGTAATAGAGTTATGAACTGCTATTTCATATTTGCCAATGGATAGAAACACCTTAATTTTTGCATATTGTATGACAATAATGGAAATTAATAAAGTTGATGTTTCAATCTTTGTGGCAATGCCTTGTTTATCTTGAGGTACTTCGTATGCATAACATAAAATGATACCTAAAAGTTATTGATAACTCAAACAATCAAATTAGCATAAATCATGAGAAATTCATTTCTAGTTTCCATATGATGGATAAGTCTAGACTCTTTTTGGTTAGAGAACCAGTAAGAGACATGAATCTCTTAGACATGATCAATCTTCACTAGTCATAGTGGGAGATTGATTATCCTATTAGGTATAATACATGTGATGTATTTATATACCTATTGGAGCAAATGTGAATACTTCAAATGGTGTTTAGAGAAATATCAATATGAATATCTTGAAGTGTTTAAGAATAGCATAGATGAAGTACAAATTTGGTAAAGTGTTAATTCTTGATGAGATCAATGAATGAAATACTTGAACCAAATGTTTGAGATCCTTATGAGTGATTATGATAGTGTATCATAGTGAGCTTGTGATTAAGGCATGGTGATGTCTAAATCAAAAGGAGTCATAATCTAAGGAGTTAGAAGATGATTATCAAATAACTAAGTTCTTCTTAAATAAAGAATACCCTACACTAATAAAGGATACTAAGAATCACAAATTGTTGTGAGTTCTCAAATTCCTTAACAGATACATCTCAAATATCTATATGATGTGTTGATCAAATGATGAGTCAACAATCTAGATGATATTGAGGAACCATATTTTGAGTTATGGTTTATGGCCATTACATCCTAAATGACTTCCATGTGAACCATAAGGTATGACCTTGATGGTAGCACCCATTGGGATGAAATCCATAAGTGTGAATGAGTCTTAAGCGTTAAGACACATGGATGATGTTTTAAGAAGGATGATGCCCGTTGATTGCAACTTAATGACTAAGAGATTTGGCATACAGATACTAAAACCACATTCCTATGATGAATAATACAAGGATGTGTACGTGACACAACCTATAAGGTTTATAAATCCATTAATGCAAATGAAGTCTATAGGTTACAATGGACTAGTCAATGTGATTGATTGAGTACAAGCAACTCAGAACTGTGATCTTTACTTTGATAATATAGTCAAAGGGTTTGAATTATATGTCAAAGATAAAGAATGGATTTGTGATTCTGTGGGAGCATATTCACATTCCACATGTTGATGTGAAATGGAAATGTTATAGAATGGAAATCCAAAGTAGAAATTATCTTTAGGGAAGATAGAGACGTTTCCTATGTAATAGGAATAGAGATCTATAGAGATAGTTCTCGAAAACCTCTTGACCTGAAAGCATACATTGGCAATCTATACTAAAGAGTTCAGTGTGCACAAATTCAGTGGGAGAAACTTGTCCATGTTACATGGAGTTAGTATCACAAGGCCAAGTGTCCAATTCTTATGAAGAATGGGAACACTAATAGATATGGATCTATCATGTATGTAATCATCCCATTATCTTGCATGTATGGTCATAGCAAGAATAAAAGGCATTCATTATCTTGTATGTAGGACATGACAATATGGCATGATCATTCTGATAACTCGTATGTGGGACATGATGAGTGGATGCCTGTCTAGTTCCAGTAAGGGTTACTGGAATAACATAAGAACTTGATAAGTACTAGTTCTATGGAAAAAAAGAAGGGATCACTGTAAAGAGTTACACTGATGCCAACTTCTGAAAAGGACAAAAAAATAATCGCAAAATATATATGAGATATATAAAAGTGAACAGAAACGTTCCAATAAAGTCATTTAAAAGGAAAGGCCGAGTATCTGTGTGTTAGAGAACATTAGTGGAAACTATATGGATCTGAAAGTTCATGAGATGAACTTATAGATATTCTGGTCATTGAGGACAAATAAGGAGTGCTTGGTCATGCGATGTGGCTAAAGGTTAGTAAAGGAATACTAGATCACATATTACGACAACTCCATCTCATATGTGTGACGTACAATGAAGAGATGAGAGACATGCAGTTAATACTGACTTTGGCAAGGTGTTTCCATAACTCACTGCATAAGCACTAGAGCACAGTAACATGTGGGACATGTTTGAAGATCACTAAGAATATGATTCAAGGATGATAGGCTCACAGTGCAAGTGGGAGTCTATTGGTATGTATGCCCTAGGAGCCAATTATGGGATGATTGGTGGGATACATTAAGATTGATTTGATAAACATCAAAGGCAAGCTTCCAATTATTTCTGGTTTAGTCATATGAGATAATGATAGAATGGATTGAATGTCTAGAGAATGACAGTGCTCAATGATGTATGCTTTCAGGTTGAGGACCTGAACGATGAGATCATACGGATGCTAAGAGTTTGTACATTCTTATTATGTCCCTAGTCGGATGTCATTAGGGAAGGTAGATAGACAACAATGATACACAAGACTAGATTGTGGTATTGGTTGATGACAAAATCTCATTAGTCATGATATGGAGATATCAAACCAAACACATAGGTACTTGTTAGAGAACAAGTGTACCGAACAGACCCACCGTGAGTTTGACACATGGAACCATGACATGGTAGTCACAGTCAGTTCTCACAGTGATGGTGGTGAGTGTGATTCTTTGACCTAAAATCACTACACTCAACACATGTCGTTGGGTACACTTTGACATCATCAAACACAGTCTTGAAACATGGGTTGTTATAAAGGTGATGATTGGGTGGCTTTGACACATGGGGCTATTGAGGGGTAAGTGATAGATATGGGGTTTGTCCCTCCTAAGGGAGTTTGATATTCATGGCCACTTGATGAGTCAGATTGAGATAGGCATGTGCACTCATGTGTGAATCCGTGTGTGATATTGATGTCATACATATTTCCTCCAATCTACTCTGAGATCAAGAAAGTGAATGAACTTTGAAAGGATGATTGTTCCATGCCTTGAGTTCATTCGGGATATCAGTGACAAAGGAATTATACACTAGTTGTAACACCATTCATGGATTGTAGGATTGAAAGTTGTTCTCCAACTTTCTATTTCACTTGGGTAGCACTGATGTGCGACTAGGCACCGCTCTTTGCTTGTGAAGTCATAAGTGTTATGGACTTTCACTGCCAATGTGAAATGGGCATGTAGGGTCACACACATAGGATTTAACCTGGAAGAGGAGTTTATCCACAAATGATGTTTAGATTGATTACTAAACGAGTTCAGTAGTTCAATTAAACACTCAATTAATTGATAACTCAAAATCATAGTGTTCAAGGTGTTGGACCAGATGATTAATAGTATCGAATTGATTGGAACTGCAATTGAATGATTTGTACAGTCTACTGCTCCAACCGATCAGCTCATAGGATTGAACTGATCGGATGAGGTTGGTGAACAGACTGGCTCAAAGTGGTGAGTCGATCAGCTCATGTGTCAATGAAATAATCGGCTCAATTGTTGAACCAGTCAATTCGTGTGACCAACCGAGATCGTTTGGAAAGTCAGAAGACTCTTTTTGCAAATACATATTTGTTTCACTTGTACAAATTTGATTTAGACAAGGACTAATATTTGATTAGTTAGAAAAAAACATGAAAGTTAATTTGAGTTGGACCAGGACCACGAACCGATCTGCTCAAGCATGAATCGATCGGCTCAGGTGCCCCAACCGACCGGTTCAGGAGTGAACCGATTAGCTCAGGTACCCAACCGATTGGTTCATGCTTGAAACGATCAGTTCAGCTGGTGCAGTTGGTTGTTTTGTGGAAATTTCAGACCCTTCTACTCCTGCTTTAATCCTACATTTCCCGGGGTAGAGAACCCTGTCACATGACCCTCCTATATATAGGGGTATTGGGGGATTCTCAGGTACAACAACTCAGAACACTAGTTGCTCTACAAAGTTGTCGTTCTCTCTGGTTGTGGTAACCGAGAGAACCCGAGCAAGTGCTACCCAATTAGGGAGGCACAACGAGAGAAAGACAACTGCAGAAAGGCTATTGGTTGTAGGAGAGTGTGTCAGTGACTAGTACACTGAAAAGAGGGTACAAATCCTTCCGGTGCCTTATGCAACAAGGCGATTTGAGTTCCAGGTGGTCTGCGTGGACTACTTCAGACTTCTGCTGCTCGGATGACAGCTATCAATGTCGACAGTCCCGGTGAGACCAGGAGTTGCACAGACATCGTCCAAGACCAGAGGTGAAGACCGCACAAGATGTGAGGTAACGTCGTTGAGAAAGCCTCGGGATAAGGTATGTCTGTACAAAACATCTTTCCTACTGTATAGACGTTGACGTGATTCCTTTATACTGGGTTCAGGGAGAAGAAATTTTTTGTTTCCACTGCCTTCTCTATCTCGCCTAAAACCCAACACAAATGTATAAGGGCAGATTGGTTGCAAAGGGTTTTAGACAAGTTCAAGGTGTTGATTATGACAAATCTTTTTCACCAATTGCCATGGTTAAATCCATCAGGATCATGCTTTCCATCGCAACTTATTATGAATATGAGATTTGGCA
Organism: Alisma plantago-aquatica; assembly: GCA_963693085.1. NCBI lineage: Eukaryota > Viridiplantae > Streptophyta > Magnoliopsida > Alismatales > Alismataceae > Alisma > Alisma plantago-aquatica. The sequence goes on from OY856415.1 coordinate 212,105,052, forward strand.
CATGCATGTTAACACCACTTTACTTAATGATAATATTCTAGAAGATTTGTACATGACACAACTTGAAGGTTTTATCAATTCAAAGGATGCAAATAATGATTGTAAGCTACAAAGGTCAATCTATGGATTGAAGCAAGAATCTTGGAGCTAGAATCTATGATTTGACGAGGCAAGCAAATAGTTTGGCATTAGTCAAAATGAAGATGAACCTTTTGTTTGCAAGAAGGTTAGTAGGAGAGTAGTTGTTTTTGGTATGTATGCCCTGAGAGCTAATCATAGGATGATTAGATTGGGATACATTAAGATTGATTTGATAAATATCAAAGACAAGCTTCCAATTTATTCAGGTTCAAACAATTATGAGATAATGATAGAACATATTGAATGTAGAGAGAATGACAATACTCAATGATGTATGTCTTCAGGTTGAGGACCTGAAGAATGAGATCATATGGATGCTAAGAGTTTTTACATTCTTGTTTTGTCCCTAGCCGAATGTCATTATGGAAGGTCGATAGACAACAATGACATAGTAAGACTACAGTGTGTGTTGGTTGATGACAGAGTCTCATTAGTCATGATATGTAATATCAAACCAAGAACATAGATACATAGTAGAGAATAGTGTATTAGACAAACCCACCGTGAGAGTGACACATGGAACCATGACATGGTAGTCACAGTTAGATCTCACAGTGATGGTGGTGATTGTGATTCTTAGACCTAAAATCATTGCACTCATCACATGTCATTGGGTACACTTTGACATCATCAAACATAGTCTTGAAATATGGATTGTTATAAAAGTGATGGTTGGGTGACTTTGACACATGGGGTTTTGACTATGAGTGATAGATATGGGATTTGTCCCTCCTAAGGGAGTATGATGTCCATGGCCACTTGATAAGAGAGGCTAAGAAAGGCATGTGCATGCACATGAATATGTGATATTGATGGCACACATATCTCAGATAGACTGCTTTGGATCAAGGAACATGAATGAGCGTTGAATGGATGACAACTCCATTACTTGAGTTCATTCAGGATATCAGAGACAAAGGAGTTATACATTCACTGGAACACCAATCACAGACTGTAGAATTGAAAGTTGTTCTCCAACTTTCCTTTCCACTTGGGATGCACTGATGTGCGACTAGGCACCGCTCTTTGCTTGTGATGTCATAAGCTAGTTATGGACATTCATTGCCAACGTGAAATGGGACCTATAGGGTCACACACAAAGGATTAACATAGAAGAGGAGTCTATCCATGAATGATGTTTCGATTTATTACTAAATGTGTTTAGGTACTCAATCAAACATTTAATCAATTGACTTGACTCAGAATCATAAAGTTCAAGTGTTGAACCAAATGATTTGAGTGACATATTGATTGAGAATTGCATTGACTTTGTTTTGCACAATCTGAACCACCAACCGACCGGTTCACTAGGTGAGCCGATAGGTTCATGTGCCCAAACAAGTAGTGTTGGGTTGTCCCGATTTGTGAGAAAAGTTTTCCATTCCACTTGTGTAATTAGATTGGGACAAGAATTGATATTAGTATTAATTGGAAATGAAAGAGGAAAGTCAATTGGGGGCAAGTTTAGGAAGTGAACCGACTGGCTCACACTCCCAACCGACTGGTTCATTTGTGAAATGATTGGTTCGGCTGCCACAGTGCAATTCATGGAAATTTTGGACCCTTCTACTCCCACTTTAATCCCTCATTGTCTGGGGCTGAGAACCCTGACCCTGACACTGACCTCTCCTATATATAGAGGGATACTGGTGGCTTCTCAGACAATACAACTTAGAACATTAGTTGCTCTACAAAGTTGTTGTCCTCTCTAGTTTTGGTAACCGAGGGAGCCCAAGAAAGTTCTACACGTCCAGGGAGGAACAACGAGGGAAAGACAACTACTGAATAACAACTGGTTGTGGGAGAGTGTGTTGGTGACTAGTATGTCAAAAAAAGAGGACGACTCCTTCTGGTGTCCTATGGGACAAGACGAATAGAGTTCTTGGTGGTCTGTGTGAACTATATATAGAGGAGGGACATTTCTGTCGCTTAGAAGGATGACAGTCAACCGTTGTATGGGTTAGGACCAAGAGTTGCAAAGATGTCGTTTGAAGACTAGGTGGTTAAATATTGCACTAGTTGCGAGGTATTGTCATTGAGCAAGCCTCAGGACCAGGTACACCTCGCCAAAACCATCCTTCCTATTTCATAGTCGTTGATGCGATCTGAGGTTATGGTTTTGTGGTGAGAGAAATTTTTTGTTTTTGATGCCTTCTCCCTCACCTAAAACATAGTCAACGTACTATGTTTTAGGATTAATCGATATGATCGGTTTTTGTTTTTACTATGTTTTATTTATTGCATACGACACAAATATTTAAAGGAATGATCTAAATATCTGATTAATTCCACATGATTCCAAACTAATATATACATATACGATATGTTATATATATATGCAATCGATACGCGTCCCTCAAAATGGTTTTGATGGTGGATGTGTAGTGTGGTTATGGTCTATAAACCCCTATATGTGTGCTTGGTTGGTTGTGGTTGTTTACTCTGAGTCTGCACACCAAACCCTCTTCTTCTTTTCTTGATGTAACTCGAGCCTTCTCTTATACCTTTGCTCCCCCCTGAATGTATTTTGAGGTTTCCTAAAGCAACATGTAAAATAGGATAGTTTTTTTCCCCATTCTGGATGCCCAGACGAGCGGCTGGAGGTGTGAGACGATCAACTAGATGTTCCAACCGATCGGCTGGTGGATCAAGATGACTGGCTGATGGTGCAGCTGGTGGCCTAACATGACCTGACAAACTGACCGTCTGGAGGAGCCAGAGGATCAGTTGGAGACAACCAACAGACTGACCAGGAGGCCAGCAGATTAGTCATGTGATGAGCTGATCAAACCTAGAATGGCCTAAGCACAAGATCTTCATCAATAACAGGTTGCATGTGATGTAGACCTAGATGACCATAGTTCCTTGTGGCTCAAGGAATTACAATAGGATGGCCATAATCATCACTTTATCGTTATTGCATGTTTTCATTGTGGGATATAGCATGTATATGATATGTACTATATATGTGGTGATTGGATAACTTATATGCATATATAAGCATATTAAAACCCCACAACTAAATATTAAGTTTAAGATGACTTCCAAAAGAACACACATGAAAAGCTTGATCGACTAAGTGTGGGCACGCCCTAGCATGGTGCACCGTCTATCTTGTGGAAGTGTGATCGTGAATATGTGGATCTTCTCTAGAATGGTGCATATTTATCGTGTTGACTTTTGGGTCAGGCTTAACTAAGTGATCTTAATGGGATTAAGCACTTAGAGGCATGGAGATCTTCATGGAAAAGAGTTGTGCATGTCATCTATCCAAGAGTTGCATATGATGCAATTGGTAAGTGTTACCTACCTTAATAATTGATTATGGACGTTGGTGTTGGTCGGGTAATAATTCAATTGTTTTGGATCTTGGCTCACTAGAAGGTTGTACACTAGAATCTTCCAAAATGATGGTGAGGGCTATCAATTTGAACAAAATAGTGGGAGCAATAATTAATTAAAGGACTAATTATATTGTCAAAATTTTCAAATCAAATCAAAATAAGTCAAAAGAGTTTTAGACTAAAATTGCATATTTCCTTTTGTAGAACAAATGGTTGTCAACAATAATCACTTTTCATTGTGATCAGTCCTTGAGAAGGACAACCTAAATGGGATTCATTTCCATGACTGGTTTAAGATGTTGAGATTTGTTCTCACTCAAGAGAGAAAGCTCTATGTCCTAGATACACCAGTGCCAGAGGAACCCACTCCAACCACACCAAATGAAGAAAGGGATGCTTACAAGAAGCATATTGAAGATGCCATTGATGTGAATTGCTTGATGGTGTGCTCAATGAACTATGAGTTTCAGAGACAACATGAGAAAATGGACGTCATTGAGATGGTTCAACATCTCCAGAACATGTATCAAGACCAAGAACATCAAGAGAGATATAATGTCTCCAGGGTGTTGTTCGAATGCATCATGAAAGAAGGAGATCCAGTTGGTCCTCACACGCTCAAGATGATTGGGTATGTGGAGAACCTGACAAGACTGGGATTCCCTCTGAGCCAAGAGTTTCTTAGTGATGTGATATTGCAATCATTGCTAGAATCATACATTCAGTTTGTGATGAACTACAGCATGAACAACTTTGACAAATCATTGACATAGTTATTGGGCATGTTGAGGATAGCTGAGGCACATATGAAGTAAGACAAACCCAAATATGTGATGTTGATCAATAGAAAGATGGGTAAGTCTAAAGGCAAGGGCAAAGGAAAAGCAAAGAAGGGTTCTGATGCTAGCCAGCAGCCCTAGTCATCTTCAACTCTCAAGGCCAAAGGAGGGGTGAATAAGGAAGGCAAATGTCACCATTGTCAAGAGCCAAGACATTGGAGGATAAATTGCCCTCTCTATCTGGATGAACAAAAGAATAAGAAGGAGGGGATGGAAGTCTCCATCTCATGTATCATGAAATAAACTTTAAACAATTCTTTAATCTGATGTATATGATACCAAGACATAGATCTGACATATATGATATGCATGGTCTGAAAAGAAGTGATGTCCTTTATGAAAGGACCAAGAAGGAGCACTCATCATTGGAGAAGGTGTTGCTGCCATAGATAGGAGTACTTTTCAATTTATTTAAGCCCAAAGGGCATGTAATAGATTTATGAACTGCTATTTCATTTTGCCAATAAATAGAAACACTTTATTTTTGCATCTTGTAATGACAAGGATGTCTATCAATAAAGTTGATGTTTCAATTTCAAAGATATGATCTTTTATGGAAATGCCTTATTTATCTTGTGGTACTTGGTATGCATAAGATAAAATTATACCTAAAAGTTATTGATGATTCAAACAATTAATTAGCATTATCATGAGAAATTCATTTCTAGCTTCCATGTTGATGGATAGGCCAGACTCTTTGGGTTGTGAATCATTAAGAGATATGAATGTCTTGGGCATGATGACAAGTCAATCTTCACTAGATTGAGTGGTATAATTACTGTTCTATTGGGTATAATACATATTGATGTATTTATATACCTATTGGAATAAATGCTAATGCTTCAAAAGGTGTTTATTGAAACATTGATATTATTATCTTAAACTGTTCAGGAATATCATAAATGAAGTACAAACTTGGTAAAAGTATTAATTCTTTTATGAGATCAATGAATGGGATACTTAAACCAAATGTTTGAGGACCTTGTGAGTAATTATGATAATGTATCATAGAGAACTCATGATTAAAGCATAGTGATGTCTAAATCAAAGAAGGAATCATACTCTAAAGAGTTAGAGCACGATCATCAAATAACTAACCTTCTAGAATTCTTGTCAAGAACATGCTTTACGCTAAATAAAGGAGATTAACAATCGCAAGTGTTGTGGGTTCCCTAATTCCTTATATAACAGATACACCTCATATATCTAGGTAATGAATTGGTCACATGATTAGCCAATAAGCTTGATGATGTTGAGGAACCAGATTTTGAGTTATGGTTTAAGGCCATAAGATCCAAAATGACTTCCATGTAAACCAATTAAGGTATGACCTTATGGTAGCACTTGATTGGGACAAAACCCTCAAGTGCAATTAGGTCTTAAGAGTTAAGACTGACATGGATGACATTTAGAGAAAGGATCATGCTTGATATTGGAACTTGAAAGACTATGAAATTTGGCATATGGATATTAAAACCGCATTCCTGGAAGGAATAAAATAAGGTTGTGTATGTGACACAACCTGAAGGGTTTTATGAATCCATTAATGAAAATGCAGTCTATAAGTTACAAGTGATTAATCAATGTGATTGATTAAGTGCAAGTAACTCAGAACTGGAATCTTTACTTTGATTATATAGTCAAAGGGTTTGATTGATATGTCAAAATAAAGAAGGGATCTGTGATTACAAAGATTGAATGGGAGCATATTCACATTCCACATGATGATGAGGAATGAAATGTTCTAAAATGAAAACTGGTGTGGAAATACCTTCATAAGGGAACACAGATAAATGTCCTATGTGATAGGAATAGGGATCTATAGAGATAGTTCTCAAAAACCTCTTGACCTGGTAAAGAGAGAGCATACATTGGCAATCTATACTGAAGAGTTCTGTATGCACAGATTCAGTGGGAGAAAACTTGTCCATGTTACATGGAGTTTGTATATCAAATGCCAAGTGTCCCAAATTCTTATGAAGAATAGGAACACATAGATAGATATGGATCTATCATGTATAGAATCATCCCATTATCTTGTATGTATTGGACATGACAACAAAATATGCATTCATCATCTTGCATGTATTGGACATGATAATGTGATATTCTCATCCTGTTAACTCGTGTGATGAGTGGATGTCTGTCTACTTCCAGTGAGGGTCACTGGAATACCATGAAGAACTTGTTTGGTACTTATGAATTACTAGTTCTATGATAATATAAGGAAGAGTTGGGTGTAAACAGTTACACTTATGCAAGCTTTCAAAATGACAAAAATTGATCACAAAATATAAAATATAAAAGTGAATATGATTTGATAAATGGAAATGTTATGATTTAAAAGACGTTTAATTCTAAAAGGGAATGTCGAGTATCCTTGTGTTATGAACAACACATGATACTCTATGGATCTAGAAGTTCATAGAGATGAACTTATAGATATTCCAACCATTAATGACAAGTAGTAATACTGATTCAAACAATGAAGCTAAGTGTTAGGGAAGGAATATGAGATCACGTATTACGGCAACTCCATCTCATATGAAATGTCATACAGAAAAGAGATGTGAAACATGCAATATACTAACTAAAGAAAAGAGTTTCTAACTCACAGTGTTAGCACTGGAGTAGTAGAAACATGTGGAATATGTTTGGAGATCACTAAGAATATGATTCAAAGGTCATTGGCTCACGGTGCAAGTGTGATTCTTTTGGTATATATGCCCTGAGATCCAATCATAGGATGATTGGATTGGGATACATTAATATTGATTTGATAAATATCAAAGGCAAACTTCCAATTTATTCCGGTTCAATCAGTTATGAGATAATGATAGAATAGAATGAATATCTAGAGAATGACAATACTCAATGACGTATGTCTTCAGGTTGAGGACCTGAAGAATGAGATCATACAGATGCTAAGAGTTTGTACATTCTTGTTTTGTCCCTAGTCAGATGTCATTATAGAAGGTTGATAGACAACAATGACACAGAAAAACTAGAGTGTGTGTTGGTTGAAGACAGAGTCTCATTAGTCATCAGATGTGATATCAAACCAAGCACATAGATACATATTAGAGAATAGTGTATTGGACAGACCCACCATGAGAGTAACACATGGAACCATGACATGGTAGTCACAGTCAGCTCTCACATTGATGGTGGTGATTGTGATTCTTAGACCTGAAATCACTACACTCATCACATGTCGTTAGGTACACTTTGGCATCATCAAACGCAGTCCATAAATATGGATTGTTATAAAAGTGATGGTTGGGTGACTTTGACACATGGGGTTTTGAGTGTGAGTGATAGATATGGGATTTGTCGCTCCTAAGGGAATATGATGTCCATGGCCACTTGATAAGTGAGGCTGAGAAAGGCATGTGCATGCACATGTGAGTGAATATGTGATATTGATGGCACACATATCTCAAACAGTCTACTTTGGATCAAGGAACATGAATGAACATTGAAAGGATGACAGCTCCATGCCTTCAGTTCATTCAGGATATCAGAGACAAAGGAATTATACATTCACTGGAACACCAAACTGTAGGATTGAAAGTTGTTCTCCAACTTTCCTTTTCACTTCTGTACCACTGATGTGTGATTAGACACTTCTCTTTGCTTGTGATGTCATAAGCTAGTTATGGACATTCACTGCCAATGTGAAATGGGACCTATAGGGTTACACACAAAGGATTAACCTGGAAGTGGAGTCTATCCATGAATGATGTTTGGATTGATCACTAAAGGTGTTTAGGTACTCAATCAAACATTCAATTAATTGACTTGACTCAGAATCATCAAGTTCAAGTGTTGAACCAACTGATTTGAGTGTCAGATTGATTGAGAACTGCATTGAATATGTTCTGCACAATCTGGACCACCAACCGAACGGTTCACTGGGTGAACCGATCGGCTCATGGCCATTGAGATGACCATTTCACTCTGGTGAACTCATCCGTTCATGTGTCCAAATAAGCATGGGTTGTCCCAATTTGTGAGAAAAGTTTTCCGTTTCACTTGTACAATTCGATTGGGATAAGAATTGATCTTAGTATTAATTGGAAATGAAAGAGGAAAGTCAATTGGGGGCAAGTCTGGGAAGCAAACCAATCGGTTCACTAAGTGAAATGAATGGCTCACACTCCCAACTGACCAGTTCGTTTGTGAAATGACTGGTTCGGCTACCGCGGTGCAATTAGTTCATGGAAATTTTGGACCCTTCTACTCCCACTTTAATCCTGCATAGCCCAAGGCGGAGAACCCTGACCCTGACCCCTCCTATATATAGAGGGGTACTGGGGGCTTCTCATACATCACAACTCAGAACATTAGTTGCTCTACAAAGCTTTTGTCCTCTTTGGTTGTGGTAACAAAGAGAGCCCAAGCAAGTTCTACCCAACCAGGGAGGAATAGTCAGGGAAAGACAATTTTAGAACAACAACCAGTTGTGGGAGAGTGTTTCAGTGACTAGTACGCCGACAGAAGGGGTTGACTCCTTATAGTGTCCTATAGGACAGAACAACTAGAGTTCTTGGTGGTCCGTGTGGACTATCTATAGAGGTGGGAGGTTTTTTCCGCTCAGGACGATGACGATCAACCGCAGTCTGGGTCAGGATGAGGAGTTGCACAGATGCCATCGAAGACTAGGTGGTTGAAGACCGCACTACCTGTGAGGTATTGTCACTGATCAAGCCTAGGGACCAGGTACACCTTACCAAAACCATCCTTTGTATTTCATAGTCATTGATGCAATCTATGGTTATGGCTTTGTGGTGAGAGAAATTTTTGTTTTCACTGCCTTCTCCCTCATCTAAAACCCAACAGTTGTATTCCTCATATTGTATGTGGATCACATACTAATGATGGGTAATGAAATCCCTACCTTAGAAATTCTAAATAACTGGCTGGGAAGTACCTTATCTATGAAGGATTTAGGTGAAGCATCCTATATATTATAAATAAAGGTCTAAAAAGATAGATCTAGAGGGCTTCTTAGCCTAAGCCAGAGTACATACATTGACAAAGTGTTGAAGAGGTTTAGCATGTTGGACCCAAAGAGTGGGAATTTTGTAACATACTGAATTTTGGGCATTTTTCCTTTTGGTCTTCTTTTTCATCTTTTCCTTTCATTCCTATATTCTTTGGCCTTTTTGTGTAATTTATGGAGATTATGATGGGTATTGGATAAATGTTTCCCATATATTCTTAATGTAGGGTTGTATGCACAAATACCTCAGTTAGATTTTAGATAATGGGCCTAAAGTGCAAATTGTACACTAAGCAATAAAAAGAATAAGATATTTCTTCCTAGAACTTTCTAGAACTTCCTAGAATAAGCACTAGTACATAAGGCCTTTAGTGTCGGTTATTTAAGGCCTTTAGTCTTGGTTTCTAAGCGACACCTATGTGGGTGCCGCTAAAAGCCCAACCTTTATGGATCGGTTCTCAAACCGATGCCACAACCCTTTGTACGCCACCGAAAACGTGCCAAAAACGCGCCATCAGGGGGTATAGGCATCGGTTATCCACTTCGAAACCGACACTATTGTAAACATATATCGTCAGTTTTATACAGATATCCGACACGTATTTTATGGCCTCATTAGGGAAATCGACGTTGGTACTAGTATGGAATCCGACATTGTAACTGTATGTCGTTAGTTTTATACAAATAATCAATGCCTATGATTTGATTTTTTTTCTATCAGTCTGCAGATCTGCTGTGGCTGGTCGCAGGATGAGAAACTTGCAGTTCAGTTATGAACTGCAGGTTTTATGACATCCATTGATATCATCCAACAACAGGCCACAAACCTGCAAAATTAACATGGTGAACAAATTATTATATATGTGATTCACACTCATGTATAAGAAATTTTAATTCATATTATTTTTTCATCACACGCATATAGAAACTAGTAGCAACCTGTAGATCCATTTATTTCATCTATTTTCACATTCAGACACATGTAGAAACATTCATGTATTGATGATTTTCACACACATATGACAATTCATAAAAATGCAATCACATTCACACAAAATTAATTATGAGAACAAAGTTATTCTTTATTCATCATCATCATTGTCATCATTGTCATCAAAATCATATTGAAAAATTCCCACTCTTTGTAGGGCTTTTGCCCAATCTTCTCTTACAGCATCTAATTCATCTCTCATATAGGGATCATGTACATCGAAATGCTTTACACCTGTGTTTAAGTCCTCTATTTTAAAGACCTACAAAGAGAATAACGTACATACATAATTATAATAATATATAATAAGATTCATATATTTCATATTATCTAACGAGACTATGTATAATACATGTTGTATGTTATCGATTTCCAATACAGCATGTTTGATGATTAGGTCCATAAATCGCATCACATAGTAGGCACATGCCCAGCCATTGTCTTGTGTAGCACACTATAAATTGAAACATACAAAATATTCAAAAATACAAATAAGCACACTTCACATAAATAATATATACATTGGAGTCAGGAAATTACTTTCACATTCTTCCAAATGAGTTGTAGATTTTTTTTTCTGGGGACCTTTCCTCCAGTTTTTTTGTACTCTTGTAAAGCCCTATATATGTTAATGTAACACATTAAATTTCATAATTAAATAGTAATGCAGTAATAGATGTTAACAGATATAAAAATATAAAATATTTCTCACGAGAATAATGGCCTTTTAATTGCATGTCCATATACATCCAACTCACTCCCTGCAGGATCTAGATAATAGACGGTGAATGTCTTGGGGACAATAACTAATAACTCCCAATGCTTATAACTACAAGTAAGAAAGTAGGAAATTAATAACTCAATATCCGCAATAAAAATGTAATTTTCTTAAGTCCAAATTACAAGCAAAGTAAACTTACTCAACATTGAATGGAGCTATTATCACCGTCTTATTATTTTTACCAAAATATTCAAACGCATCACAACAGTATGAAGTAACTGAACCAGGGTCTATATCTACAAGACTAATCAAATATGGAACCAAAAATCCCACATGGGAAAATCCAAAATCTTTACATGTCTTGTATAAGTGGCTGCAAAACATGTATTACGTATGCATTAATATATAAGAAACCAGATTGCCGTATATAAAACAAGGTATATGGATGTATAAACCAGATTTCCGTATGCATTAATCTCACCATATCCACAGCTCTATCATAGATGTGTTCAGCCATTCATACTTAAACAACTCCAAAATATCTTGTATAAATATGTTGTTTCCGAATATTTGACCTGCATTAATACGTATTCAGAACTTCTATTACATATGCATTAATATGTATGCTAAACTTGTATAAATAGATTGTTATCGTATGATTTGCCTATAGCATTCTATGAAATAGTAACATTTATAGGGAAATTTGGATTATGTTCGCCGATCCATACTGCCACACTCCTACAATTAGGACCTATCGAGGCATGTAGGTCCCCTGGAAGCCAACTTGGTAATCGAGGAGGTGGAGGCCGAGATGTAGTGGGTCTCATCTTTTTTACCTATATATATAATTTCATATCAATTGACTCATATATATATACAAACTAACAAAGTAAAGTAATGAAAATTTATCATACAATATCAGTATAGAGGACATCCGCTTCGGGCCACAGTATCACTCCGCCTACTACCTCACCAATTGTTTCAGCATCTAGGTGTGCATGAGGCAGTGGAAGATTCGTCCAGCCAACGAGTATATGTATGGGGCTCACACGTACCATGCCATCTGGTACTGGACTCCCATGAAACATGCACCCTTTAAGGGGTGGGTAAGCCGATGCATCTGTAATGATATATCCTTCACTTTGTAGTCGGCATGGCTTCAACCCCTACAAATTTATGTAAAGAATGTTATATGCATATATACACAAACATATCATCTTGAACAGACTAGCTATTATATATGCCATAAAAATACTTACAGAGGACGTGCTAGGTGGGTCTATAGGATTACTCCCAACCTCTGCAGTACGAGGAGTATGAGAGGAGAGGTTTGCCACATCTACTGTCTGAGTGGCAGTCTGAGATGCCTGCAACTTGTGAATGCTTCCTGGAGTCTTTTTTCAATTAAGGAATCTACCTATACATGGATAAAAGAAATTCTAGTTTCTAATTATTGAATTCCCTTTCGCAATAATGTTCTAAAATAAGAATAAGTTACCTCAGCTTGTGAAAGTCCCACTTTTGGAACATGTTTACGCTGGGATGGCCCAAAGAACGCTTCGATGCCCACGCCAGAGCCTGCACCCCTTACACGTCTAGGATGCTCTAGGTTACCCAGAGAAACTATCAGTTCATCCCTTATTCCCTGAGGGATGAACTTGCCTTCCTTCCTCTGCTCGTGCAACTCCCGATAAGCACCATCAAAAAAAATTCATAAGTAAACATAACAATAATAAATATCGATAGATTGCTCTAAGAGTTTGATTTTTACCATTTTTGCATCCGCCTCAGCGGTTGCGGGCTTCGGTATCTCTCCCTTCTTATTTTGCCTCCCAGCTATCCACATAACATGATGAGGCAGAGGTGCGGGAGCAGTAGTAGAGGACTCTGCAGTCTCCTGAGTAGCTGTAGGCTGAGTAGATTCAACCTGTACTCTTTGGCGAATGCCTGCATATCTTCTTGGACCCATTGTGTGGTCATGCACATTCAGTGCACGCCTTGCTCATTGAGCATCGCTCTTAGCCTAGTTAGTTAGCACATTGATTTGGTTAGTAACACTAAAGGTTAATCTTGAATAGGTGAATACATAAAAATGTATATTAATTAAATTGGGAATGGCGGCACTTAATACCTTGAATTCATCTGTTTTTCTTTGGGTAACAAACTCCTCCCATTCTCTGGAGTCCAAGTAGTTCCATTGTTGTGTGGCTTCCTTCTTCCTATATTTCTTTTTTAAAGAGAATACAAACAAAAATTATCAGTGTAAAGTTAGTGAAATATTGATCAATGTCTAGAATTGGAATCTATCAAGAACCAATTCTCAGCATCGTGTATGTAATCTCAGGTGAGATTGGTCCTATAGTTCCTTAGGACCCTCCCACAATGTTGCATCACACAATTACGATGCAACTTTTCATCCAGATCAAATATGCTCTGCAAATTAAATAGAATTGTTATTAACTAGTATCCTAAAAATTGGTAATCTACACAAATAGAATTAGAAATAATAATAACTCATGCATAGTTCCTTCCATATGTGGTATTTCTTCTCCTTAGGAACTCTATGTCATGATTCTAGGATAAGACTGTAATGGCTGCGAGTAAGAACCCCAAGATATGAAACAAATGAGTTTCGGTTCACTCCATATGGATTTCCTGCCTGATCAAAATCCACAGCCAATTTGGGTCCATTTCCCCTTTGATGTATTAACTTGTTCATCATTGTGATGCCCCTCACTTTCTCAATTTTCTTTTGTTGCTCATCAAGTGCAGTAATTTCTTCAGGGGGTACATCACCAACCTAAAATTTGCTAAAAAACACACTTACATAATATAATTATAAATGAACATATAGATAGAAACCTCAGGGATATATTCTTAAAACTTACATTGTCAGGCGGTGCAAGCACATCCTCACCCTCACGGTGATCATCAGCACGGTCCTGATCAGCCATTTGATACAAGTATTAATACTTACACTTCAACAATTCATCACATTTGCACCATTATATACAAGTTCTAGCTTTATCACTCATACTCGTCTTAATACTAAACTTCTAGGGTTTTCAAGAAGTCATCCTTTGTTCAACATCATAAGAATTACATAATTTAGTAATCCATCAACACAACCCTAAATAGGGAATATTCCCACCTCACACTGATCCTTATGTATATATCATATTCAATTTCAGTAAGACTCAACAAACACTTTTATAATTCATTCTAATACAATTCAAATATGATTTTATAATGTCAATTCAATTCCCAAGCATATTCACCACTGACCTAATTTTTAGGCAATATTCACATGAAATAGCATAGTCATATATCCATAGAATTTCCCATAGATCGTCAATCAATATAGTATGCAACATGGAGGTCGAGTTAATCTAGGGAATACTCAACCGCCACTCCTCTCTATAGAGTTCAAACATCATTAAAAAATTTGGAAAGTTTAACAAGAAGTCCAAAATGGAGTTTCCAAAACATAATTAAAATTTCAGATCAATTGGATATACCAATAAAAAGATAAAATTCAAATACTAGACTACTATATTTCAGTTTGAATACATGGCCGATTGAGTTTATCTTGGGTAAAATTGGCCGACAAACAAGTCAAAAAATTCTTCCAACTAATATCTAATTTCTCCAAACCATGTACGGATTTCAACTAAAATCCTAGTTGTATAGAAAATGTTGAAAATCATTTAGTACATGACTATACTAATAAAAATTCGTATTCATATGTTACCAAAACCCTAATTTATGTCGATTAGGATTTTCAATTCTCAAACCCTAATTATGTGAATCAAATAATGTTTAAATCTTCTCATTAGTTTTAAAACATAATGATTAGATTACCATAATTAATCAAGATTTAAATAATGTAATAATGCATTCATCAACTTGATGAATCTACATATCAAAACTTTTGAGTGGTTGAAGTAGTGAAGATGTAGCTTAAAACTACCTAGAATTCTAAAACTTGAACCGAGAGAGGATAAATAAATATAAAAGGTTATGCATAGATAAGCACATGAAGAACTTGTAGTGCAATATACCGCCCCCAAATCCCCCACATTAAACCTGAATTGATATGTGAGTATGTTGTAAACGTGAGTCATATTGTGTAGAACAAAATGTAGTTTGTCATACAAATTACAGAATATTGATGCATGTAAACAACACATATAAAAAGAAAGCACACAACCACAGCCATAGGATTAATGGACGTTCCTGTGATACAGGAAAAGCAAAATAAGGGGGAAGGTTAGGGGAAAACCTGATAATGGGTGTGCAGGAGGGCTGGTCGTGCTTCAACCGGTGGCCCATCTAGCAGCTCGAAGAGACGGCCTTGCTGGCTGCTTCAAGAGGTGACACTGCTGGCTGCTTCAAGCGGTGATGTTGCGGCTCTGTGCAGGCAGCAGTGTTGCTCCGTGCGGGCGGCGTTGCTGCTCCTTTCCAGCGACGCTGCTGCTCTTGCGGTGAAGAACTCTGGTCGGGCGGTCTCCGGGCAAAGAGCTGTGATCGCTGGCATCGGATGGCGGAAGCAGAGGCGGCGAGCTGTGGCGGTGTCGGAGGCAGAGGCGGAGGCGGAGGCAGAGCAGCAGTGGAATCGTCGGAGCAAAAACCCTGATCAGCGGAAATGAATGAAATAGAAGAGGAAGAGTTTGCCTCGCGTTGTTAAGTTAACTATAGGTGTCGGTTGCTAACAAAAACCGACAATACAAATTTTAAGTTTCAGTTTGCAACCAAACACCGACACTAAAGGGAGGTGAAAATTTTCATAGTTATTCGTGCGAAAACACAATGGCGTCAGTTATTGTCACAAAATCGACGATAAAAAGTGAGCAAATTTATGTCTCGCAGAAAACCTTTAGTTGTCGGTTTCTGTCTTAAAAATCGACGATCTATGTTAATTTTTGGAGGTAATTTTTTTCGCTGGAAATTTTGGTTTTGGCGGTTACTTTTAGGTGTCGGTTTCTTATTAAGGAACCGACAATGAATAAAATTGATACCTGTGTCTGGTCGCCCTTCACAGATTGATGTCAGCTTATTTTATACACCGACACTGTATGGTTTACGTGTTGGTGTATTATTACAACCAACGCTATTAAAAGTGACGTTATAAGCCATTTCTGTAGTAGTGAAGGGAAATAAGAGAAAATCCGAATTTTATATAAAGGAGAAGATAAATGCAATAATTATAAGTAATATGGGATTTAATGGATAAAACAGGATAATGAGAAATATATTGCACCAAAAATTATAATTGGAAACCCACAAAGTTAATTTGACACTCAAATTCATTTTCTTGACCAAAAAGCAACTTAAGGGCCAAGTATCATTTAAAGTGGAACATAAATGCAAATAGTAATGTCATTATGAAAAGAAAATAGGTAATAGGCCAATAAAGTGAAATAAAATACTTAATGCTCTCAAGTTAGAAAAATAACTCAAAATTCGTATTATAAACACAAAAATAAGCCTTTGGGCAAATTTGTAACTAATTTGGATAATGCTTGAATAATGAATAAAATAGGAGAGAGAAAGTGAGAAGAATCTTCTATTTATTTAATAAATAAATAAATAATCTCAACTTGTAAAGATAATTACAAAATCGTGTTCTAATCCCATAGGGAGACTTATGGGTGAAGTTACACAAATTTTAAGCAATGTTATCACCTTGCAGCATCCTTCATGCTCTGCTCTCTTGGCCTCCTTCCAAATTAGAGGTACGGTTGAATTTGGTTCTTCTTCTTCTTTCTTTTGAGTACCTAAATGCAAAATTCCGTTGTGTATCGTGATTTTGCCCAAATCAACCGAGCATGCTGCTCACTGTTCATTGCCTGTCGCGAGCGATAGGAGGAAGATGACTCCCCATGATTTTACTAGTTTGCCCCTGATTGGTTTTGCTTTTGCTGCATTTTCACACGAGGGCATTCATGTCCTTTCGTCTTTTCTTTGTTGTTTTGACCGGGCTCTGACCCATCCAGCCGTGAGGCAAGTCAGGCACCTGTGCATGCGAGGCCAGCCCATTGGGCCAGGTCAGTAGTGTGGGGCCCACTCCCCTCTTCTCTTGCTTTGTGCGCACATGCCATGCCTACGTGGCAAGCTATGGTTGGCTGATATGGTAAAATTGATATCT
This sequence comes from Alisma plantago-aquatica, assembly GCA_963693085.1. Classification (NCBI taxonomy): domain Eukaryota; kingdom Viridiplantae; phylum Streptophyta; class Magnoliopsida; order Alismatales; family Alismataceae; genus Alisma; species Alisma plantago-aquatica. The sequence goes on from OY856415.1 coordinate 212,122,241, forward strand.
TTTTACTCATTTGTCCAAAAATAGAAACAAAATATGTTTTGAAATTGGGAGAATGAGATCTATCTAACAAAAATATCATGGTTTGATTCTGATATTTTTGAATATATGTTTTTAAGGATGAATTAAATTACTTAAAAATATGGAAAATAGCCTAAAAAGTCAGTATTTCAAAAATATACAAAACTATATGTTATTTTGATCAGAAAATCCTAACTAAGACATAGGTGAGGTTTTTAGAGTATAATTCAATTGTTTGTGGAAAAAGTCGATGGTTTTGAGGTTTTAAGCCTTTAATCAATATACATAGATCTAATACATGGATATAATGATGAAATTAGGGCAAGTGGATCTGATCTCATATAAAGGTTATGAAAAGTGGTTTTATGGCTCTAATGATAAGGTATGTGTTTATTACACTTCAGTTGGGAATTATTTATTCCTTAACCTATGCTTTCCATAATGAGGCTTATTTGCACCTAGTATTCTTTTCTCTTGAATCTATTGCTATACTTGTCTCATAATCATTTTGGAATATTGTTCTTGGGTCTTAGTACCCCTCTTTTCATATTCTATTTAAATGATGATATTACTTGCCATTGTTTTTAGCATGTTGGTTTTATTAGACTAATTAACTAGTGTAGTGGTACATGTATGTACAACCACCCATAGTTGGGGAATGTGTTATTTCTCCCCTAGGGAACGTGTTATTCTCCCCCACACATGAAATATGTGCAGGTGACTAGGAATGTGTTACTCTCCCCTCACCCTTTTGGTTGAAGGTCTGGTAGGTGCCTCAACCCTACATAGTTAAGATAGTCAATATTAATAATACATGCAAACCTTGGTTATATATTGTTTATGGCAAGCATCTATTGAAATATTCTTTTCTATATATGGCCTCATTCTCTTGATATCTTCATCATATGATGAACCCTATCATATTTATATTTTCTTTGTTTATCTTGTTGCATTAGAATAGTTTTTTGACACATACTTTTATTTTCCTCCCCTCTTGATGGATGCTTTCCCAACCACCTAGGTGTAGAGCAAGGTGATGAATAAGGCATGAAGATCTTAGTGTTGACATGGACTAGCTGATGGATATGTTGCTTGGAGACAAAAGTGGAGTAGTCTAGACTTCCCTCTATCTAGATCCTAGTTGTGTATGATGATGTAACCCTAAAAGGGAGATTTTTTATGTATCTTTTACAATCTTTTATGAAATTGAATATAGTCAAAAAAATGTATTTTGCTGCTTTCCAAATTGAATTTTGTTTACCATTGTTATTAGTAGAGAGGTTGATTGATTTCACTTCTTTACAAATTTTCCCATGTCCCATGAAACTAGACTCTCTAAAGCCTAATGTCCCAATTCTTGTGAAGAATGGGAATGTATGAGTAAGATGCATATGTGACTGCAACTGGATCTATCATGTATGGAATGTTATGCACTCATCTTGATTTATCATATGCCTTGATAATGACAAGAATTATCAGTCAAGTTCTAGTGAAAGTCCTTGGATTTTGATAAATAACATCCTTAAGTACATGAGAAGAACTAAGGATCAATTTTCTATTTATGGAGATGAGGAAGAATTGGGTGTAAAGGGTTACACTAATGCAAGCTTAAAAACTAAAAAAGATGATCATCGATCGCAATCCAGACTTGTGTTTCTCCTTAACAATAGAGTTGTAAGTAAGAAAAGTTCCAAGTAAGAAAGTTTTGATGATTATACAATAGAAGTCGAGTACATTGCTACCTCGAGCACAGTAAAGAAAGCTATTTGGATGAAGAAGTTCATCAATGCATTTGGAGTGGTTCCAAACATTAGTGATGCAATAGAATTGCATCATGACAACATTGGAGATATTCCACAATATAGGGAACCTAGATAGCATCAGTGTTCCAAGAACATACTTCAGTTCTTCCATCTGATATGAGAGATTGGATAATGATTATGTGAAGATTTGTAGAGTGTAGACTAAAAGAAATATTATTGACACACAGACTAAAGAACTTCCACAACAAAAGCATGATGGTCATGTCAGATCACGTGGGATAAGATTCATGGGTGATTGGATCTAATTGTAAGTGTGAGTATATTGGTTTGTATGCCTAGAGATCCAATAATATGATGATTGTAATGTGGAATAATGTAATTTATTTGATAAACATAAAGGCAATTTCGTGTATTTTGTTTTATTTAGTTATGAGATATTCATACAACGTAATAGATGTCTACAAAATGGTGTTACTCAATGACATATGTCTTCGGGTTGAGGACCTAAACAATTAGATCATTGCATGATAAGTGTACATTCATTCTTGTTATGTCCCTAGTTAGATATTATTGTGGAAGCAAATAGACTACCATAATACATAAAACTAGAATGTGTGTTGGCTGAAAATAAAATATCATTAGTCATGATATATGATATCAAGACAAACCCATAATACATTTTAGAGAACAATGTATCTAACATACCCACCTTGAGAGTGATACACAGAACCAGTGAATGGTAGTCAGAATCAACTCTCAAAGTGAAAGTGGTAATTGTGATTCTTAGACCTAAAGTCACTATATTCATCACATGTCGTTCGAAGAACTTTGATACCATACAATGTGACCTCTGAATATGGGTTTCTATACATGTGGTTCTCAAGTACTTCGAACACATGGGGATTGACTACAAGGGATGTAGATGGGATTTGTCCCTCCTACCAGAGATGATATCTTAGCCACTTGATAAGAAAGACTAAGAAATGCATGGCCATGCTCATGTGAATCAATATGTGAATTTAAGCTCATATGTATCTCAATAGTCTGCTCTGGTTCAAGAAACATGGATTGAGTATTAATAGGATGATGATTCCATCCCTCGCATTCAATGTGGATATCAGTGACAAAGGAACTATAAAATCACTATAACATTGATCAAGAATTGTAGGTTGAAGTTTTTCTCCAACTTTCCAATTACTTGGGTAGCAATGATGTGTTTCTAGATATAGCTCATTGTTTGTAATGTCATAATATATCTATGGACATTCATTGCCAATGTAGTTTGGGATCTATAGGATAACACACATAGAGTGCACCTACAATAGGAATTTAGTCATGTATAAGGTTTACCTAGGTTACAAAAGTGTTTACGTAATCAAGTTAAACAACATTGGCTGATAGTTGGATAATTGGGTATGTGAGTCGACTGACTGGGAATGTGAGTTGAATGATTGGAGTGTCTAATCAAACGATTGAGAAGTCTAGTCAACCGACTAGATGATCATTAATATTGGATCAAGTATTGAGGCTGACGTCATGTTGTGCATTGATAGTCACATTGAAAGCCAATATGTTTGCAAATAGGAAAATATTCCATTTGATTGACTGGGAGCCCAGTTGAAATAACCATCAAAAGAAAAAAATTGTGAAATTCTTTTCCTCGTGTCCTCGGGTTTGTGGAAATATTGACCCATACACTCATATATAAAGGTTAGTGGAGAAGGCTCTTTGGACAATTATCCTAATCCCAACATTGTGGTAATGTGTGATCTAGAGACATCTTACCTATAAATGGAACATATAGCAAATGAGGAGAAATTTGATGCTAGCACATTGACAACACAAGGGACAAATCCTTCCTGTCAGTTCTAAAAGAACGACATGATTTCCCAGCGGTTCACGTAAACTACGTATAGGCATGGAGGTCGTAGCTACCACACTAGGAGAATGTCGTCAACTGCCATCCATGGTGCTACACAAGGAGGCCGACACCGACAACCATTTGTGTGTTGTTTAAAGAAAAAGCATGAATGTATGCATATTGTCATTAGACTTGCTCCAGGACCAGGTATATGCCTTGCAAATTCTTTCCTAGATACATAGTTGTTGACACGGTCTTCTGGTTAGGAATAGGAATAAATTTTTAAATTTTGCATCCTTATCTACCGTCCTTATTTCCCTACAATACATTCTTCCTATCATGAAATGAGATGCAATCAACAAGGAAAATGACTTGAATTTTGTATGAAGTCTATGGTGGTGATGGAATGAAATGAAGTTGGATGAGATCAAGTAACTAAGACACACACTCTTGCTAATCATGATATTTCCTCTACTATTAACTCAATTTGTTAGAGTGATACAATATTTATTTTTGAATTTACATAAATAGTCATGCTAGTACTTCAATACATTGGACTTCAACACCGTCTTCATTTAAAAGCCAATTAGGATTAGGTGTTAAGTTCACCACATATGTCTCCATATTTACTAGTCCAATCAATTCTTCATATAATATACTCTTAAACAAGAATATTCAAGTTTTTAGGATAGGGTACACAAAGACCATTACTTTAATTAACACATGTGGGCATCTTAATTCTAAACCCATTCTATACTAGATCTGTGGATTACATGTAAGAAAAATGAAAGTTGGAAGCAAAAGAAATCATGAACTATCTATGATAAAAAAAAGGTAAAATAGAAAACTAATATAGATAGATGCAAGATAAATAGCATTCCATACCCCCAATCTTGAATATGACAATGTCCACATTAGCCAAAACAAACTTAGAGATGGAACATGTTTTCTAGATGATTAGGCTATAGGTTGATGGAATGTGCCCGACAACATATTTGGATCATGTGGGTAGAATGAGCTAATGAACTGGGTTGGGTCGGATGACATGGTTGATGGTGGTGGTTATTCTGGGAAATTCCCCTAACTTTAGTAATGATTGTAGAGAGGTTGCCTTCACATACTCCACACATTGTAGGTGTTGTTGGAAATTTTCCTAATTACTCTAGAAAAAATGCTCATTGGAGAACACCCCCTACTGATGCATGAAGATCTATTCCTGGTTGTGGAAAATCATCTCTTGATGGAGGAAATTTATGCATGACCACTTTCTACTATTATTGTCCCGTATGATTGGTGTTGAGCATGTTAACATGTCCTCAAATGAGTATGGCCCTTATGTGATGGTGTTGGGGTAGAGGAACAATCTCTATAGGAATGTGGTATGTGTTGTCACCTCTCTTTTGAGTCATCGCTGTGTATGAATGACCTCCATGACCTCATTCCCACTGCCTCAATGGCCTCCTCACTCGGGTCCTTTTCTTCAGGATTAATGTCTTTCATGTCATCATTCGGCTAGTGTAGATGATCTAGATCTATGATGTTGAAGATGGAGTGTCTAAGAGCTCACTCACTTATCTAGAATATGGCATATATTATGTGTCCATACTTGGTGAAGAGCTTGGCATTGCAAAAATACCTGCATCCAAGTCCCCCTTCAACTCCAACGGCTAGAGGTGAGAAAGTTCAAGATTGAAATACATGGTGATCCTCATGATCAGACCTCCAAAGTGGATGAACAACTTCCTCTTGCACTCTTGTCCACCCAGTACACATAACAATGCGCAAAGGTTGACCTTCTATCTCCCTAGAGTGAGGAATGCCTAAAGCACAAATAGGTTTGTCACATGAACCTTCTATTTCCCCTGAGTGGACTTAGTAAACAAAGAGTTATTTAGGAGTTGGTGTACAAGGAGGGTGAAGGGATACTCGATATTAGCAATGTTGTAGTGGTGCCGGTAGATTTTGTCATGGGATGGCATTCCTGAAGATTGGTCTAGACCATGAAATGGCTGAAATCATTAGGGTGGCACCTACACCCAAATATGGTGTTGAATGCTTGCAGTGTAAGACGGTGGGTGGTGTTGTAAATCCTAAATTTCACTGGACTGTACTCCCAATCTCTATTTCTATCATGTTGTGCTAAAAAGTGCACCTCCAAGGATGTTAGGAACTCCAACATAACCTTGGAGTATGTTGGCCATACCTCCAAGAAGGGTTCAAAAAATCCATCTTATAGCCTGAGCACACCCTATGTAGGTCCTTAGTGAATCAAAGTTGCTTGATGAAGGCAATGTTGGCATAATGGGTGGCCTCATCATCATTTGCAAGCTTTACACATATTTTCTTCTTATTAACATTCCTAAGAACTATAGGTGGCTTAGAAATGAGTTGGGGTGAGGTGACTGGTAAGGAAGACCCTTCTTTTTCAGGTTGCTTACTCGCCATCGAGTGAGAGAGAGAAAATGAGATGAAAGATCAATGTATTGATTGCTTAGTAAAGAAGTTCTTGGGGATACTCACAATATATTAGTTAAGGATGGAATTCCTAAGTTGTGAAAAACCAAATAAATCCTCCTCCTTATATAGGAGGAGAGGCACCTCTCAGTGAAACACATGCACCTTTATCCATGTTCTTCTCGGTATCAATCGTTGGTACCTAAAGTTGTGGTTTCTTAAGGTATTGAATTGTGGATCAATGTCGATGGTACTGACTTGAGTCAATAATATTGACTTGTGAAAAGCCACATATTGAGCATCTGAATAATGTTGAATTCATGACATTATGATCACTAGGTTCAAGGCCATAGATCATGCTTTATCCCATTCCATTGGTACCAACATGGTGTTGGTGCCACTGATATTTTACTATAGGTCTTGCATCAAGTAGTTAGAAAAATAAAAAAATGTGTGTAGGTGGTGTTAACGTCAGGTTGGTACCACTAAGTTTTACCTATTGATTCATCATTAAATTAAGATCCCCCTTAAAATATGAGTATGTGCCACAAACTTGGTAGTCAGTGGTAATAACATTTTACTGTTGAATTCACAATTCATAACCATGGATCTGTCAGTGCCACCTCCACACCAAGGTTGGTGGTAATGACTCCATGTGGAATCACATCATATACACTCATCAAGCATCATCAGGTTGCATGAAAACAACTTAACTACAACAAAGAGAAATATGCAAGACTAAATCTTCTAAAGAAAAATGAAAGCTAGTGATTTGCTCCACCAATAGTCCTTTTTTATGTCTTAGGCTCGACATTATTCTTACCTCTATCATGGGTAGTCATGAGTTCATGAGGACATCTATAGTGGCTTGAGATAGTCACCCTAAAAGCAATTCAGATTCCTACTTTTATTGAATATTCATAATAACAAAATCTACTGGATATATGAATTTATCTATGTTGACCTACACATCTTCACCTATCCCTAAAGGTTAAAAAATAGAATCATCTACTACTTGTCTTGTCATGCTTGTTTTGTTTGATTCTTACAGTCCAAGTCTTATAAAAGTAGGGAGTGGAATCAAGTAGATGCTTGCCCTAGAATTTCATGATGACAATTGAATACAAGATGTAGACACATCCAAGATCCTTCCCCTTTGGTGATACCCATCTTTGAATCAGTGCAACAATACCTCATCAATAATAACATAATCAGAATCTTTAACGTGCCATTTTTTGTTGAGTATTTTCTTCATAAACCTCCCATATGATGAAATTTACTCTATAGACTCTACCAAAGGAATGTTGATGTGGAGCTTGGAAAAGATATCCAAGCATTTCTTGAATTTCTTATCTTTGGTTCCTGGCTTGTCTATGGATGAGGTATGGATTTTGTTTGTGAGGAATCTATCTGAAGGTTGTGTGATGGTACACCTATGTGGAGGGATGTATACTTTTTTAGGGATTTCTCCCCAAAGCTCTAATTGGAATCGCACTCCAAAATAATGGTACCTTGAGATTATACTCTACCCTTTCAATCATGGATCTCTTTTTTTATTGTGATTGTTCTACATCGTAGAACCTTTACTTGCTCATGTTTTAGGGGCACCTTCTCATGAACAGAGAGATTATCAATGGTGGTGGTAGAATCATTAAGTGCCTCATGGCTCTCTGTGGTTTCTATAGTGGGTGTAATTCTCACCTCTACATGACTTGTATCTTATCGTATTTCACTTTGTAATATATCCAACAACTCATCAAAATATAGGGGTTGCTTCTCGAATGCATGCATATGTCACAAGAAAATTGGATATGATGTGTACTTAGTAGCACTAGATTTCTCAACATAAATGGAAGCACACTCCTTTCAGTCCAAAATCTAAAAGTGATTGTATGTATATGGGGTTTCTTCAGTGGCACGTCCCTGCTTAGATTAGATAGAAATTCTCTTGTCTTTCTGGTATTGGTATTTCATTTTTTATATTTCCCAAAAAACCTTTTTGAGAAGTTTTCTTCAATTGTGCTACATCTTCTTCCATCTATGTGATATGGGTTTCTATACTCCTGATTTGAGTTCCATCTCTTGTTCTTCATGAGCTGATTTCTCAACATATTCCTCTATATTGGTTACAAATTTATTAAGAATCTCTCCCAAGTTATTCTCCTTCCTTGGTCCTTGGTCATTCTGAAATTGCTAAGACCCATATTGCTGATGCAGTTGTGGATATTTCACCTGTGACGGGTCATGCTCAAAATTATTTTGATCCTTCAAAGAAAATTTGGGACTACTACTCCATGAGTAATTTTTCCTCCTATTAGGTTGCTACTTGTACATGCACTCCTCTTCCTCTCCTCCATGTGAGAGGGTATTCTTCTTCTCCAATTACTTTGTCAATTGGGCCACCAGTGCCTTAATTTTAATGTCCTCATGTCATTTCCTGGTACTTTCAACTAAAGTAGAACACTCATGCTATGTTCCCCATGATTGATTCCTAGCCACGTTCTTCAAAATTTCATGACACATTAATGCCTTATTATTTGGAAAACATCTGTGATGCCCTGCACCATACGAAAGCGGGATTGCTCCAATCATGTGTGGAATTAAAACATAACTAACAAGTTACCAGAAAACATAGGAAATTAAAAGCATTATCACATCAGAGTCCATAAAATCCACATGTATAAGTATATTTCCTTCCAAAAGATTATCCCATACATCATTCATCGTGTCAAAAGCCACAATATATTACTAGAGGTAATGTGTTCATATGCATGCATATTATATCTGCACAACAAAGGCATGTAGCCAAAATGTCGTCTCAATATGTGACATCTACAAAACTCCCCCAACGAACTGAGAGTATTATGACAACACATAGGACTCTACCACAAAACATAAGAAACTTATCCAAACTCAACTACTACTGCTCAACCTTAATAGAATGATTTCTACCTCTTCATGCATGACCACCTAAAATATGTGGAAACTCACAGGGTGAGACCAAATGTCCCACTGAGAGATATAACTCTCTGCCAATGTCTATTAAAAGCATAGGTAGATTGAAGCAGAAAGATAACATACTTATCAAGTTGAGCAGATTCAGCTAAATGATATGTATTAGATAGATAGTACAAGTTAAAAAAATTAGGAAATTACCTCTGAGAACTAGAACAATTAAATACTATAAGAAGGTATATGAAGAACATGTATAAGAATTGATTTCTCTTACTGCATTAGAATCCAAGAAATCAATACAAAGATATGGCAAAGTGGTCATCCAATGTGAAGCGTATTTTAACCATAAAATATAGTACACGGATGTACTACATCTTTTATTATTATGCAGTGAGGATCTGAGTCGTGCCACTCAAATACAACTGACCACTTTGAAGTCAAAATTGGTGTCATACAAGGTCTATGGAAGAGTAGAAATCCACGACCTCTCCAACACCTCTAGATTAACATAAGAGAAACATCACAGAGACATACCAGTCAGTTTCTAACAACGACATATAGTCAAGCTGAAGTATAGGATCACACATGGCCATCCCTATAAAACACCTAGATCACCTTAGTACAAGTCACGACGCTAGAAGAATAGGCTCATGCGTGGTCATTCTTAAAAGGAGACATCAAATGTAGTCAAACTATTGCCTATCACATATCATAAGGAGAACATCTCACCCATGGCTATCTCGCACAACTTGTCATTGTGGATGCCATGAGATACTTGAATTGCACCCCTACATATTAGAAAATATGCACTCTAAGTTTCCCAAAGCAACGAATCATTTCACCATCCAACAATAAGACTGACACTGCAATGGATCTATGGCACAGGGCACCTACAAGATTAGGGTTTCACTTGATTAGTTAGGCCAATTGTGTGTATTTTAGCATCAATAAAGTTACAATGTATAAACCCAAAACAAACTCTACAAAGATAAGGGCATTGTACAACTCTAAAAGATATAAAATGTATAAGGTGTGATCTTATCACATCATTACATGATACGTGTAGCACTACCACTAACAAGGACATCAACATTATCACAAAGAGGAGAGAGAAAGTATTATCACATGCTATTCATCCAAGGAAACTCAACATGTATAACACACCCTAGAATTAGGGTTGGGGTTTCACAAATATATAGCTGATTAGGGTTTCATACCATTATCAACCACAAAACCTTAATTATTTCCTCTCATTCTATCTTGAAATCAGTTAGCATTAAAAAACATGTTTTGGGTTAACTAACCAATCATCCAAACATCACTAGGCTTTTATCATCAATTACATGCACATGTGTAACCATCTCACTATGTTACAGATGTGTAGTGAACCACATATCAACAAAGTGTAGAAACAAACATTATAGATGTGTGTGTCTATCGACCAATACCTCAAGGCATAGTGTTGTGACCACAACACCCACATGTGTCATGACCCACCATCACACATGGTGTCTCGACCAAAACATCATCAACTAAAACCATGTGTCACGACCCCTTAGTTGTCACAGCCATCAACTACTAGGGTTAGGGTTGCTACCACTACCAAGGGTATGTGTTTCAACCAACAACAAGCTCAAGAGTGATGACCTAGGGTTAAGGCATAACCCAGGTCATGTATGTTACAAATCATAAACTCCTAACAAGGATTTTGTCCCCAAAATCCCAGATAAAGGGAGACAAATATTATTCATACATAATCTCATCAAGTCTCATAACATCTCAATGTCATGTTTATGCAAGGCATAAACCCCTAACATATGATGTCCATGCTATATTATATAACTAATCTAATTTCATAGTTAACCACTCCAGGTGGTCAACATACTTTATCTAATACCAGAATCCCTTACCTTGGTATCCATTACATGTGCTAGAAACACATCACATATTCTTCTTTGTTTTATCCTGGGACATTACTTGTTACACACGTCTTTTTCTTCTAAGTATCCATCAAATAAACATTTTTAATTGTGCACATCAACTGTCCTAAGACCCACTTGATTGCCATGTCCCTGAAAGGAAGGGAAACAAATAATCATATTCTTCTTTTGTTTATAAGTTGATTTATAATTAAATCAAATTCCTTTGTATATCAATTAGAATTTGGTAGAAATATCCATGCCACATCTCCTTCTTCATTAGGCTTCTTTGGATTGTTTCAGAATGATTACTTGATCGGAGTAAAAAAAAAGATAACAATCTAGGTATGTCATACTTACCTTGCCTTCAGTAAATGTATACCTGGCCAGGGTATTCAAAAACTGAATATAGGTAGTATGCTTTAATTTTATTTTATGTTTTCATTTCTTTAAATTTAATAGACTTAATATCTCAGATTTTCTCTGAGTTCCTCTTTCATTTCTTCCCTTCCTTGATGAAGAAAGAGAAATTTCAAAACACATGAAATAATATTAAACTGAACACAAGTTTTCATCCTACTTATCTCTTCCTCATATTCTCAAAGGATTATATATATGAACTAAACAACAACTACCCTTCTTATAGTAGAGAGTCCAAGATAATTCAAAATAGAAGTTCTATCTTGATATGTCTACTTATTACAGGTTATTTAGTGTCTTTTTTGTTGAGTCACCTCATCACTTTCTATTTGGACATTGCCACCTCAGATGTCCTCTTTGTCCACATCTACAGCAAGCTCAAAGATTTTTTAGGTGACTGCTGCTCAGGTGCACTACATTGTACTTGAGTAGGTACTACTAAAATCTTTGATTGTTTAGTACCACTAACTCCTTGTTCCTGTAACTGTTTAGACTTCTTTTTAAGGTATGTCTCATATTTCTTTGTCATAGATGCTTCTATCCTTCAAATTGACTCCACAAATTTGGCAAACCTCTCTCTACTTTCTAGGGAAGAAGATGGAATAGACATCTCAGCATTCAATCCTTTCTCAAAATGTCGAATCTTTTCCTCCTCAGTAGCAGCCATCTGAGGACAAAATCATATAATTTCCATGAACTTAACCTCATATTCACTTATTGACATGGCTCCCTGTCGTATCTTCTCAAATTGTGAGATCTTTTCATCTAAATAAGTCTTTGGAAAATACTTATTGATGAATTCTCGACGAAATTCCTCCCATCCAACCTCTTTATCATTCCTTTTTATTTCTTCTATAGCCCACCAATGCCCAGCACTACCCTTCAAAAGGTACACAGCATGATTAACTTTGTCAGCGTCCGGGATACTAAGGATCTTAAAAGCCTTTTCTAACTTAGTGAGCCAGAGAACAGCATCTGCTGGGTCAGATGTCCTAGCATATTCTATGGCTCCTACATGACATAGTCGTTCAAAGGTCTTACCAGACCCATATCCCTCATTGGGAGTTGGTGCCCTAGGTTCCGGTGCTGGCATCTGGTCTGTCATATGCATCACTGTAGTCATGAATTGCCCAAAAAGTGCAGAAAAAGTTGGGTTTCTCATCAATACTTCGTCAACATGGGAATTCGCAGGCACTGTTTCTTCTCTTGCCTGACCCCTGGAACCTTTTACTGGTGCAGCAACATTGCTCTCAGCAACGTATTCCTCATGTCCTCCAGACATCTTTGAGTTATATATCTTCTTCTGCATAAGTAGAAGGCACTATAAGATACACTAGGTACACTTAGAACAGACTCTATACCTTAGTCCTATGTATCTATAGACGCAGTGAACCTAGAGCTCTGATACCACTAAATTATGGCGAACAACTCACAAAAACATAAATAGCTTAATGCGGAAGCATATCATTCGCAGCGGATTAACAAAAATCACTAAAAATTAAAACCTTTTTCAAAGAGATCCATTCATAGGAAAACTCTTTCAACAAGAACCACTGTATTACATTTACATCCTGGTTCCTAGGTACATATCTTGTATCATCTCTTCTCGAGGGTTACAATATCAACTGCCTTGTTAAAAACTAAACACAGATAGCATAAGAACTGTGATGGAGTCGATTTTGAGGATCCTAAATACCCTTTTGAAATAGTGACAAAGTTATGGTTATAGTTTCTTTGTGTCGTGAGGTTCCTAGAAGGACTTTTCGAGATTGTAATTGATGGAACAATATGTGTTTTTGAGTAGTTTGGAATAAGATTGTTATGCATATGTGCATGATTGCTGAATATAGTTCTCAATTCTTTAAACTAAGATATGATATTAGTAATTTTGTGGTTGACTCAGCCGCTCAGATGCATGCACAGTGAGGCCTTGTTTAAGTGGCCACGGATCAGGTTTTGTTGAGCACTTATCAGGACCCTTAGATATGATTGGCTCAGTTGAGGCAGCGTTCGTGGTCCTTGGATTCCATCTTACTGTAGTGGACTCAGTCCTTGCAGTTACATGATCGTGGACGACTCCATGATCTGCTACTCAAAGGTCATGGGTTGAGGGTAACTTTGGAGTGGGAAGATAAACATATTCCCCTCATTTGGGATGCAAAGTCACGATATAGCAGGGAACAAGCAGCCAACCATCTGCTTCCACTTCCATGGTACTCGTATGTAGGGGTTATGATGGTAGAGAGAGATCCACCTCCCCATTGTTTCTTCTTTCCCCACCATCTAGAGCAGGTGACGTGAGGTGAGGCATCCTCGATGGAGGAGAATTGTACGGTTGTGCCCGAACTAGCCCCTTGTGATGGCGGTGACAGCTTCTGTAGCTGCGAGGAGAAGTCCCACAGAAGCAGCGTCTGAGCCTTGGACAAGGAGGAGGATCGGCGGAGTCTATCCCTCGCTGGAGCTTTGCTCCACAACGGTGGCGAGCCAACATAGATAGTGATCCAGGGTTGCATGTTGCTACTGCGAAGACGTTGGAGACGGATTGAAGGAAATTGTCAGAGGAGGTAGAGAACAGGTGGGTGACGGTGTTAATGCATGCAGGTGTTGGAAGCAGTAGGTTGGAGATATGGGTGGCGCTAGGCGGGAGGATTCTCAGGGACCAGGAACTCACTTCCCATGGCAAGCCGGAGTAGAGTCCCATGGCGGTGGCACTGGGCCTTGGGCACGGAGGATGACAACAGTGTCCTTTTGCTCATCGGATCTGGGATCGAGCAACGACGAGCCAGTGGCCCCGAGGCACAATCGGCAGTCAGGGAAGTCGAAGGATGGAGATCCGGAGGCGTTGAACTCCCTTGCAATCGGTGAAGGAGGGGAAACAAGCCACGGCGGCGACCGTTGCCATGAGACGATGCACGCAAGCATCGTGCGTTGAGTGAAACGCCAACAGAGAAAGGAAGAGAACAGAGAATCGTGTCCAAGTCATGAACCAACCAAACCGGTCAGCCCAAGACAGGAGTTGCTGCAAGCCCTGGGGTACACGTGCCTGATCCCTATTGGCCATATGAGGTAAATAATCAGAAATTGCTCAGTTCTTAAATAAATCTTAGAAACTAGCTCGCTCATCGGAAAAATACAAATAAGGTACTGAAATGTTCAGAAAAATGTGTAGAATAATATGGAAGCATAATATCAGCCTTTTAATGCTTTAATATCAGTGATATAATGTGAGTTGTAAAATACTTAAGTTCATGAGTAATAAATATCAAACGTTGATATAAAATTATGAAAAAATGTCAGTAGATTCATAACTATTTTTATAATGCACCTGATGTCAGATATTATCTTGTTGATGTACGAAATCATGTAATTTGCTTAATATGGCTAATTAGGACTAATAACCATAATTAATATACAATAAGTGCATACAGGATCAATAAATGATGCAATTTACATAATAAGCTCATATCAGCATCTGGAACCTCAGGTTTAAATATGAGATCGATATGATACACATAATCCATATTATATGATGATGTTTTCTCTTAATTTGATATAAACCCTAATATGATTAATACATGTAACATTGGCTTAACATGTGCATGTAATCAGATTATGTATCCTAATTTGGAACATAACATCAGTATCATAAATCCCACATAAGGATGAAAATAAGACAAGTAATAATGTATATAACATAATGAACTAAGTGAACCCTAATGAACACGATTAGGGTTAAGATGAGATGCAAGATGATGTGAACCTGATGATAGTATGTGATCTTGTCTTAATCAGGGTTTGACCAAGGATATATTTAACCTAAGGAATATATATATGATGATTAGGATATCTCTTGATCAAGGTACGCCATTACCTCTTGCTTCGCTTATTATACAATATGCTTGTGTTATATATTAGTAAAGACTTGGCATATGGTATTGATTGAAATGATTGTTCTTATATACTATGTTGTTTGAGCTTTTCATACTTATTGTTAAGAACACATCAAACATAATATATATGTTCCATTATATGAAAGCACTAACTCTTTGGTAGTGTGCTTGGAAGTGACCTAACTTGTTGGTAGTGGTCACATTGTACATATGACCTAACTCTTTGGTAGTGGTCAGACCTAACTCTTTGGTAGTGATCACAGTGTACATATGATCCAACTCTTTGGTAGTGATCATAAAGGCCTTGAGATGTAATGGAAAATAAGCTTAAAATATGTGTTCTCTTCTATGAATGAATATCTTTGTGCAAGTATACACTTTCCTTATATTCTTCTGTTACTGCCAAGTATTAGTTTTATCTTATTGCCAAGATATGATGAGAGGTATATAAAAAGGCACGTAGGCATACTCAGTACAATATTCTTGAATATTGTGCTGACATGTACCGCATGTAATCTTTTGTTTAGGTTGTGGTTATGCTCTTGAAGATCCATGATAGTTGAGAGTTGTGTGGCGAGATGATGTACAGGTGGACCTGTTGTCTTAAGATCTTGTAGTTTAGTGGTAGTACATGTATATGTAAAAGTTTTCTATTCAATATGTAATATCAAATGTTGTAACAATTCATGTTGTAATTATAAATTTGAATGGTGAACATGTGTGTATGGTTTTATTATTGTTCATGTACATGTGCTACTGATTGTTTCCTTTCGACTTCCTCTGATTTTCTTCTTCTTAGCCTAGTGTGTGGTGTTTAAATTGGGATTCTCACTGAGGTGAGGTTTCAATTTAGACGTCTCACATCAGATTAAGTTTTAGAAAATTCGGGGACGTCACACGTGGTATCAGAGCATGAACAATAGCAAAGCTTGACATTTGCTCATTATGCAACTCAAAACTAAAGAACCTTGAACTATAAAGAATCTTTAGGGTTAGATTAGTAGTCTTTAGAGACTAGATCTAACCTTGCCTTTAGGTTAACACCTAGATGTCTGAGAACTAGGTCTAGACTGGTGCTTGTTGAGTAGCAAGTCCTTAGATGTCGTTCTTTCCTTGTAGTACATCGGTATGGGACGTTGCACTATTTGGAAATGATGTGCGTAAAAGGAAGAGAAACCCTAGACATATTGTGCACGTTGTCTAGAGTAGCTACACTAGTCTACACCATGTTCTCACCCTTTTCACTAGTTTTCATGACACTGTACTCTCTACTATGTGTGGGACACTCGTTTTCTAGATTTGGTTTTTGATTCCAACTGGATCGAACCTTAATAGTTTTCTCTAACGCTTGTTTTATCGGAGAAAAACTATAATATTTTATTATGTATATGTATTACAAAAAATGTGTCCCCACACATGTAAGAGTAGGAGGTGATCATGCAACCTAAGTGAAAGTGATGACATCAGACTAGAAGAGAGAGTAGTTCTAGATTAGATGTTTAGAGCCTTGTTAGAATTTGTGATAGATGGAATAGATGATATAAGATTTGATGATGATTTGAGTCTTATATAGATGATATAAGATGGTTTATGATGATCTATGTTTGTCTTTGAGGACTTAAGTTTAGTTTTGAGGTTTTGAGATAAGTTTCAATGATGAAAGTATGCATTCTTTTATGAAACAAGATAAGCTAAGTTAAGACAAGGTTGTGAGTCAGCATGAGCCTCAAGCTCTTTTATAAAGGAGGACCTCTAGTGTTAGGACCAGTTTCGGGGTTAGCTCCAGAGAGAGTGCGACCCATTGGGAAAAGGTTAGAGAACCTAAACTCCAATATATGAGAATGATGAGAAATATGTGATATGATATGTCCTAAACTAGACTACTCCTGAGTGATTGAGATGAGTTGTTTTATGCATGATTCCTATAGTTTGTTGAACCCTAGATGTCCTTGGGAGGACCAAACCCAATAGATAGAGAGAGGCTCGATATATATGTGTATGTGAACATGAATATGAGTGCCTTCCATCTGGGTGAGGGAGAGAGCCCAAGACCCTGGAGGAGGTAGCTATGTTAGTTTTTGTACCGCCTCATACTCGGGTTGGTGGCTCCCATATAGGAATCTAGTGGTGTGTATATTAGAGAAAGAGAGTTGAGAAATAGTTCTCATGGGAAGAGACCTATGAAGAGTATGTCATATCATGTTTTGGTTGATGCTTATGTAGCTAGAGCTTGTAAAGCTATTGCTGGTACCAATGAGGTAGACCCAGGAAACCTAACCCAAGAGAGGGAAGATAAAGTGTACGCATATGAGATACTCATAGATTTGAGTTAGCTCTAAGAGACTGAGCATGGCACTACCCTCATGATATGGGTCAGGCAAACCTCAATTAGACTAGATGAAGTTTTGATATATGTTTGAAGAGCCACTTGTATAAGTTTGTTTAGCACAACAAAAATATAATATATGTAAGTATGTGATCTAATCTTGAGACGTGGTACATAAACATAATATGATGGAAACCTAGAAATGGATTAATAGATGGCAAAACATATATGGTTAACCACATACATAAATAATGATGATAATGTGATGTTGTTGGTTAATCTTGTGATGAAATCACTAATAAATGTATCAATTTATTATGAGCAATGAAATAAGATCATATGAATGAAATAAGTTACACGAGGTGTTAATCTTAGTACCTAACAAAGATGGAAAATATAGTTTGACAGCTAGCACAAAATAATGATTATTACACCTTGTTATGATCTAGATGGATAATGTGGGTTAGCTTTAGTTAGCTCCCTCCTAAAACGGCATGTGTTAATGTTGAACATGTTCTAATATATAGCTCAATATAATGTTGATGACACTTTGATATAATGGGTTAACTTTAGTTAACTCCTTTAGAACATGGTAGTATGATGATGGAACCCTAATTCATGGGAAAAGATAAGGATGAAACCCTAACAATGAGATATGTTATGACATAATTAGAGTTTCTAACCCTTGGCTCAATCTGATATGAAGGGGTGGTTCATCTTAGATGATCATAAAACCTCCTAATAGTGCTTTGGATACATGGTTCAAGGTAACCTTTGTGAATATGTTACACCTAGAATAGTTCCTACATGTGCATGAAGGCAAGATAAGGTTTTCCTTGGAAGTGTGAGAATGGTTTACTTTTGAGGATGAAAGTTCTTTTAAGATGTATATGATGTGACAAAGTGGGTTTTCTAGCTTAATTTTGAGGACGGAATTTCTTTTAAGGTGTGTAGGATGTGATGGAGTGGATTTTGAGGATCCTAAATACCCTTTTGAAATAGTGACAAGGTTATGGTTATAGTTTTTTTGAGTCATGAGGTTCCTAGAAGGACTTTTCGAGATTGTAATTGATGGAACAATATGTGTTTTTGAGTAGTTTGGAATAAGATTGTTATGCATATGTGCATGATTGATGAATATAGTTCTCAATTCTTTAAACTAGGCTATGATATTTGTAAGTTTGTGGTTGACTCAGCCACTCAGATGCATGTGCAGTGAGGCCTTGTTTAAGTGGCCACGGATCAGGTTTTATTGAGCACTTATCAGCACCCTTAGATATGATCGGCTCAGTTGAGGCAGTGTTCGTGGTCCTTGGATGCCATCTGACTGTAGTGGACTCAGTCCTTATAGTTACATGATCATGGATGACTCCATGATCTACTACAAAAAGGTCGTGGGTTGAGGGTAACTTTGGAGTGGGCAGATAAACACCTACCCCTCATTTGGGATGCAAAGTCACGAGATAGCAGGGAACGAGCAGCCAACCATATGCTTCCACTTCCATGGTACTCGTATGTAGGGGTGATGATGGTAGAGAGAGATCCACCTCCCCATTGTTGCTTCTATCCCCACCGTCTAGAGCAGGTGACGTGAGGTGAGGCATTCGCGATGGAGGAGAGTTGTACAGCTGTGCCTGAACTAGCCCCTCATGATGACGGTGACAACTTCTGTAGCTGCGAGGAGAAGTCCCACGGAGGAACCGTCTGAGCCTTGGAAGAGGAGGAGGATCGGCGGAGTCTATCCCTTGCTGGAGCTCTACTCCATGATGGTGGCGAGCCAACATAGATGGAGATCCAGGGCTGCATGCTGCTACTGCGAAAACGTTAGAGACGGCTTGAAGGAGATTGTCGGAGGAGGTAGAGAATAGGCGGGTGACGGTGTTAACACATGCAGGTGTTGGAAGCAGTAGGTTGGAGATATGGGCGGTGCTAGGCGGGAGGATTCTCAGGGAGTAGGAACTCACTTCCCATGGCAAGTCGGAGCAGAGTCCCATGGCGGCGGCACTGGGCCTTGGGCACGAAGGATGACAACAACGTCCTTTTGCTCATCAGATCTGGGATCGAGCGACGGTGAGCCAGTGGCCCCGAGGCACAGTCGGAAGTCAGGGAAGTTGAAGGATGGAGATCTGGAGGCGTCGAACTCCCTTGCAATCGGCGGAGGAGGGGCAACAAGCCACGACGGCGACTGTTGCCAGGAGACGATGCACGCGAGCGTCGTGCGTTGAGTGAAATGCCAACAGAGAAAGGAAGAGAACAGAGAATCGGGTCCAAGTCATGAACCAACCAAACTGTTCGGCCCAAGACAGGAGTTTCTGCAAGCCCTGGGGTACACGTGCCTGATCCCTATTGGCCATATGAGGTAAATAATCAGAAATTGCTCAGTTCTTCAATAAATCTTAGAAACTAGCTCGCTCATCGGAACAATACAAATAAGGTACTGAAATGTTCAGAAAAATGTGTAGAATAATATGGAAGCATAATATCAGCCTTTTAATGCTTTAATATCAGTGATATAATGTGAGTTGTAAAATACTTAAGTTCATGAGTAATAAATATCAAACGTTGATATAAAATTATGGGACAATGTCAGTAGATTCATAATTATTTTTATAATGCACCTGATGTCAGTTATTATCTTGTTGATGTACGAAATCATGTAATTTGCTTAATATGGCTAATTAGGACTAATAACCCTAATTAATATACAATAAGTGCATACAGGCTCAATAAATGATGAAATTTATAGAATAAGCTCGTATCAGTATCTGGAACCTCAGATTTAAATATGAGATCGATATGATACACATAATCCATGTTATACGATGATGTTTTCTCTTAATATGATATAAACCCTAATATGATTAATACATGTAACATTGGGTTAACATGTGCACGTAATCATATGTAACCAAGTAATCAGATTATGTATCCTAATCTGGAACATAACATCAATATCATAAATCCCACATAAGGATGAAAATAAGACAAGTAATAATGTATATAACATAATGAACTAAGCGAACCCTAATGAACACGATTAGGGTTAATATGAGATGCAAGATGATGTGAACCTGATGATAGTATATGATCTTGTCTTAATCAGGGTTTGACTAACGATATATTTAACCTAAGGAATATATATATGATGATTAGGATATCTCTTGATCAAGGTACTCCATTACCTCTTGCTTGGCTTATTATACAATATGCTTGTGTTATATAGTAGTAAAGACTTGGCATATGGTATTGACTGAAATGATTGTTCTTATATACTATGTTGTTTGAGCTTTTCATACTTATTGTTATGAACTCATCAAACAAAATATATCAGTTCCATTATATGAAAGCACTAACTCTTTGGTAGTGTGCTTGGAAGTAACCTAACTCTTTGGTAGTGGTCACATTGTATATATGACCTAACTCTTTGGTAGTGGTCAGACCTAACTCTTTGGTAGTGGTCACAGTGTACATATGATCCAACTCTTTGGTAGTGATCATAAAGGCCTTGAGATATAATGGAAAATAAGCGTAAAATATCTGTTCTCTTCTATGAATGAATATCTTTGTGCAAGTATACGCTTTCCTTATATTCTTCTGTTAATGCCAAGTATTAGTTTTATCTTATTGCCAAGATATGATGAGAGGTATATAAAAAGACACGTAGGCATACTCAGTACAATATTCTTGAATATTGTGCTGGCGTGTACCGCATGGAATCTTTTGTTTAGGTTGTGGTTATGCTCTTGAAGATCCAGGATAGTTGAGAGTTGTGTGGAGAGATGATGTATAGGTGGACCTGTTGTCTTAAGATCCTGTAGTTTAGTGGTAGTGCATGTATATGTATAAGTTTGCTATTCAATATGTAATATCAAATGTTGTAACAATTCATGTTGTAATTATATGTTGAATGGTGAACATGTGTGTATGGTTTTATTATTGTTCATGTACATGTGGTACTGATTGTTTCCTTTTGACTTCCTCTTATTTTCTTCTTCTTAGCCTAGAGTGTGGTGTTTAAATTGGGATTCTCACTGAGGTGAGTTTTCAATTTAGACGTCTCACATCAGATTATGTTTTAGAAAATTCAGGGACGTCACAAGAACCTCGAGGCATCAAGCCAAAATCTCAAAATGATTCATTAAAAGCACTAACTATTAATTATGAGGACCTGAGAGTACAAAGACGACACATAGGACTTCTATCTACAAGACACGACAGACAGTTCATTCAACCTGAGTTGTCATTGATGTCACTGCTGCTGCTGATGTTCTTCCTCTGCAAGATATTCTCAACATCCTCCATTCTTGTCCACATAAAAAAAATGTTGGATCCCACAAGGGTGAGACAATTGCAATTTCCCCAGCGGGAGATATAACTCTCTGCCAAAAAACATTACTATTGCAATTTAATGATATAAAACTGGGCAAAGCATAAGAAGTTTAAAGCATTCTCATCTTAAAGCATTGTAACCATTTATGATAGAATAATAGATCAACTATTCTCTTAATAAGGAATATGAAGAACATGTATATCATTTATCCATCATATTATATTATCATGTCAAGCTTTTCTTGTGACACTCATCATCTTGATATGTCACCCATGAGACATTCTTGTTTCAATCAGTTGGCCTTAGCCAATCTGCTTAAATATATATAAAATTATATCTACCATGTACTCATATATCATTAATATCGGCATTGGGTTATCATCAACCATGTGTCATCCTTATAGGCATTGGGTTATTACCAATCTTGTATCATTATTATAGGCATTGGGTTATTACCAATCATGTGTCATTATTACAGGCATTAGGTTATTACCAATCCTGTGTCATCATTACAGGCATTAAGCCTCTGCGAGGTATTGGACTCTTCCAAACCTGATTACACAACCAGGCATTGGACACTACCAATCCTGATTTCACAGCCAGGCATTAGACTATAACCAATCCTAATTTCACAGCCAGACATTGAACTTTAACCAATCCTGATTACAACCATTACACCTCTGCCAAGTATTGGACATCTCCAAACCTAATTACACCGCCAAGCATTGGACTATAACCAATCCTGATTTCTTATCTAGGCATTGGACTTTAACCAATCCTGATTACAGACATTACACCTCTGCCAGGTATTGGACATCTCCAAACCTGATTACACTGCCTGGCATTCGACTTTAACCAATCCTGATTTCACAGTCAGGCATTGGACTCTAACCAATCCTGATTATAGGCATTACACCTCTGCCAGGTATTGGAAATCTCCAAACCTAATTACACCGCCAGGCATTGGACTTTAACCAATCCTGATTACAGGCATTACACCTCGGTTAGGTATTGGACATCTCCAAACATGATTACACCGCTAGGCATTGGACTTTAACCAATCCTAATTTCACATCCAGGCATTGGACTCTAACCAATCCTGATTTCACAGCCAGACATTAGACTCTAACCAATCCTGATTACATGGATCATGGAATATAAATTCCTTTGACCCATCATTAATCATCACATCCTTCCCTAGGCTCTAAACCCTGAGGTTAGCCTTCATAGATTTTCACATTCTTTACTGAATGCAATTGTTCCTTTTATTAAGTTTATCAAAACATTATCATTTCTTACAATAAACTTTTATAATTATCTTGGTGTCTCTCACTTAGACCACAATTGTTCTCATGGCTCATAAGGCCCATAAATCATCTTGTCACCTCTCACTAGGCAACATCTAACCCTATGGCTCACAAGGACATTAAACATCTTGTTACCTATCACTAGGAAACATCTAACCACATAGCTCACAAGGCCATTACTCATCTTGAGTATTCAATCAGGTTTATTACTCTTATCATTAATCATTAAATGATTATCAATACAAGGTATGAGTTCATCTCATCCTTATCATGGTATGATTACATCATACTCATTAGTTTCGGTTAACCCCATTCTCAAGGTATATTAGCCTATACTTATCAAAGTATATCAAACTTATTAGATTTCATTGTAATAATTTACATAACACACTTCACGTGTTTCTTGTCCAAGTATATTGAATTTGAGATGCATCAAGGTATATCAACCCTGGAATGCTAAAAGTGATATCTGTCATATCTTGATGTATCACTTTCCTCATTACTTCCAACTTTCTTAAGTTATCATCTTATCTTGTATTAAGGTATTTCCCATCTTAATACTTCCATCCACTAACCTATCACTCTTACAGTGAAGTGCATAGATCACTCACAAGAATGGTCCAACTGTCTTTAATGATATGGACTCATTTACGTTAATGCATTACTTGCTATAAGGTTATCTATAATCAATTACTTTAGGTAATTTCCCAACCAATGTATTAGTTACCATTCCATTATTAGGATTAGGGTATCCCATACCATAACCCTTTATTAGGGTATAGGGTTTCACATACTATCATACTTCATTAGGGTTAGGATTGCATATAGCATCACCCTTCATTAGGCTTTCACATCACATTGCCTATACTTAGGGTTTACTATTCATCCCAACTAGGGTTTCTCATGGCATCACCCTCAATTAGGGTTTCTCATGGAATCAACCTTAATTAGGGTTTCTCATGGAATAAACCTCAATTAGGTTTTCACATGGAATCACCCTCAATTAGGGTTTCTCATTTCATATCAATTGGAGATACTCATCCCAATCAGGGTTTCACACTCCATTCCCATAATTGGGGTTTTACATATATTACCCTGAATTAGGGTTACGGTTCATTAACATTCTGGATTAGGGTTTCATGACCTATTAACTAAGGATCATAACCTAAATACCACATGATCAATACTCATGTAAGAATTCCTTTCTATCATCCTTTCAACTTGATTAGGCTTACATCAACCCTTCAAACAAGTACATATATCTATGATTGACATAGTGTACTGAGTTATTGTTTACTTAAGCTTCAAGGATTAACTCATCCAAGGATTATCAATCACTTAGTACCTTAGAGGTACACCCTAGTGATTATCTTTGAGATACATCAATAACAACAATAGGGTCATTCAATCTTTCATCACCATGGGTTTCCAATTACCTTAACCACATTGAAACATCCAAACATTCTTGACCATTGATGCTCCAAACAGTTTCAAAATGAATGGACTTGGGTCTCCAAACGGTTTGATACCATTTGGACAACCGTTTGGACCCGAGACCGTTTGGACTCAAACGGTCTTAAGACCGTTTGGTCCAAACCTTCTCAAAACCGAATGGACCAATCAAGATTTTTCAACACTTTATCAATTCATGGTTTCAATCAATAAACCCCCTATCAATTGAACTACTAATTTATTCTTCATTTGAACCATTGAATCAACCTTCCATTGGACCTTCAATTAGGGTTTTGAATCCAATTAAACTAGGGTTTATAATCAATACACCATCAATTAGGGTATTGAAATTGAGGAAACATCAATGGTTCACATTGTGGAACAAATTCAATTGAAATCATTGGATCATCATCAAACCATGATATGACCTGACCTCAAACAGTCTTGAGGTCGTTTGGATAACCTCCAAACGGTCTTGATACTGTTTGCCCCATCCATCATTGAAATTTGGTGAGATTCAATTAGGGTTTAGATCATTAGATTGATCACCAGTTGAACAATTGATAGCATTTCAATTTACCATCTCTGATCCTTCAATTACCCAACCATACTCAACCCTAATCCTCCAAACGATCTTGGTTGACCTCCAGACGGTTTTGAGACCGTTTGGGTGACCACCAAATGGTCTTGAGACCATTTGGGTTAATCAACCCAAAGTATTAAATCAATCACTTGCAAATTCAGCACTTAACCCGATTAGGGTTTCTACTTGGATGATTGTCCATATATTGATTCAATCAATTCGAGCCATTAGATATTCCTCCAACATGTACTAGGGTCCTGACCTCAAACAGTCAACCCATCCAAATGGTCAACTCACCTAAACGGTTTGGGATCCAAACCTTCAAATGGTTTGCAAACTGTTTGGTCTCCAAACGGTTTGGTGAAACCGCTTAGACCATTTTGTTGAAACCATTTGCAATAGATATTTGTGGAGGTGTGTGCTTATGATGATGTCATCATCATCAAGCTCTAAACCAACGAAACTTGTTGTGATTTCCATGGTGATTGCATCAATCAACTAAATAATTTTTCGAGAATAAGAAAGGATCAACAATTTGATAAGGAATCGAATGCAATAACAGTATTAAGGGTTCAAGCTATAAAACATGCCTCCAATTGAGCTTCAAAGCTCCAAGCTCACGTCAAAAATGGTAGATGCAACTCCTTTCACCATCCCAAGGCTCGTCCTCAAGCTTTGAGTGAAAATGAAATGGCTAGGATAGAAGATTGCATGGAGAAAAGAAGAAATCCATCATTTACTTTCGATTTCCACCATGAAATCATGGTGAAAGAATGTCAAGAAGCTTACCAACAGGTAGGGGGTATTCCTCCTATTTCTCCAAGCTCTCTTGGTCGTTTTTGCAAGAAAGAAGTGAAAGTGGGTTCGAAATTCCCCTTTCAAGCTATGGATAAATTAGCTTATATTCATTTTTATTAAATTCATTTCAAGAGAGAGAAAGTAGGGGATAACTCCTCCATATCCTTGCCATTTGTCCCCCTTCTCTTCCTTAGATACGAGGCTATATTACTTGCCTCTTATTCCTCTCCATTATCCATGATTTAAACAAAAGCAAATTAAGCACCTTAAATCATTTTATAATAATACCATAAGTGAGTGGATATTTCTTTTTCTTATAATAAGGTGAGTGAGTTATCCACTTCCTTTAGATACTTTCGTGCCTTTGCAAGGCACATGGTCGTACATTCTCTTGCAAACTCATCCCTCACCTTTTGGTTGAAGGGGTCTTTAATTAATATATTTATTTTGCATTTAATTTGAAGTAAAGTTCCAATTATGCTTAAATCTTGATTATTTTAATATCAATATTCTCTCTCCTTCAAAGAGATACAAATGAGACTCCCCTCTCATTTTCTTTGCACTAATTGCTGCCAAGAAACATTAGGGACTATTTTGAAATGGTAATTTGCATATTGAACCTAAGGTTTTTGGTAAATTGCACATTACACCAAAACTAGGTTTTAATGCACAAACATTGCTTTATCAGCTCTTTCTTGGTACTTAGGCTACCACAAGCCATACCACATCATCATTTTCATCCTTATGATGCTTTAACACTTGAGGAACATATTATCATGCAACATTTGCAATTTAACCCCTCAACTTGGGTAATTTGCACTTTAGTCCAAAACATGTACAACATTATTTCAACATTGTTCAAAAAGGACTAAAATTGAAACAGAAGTTCCTCTTGAGCCTAATTACTTTTCAAAAGATAAAATCAAACATATAATTATCTTTCTTAAACAAAACACCTAGGGTTAAGGCATAACCCGGGTCAGGGATGTTACAAATTGTAAACCCCTAACAAGGATTTCATCCCTGAAATCCCTGATAAAGGCCCATAAAGCATCTTGTCACCTCTCACTAGGCAACATCTAACCCTATGGCTCACAAGGCCATTAAATATCTTGTTACCTATCACTAGGCAACATCTAACCACATGGCTCACAAGGACATTACTCATATTGAGTATTCAATCATGTTTATTACTCTTATCATTAATCATTAAATGATTATCAATACAAGGTATGAGTTCATTTCTCATCCTTATCATGGTATGATTACATCATACTCATTAGTTTCGGTTAACCCCATTCTCAAGGTATATTAGCCTATACTTATCAAAGTATATCAAACTTATTACATTTCATTGTAATAATTTACATTACACACTTCATGTGTTTCTTGTCCAAGTATATTGAATTTGAGATGCATCAAGGTATATCAACCCTGGAATGCTAAAAGTGATATATGTCATATCTTGATGTATCACTTTCCTCATTACTTCCAACTTTCTTGAGTTATCAGCTTATCTTGTATTAAGGTATTTCCCATCTTAATTCTTCCATCCACTAACCTATGACTCTTACCGTGAAGTGCACAGATCACTCACAAGAATGGTCCAACTATCTTTAATGATATGGACTCATTTAGGTTAATGCATTACTTGCTATAAGGTTATCTATAATCAATTACTTTAGGTAATTTCCCCACCAATGTATTAGTTACCATTCCATTATTAGGATTAGGGTCTCCCATGTCATAACCCTTTATTAGGGTTTAGGGTTTCACATACTATCATACTTCATTAGGGTTAGGATTGCATATAGCATCACCCTTCATTAGGCTATCACATCACATTGCATATACTTAGGGTTTACTATTCATCCCAACTAGGGTTTCTCATGGCATCACCCTCAATTAGGATTTCTCATGGAATCAACCTCAATTAGGGTTTTACATGGAATCAACCTCAATTAGGGTTTCACATGGAATCAACCTCAATTAGGGTTTCAAATGGAATCACCCTCAATCAGGGTTTCTCATTTCATATCAATTGGATATACTCATCCCAATTAGGGTTTCACTCTCCATTCCCATAATTGGGGTTTTACTTATATTACCCTGAATTAGGGTTAGGGTTCATTAACCTTCTAGATTAGGGTTTCATGATCTCTTTACTAAGGATCATAACCTAAATACCACATGATAAATACACATGTAAGAATTCCTTTCTATCATCCTTTCAATTTGATTAGGTTTACATCAACCCTTCAAACAAGTACATACATCTATGATTGACATAGTGCACTGAGTTATTACTTACTTAAGATTTAAGGATTAACTCATCTAAGGATTATCAATCACTTAGTACCTTAGAGGTACACCCTAGTGATTATCTTTGAGATACAACAGTAACAAAAATAGGGACATTCAATCTTTCATCACCTTGGGTTTCCAATTACCTTAACCACATTGAAACATCCAAACATTCTTGACCATTGATGCTCCATATGGTTTGAAACCGAATGGACTTGGGTCTCCAAATGGTTTGAGACCGTTTGGTCTCAAACGGTCTTGAGACCGTTTGGACCCAAATGGTCTTGAGACTGTTTGGCCCCGAGACCGTTTGGACTCAAACGGTCTTAAGACCGTTTGGTCTAAACCTTCTCAAAATCGAATGGACCAATCAAGATCTTTCAACACTTTATCAATTCAGGGTTTCAATCAATAAACCCCCTATCAATTGAACGATTGATTTATTCATCATTTGAACCATTGAATCACCCTTCAATTGGACCTTCAATTAGGGTTTTGAATCCAATTGAACTAGGGTTTATAATCAATACACCATCAATTAGGGTATTGAAATTGAGGAAACATCAATGGTGCACATTGTGGAACAAATTCAATTGAAATCGTTGGATCATCATCAAAGCATGATATGACCTGAACTCAAACAATCTTGAGGTCGTTTGGATAATCTGCAAACGGTCTTGAGACCATTTTCCCCATCCATCATTGAAATTTTGAGAGATTCAATTAGGGTTTAGATCATTAGATTGATCACCAGTTGAACAATTGATTGCATTTCAATTTACCATCTCTGGTCCTTCAATTACCCAACCATACTCAACCCTAATCCTACAAACGGTCTTGGTTGACCTCCAAACGGTCTTGAAACCGTTTGGGTGACCTCCAAACGGTCTTGAGGCCGTTTGGGTTAATCAACCCAAAGTATTAAATTAATCACTTGCAAATTCAGCACTTAACCCGATTAGGGTTTCTACTTGGATGATTGTCCATATATTGATTCAATCAATTGGAGCCATTAGATCTTCATCCAACATGTACTAGGGTCCTGACCTCAAATGGTCAACCCATCCAAATGGTCAACTCACCTAAACAGTTTGAGATCCAAACCTTCAAACGGTTTGCAAACCGTTTGGTCTCCAAACGGTTTGGTGAAACCGTTTAGACCATTTTGTTGAAACTATTTGCAATAGATATTTGTGGAGGTGCGTGCTTATGATGATGTCATCATCATCAAGCTCTAAACCCACGAAACTTGTTGTGATTTCCATGGTGATTGCATCAATCAACCAAATAATTTTTTGAGAATAAGAAAGGATCAACAATTTGATAAGGAATTGAATGCAATAACAGTATTAGGAGTTCAAGTTATAAAACCCACCTCCAATTGAGCTTCAAAGCTCCAAGATCACGTCAAAAATGGTAGATCCAACTCCTTTCACCATCCCAAGGCTTGTCCTCAAGCTTTGAGTGAAAAGGAAATGGCTAGGATAGAAGATTGCATGGACAAAAGAAGAAATCCGTCATTTATTTTCGATTTCCACCATGAAATCATGGTGAAAGAAGGTCAAGAAGGTTACCAACAGGTTGGGGGTCGTCCTCCTGTTGATCCAAGTTCCCTTGGTCGTTTTTGCAAGCAAGAAGTGAAAGTGGGTTCGAAACTCCCCTTTCAAGCTATGGATAAATGAGCTTATATTCATTTTTATTAAATTCAGTTCAAGAGAGAGAAAGTAGGGGATAACTCCTCCATATACTTGCCATTTTGTCCCCCTTCTCTTACTTAGATACGAGTCTATCTTCCTTGCCTCTTATTCCTCTCAATTATCCATGATTTAAAGAAAAGCAAATTAAGCACCTTAAATCATTTTATAATAATATCCATAAGTGAGTGGATATTTCTTTTTCTTATAATAAGGTGAGTGAGTTATTCACTTCCTTTAGATATTTTCGTGCCTTTGCAAGGCACATGTTCGTCCATTCTATTGCAAACTCATCCCTCACCTTTTGGTTAAAGGGGTCTTTAATTAATATATTTAATTTGCATTTAAATTGAAGTAAAGTTCCAATTGTGCTTAAATCTTGATTATTTTAATATCAAGATTCTCTCTCCTTCAAAGAGATACAAATAAGACGCCCCTCTCATTTTCTTTTCTGTACATGATGCCAAGAAACATTAGGGACTATTTTGAAATGGTAATTTTCATATTGAACCCTAGGTTTTGGGTAAATTGCACATTACACCAAAACTAGGTTTTAATGCACAAACATTGCTTTATTAGCTCTTTCTTGGTACTTAGGCTAGGACAAGCCATACCACTACATCATTTTCATCCTTATGATGCTTCAACACTTGAGGAAAATCTTACCATGCAACATTTGCAATTTAACCCCTCAACTTGGGTAATTTGCACTTTAGTCCAAAACAAGTACAACATTATTTCAACATTGTTAAAAAAGGACTAAAATTGAAACATAAGTTCCTCTTGAGCCTTAATTAATTTTCAAAAGATAAAATCAAACATATAATTATCTTTCTTAAACAAAACACCTAGGGATAAGGCATAACCCAGGTCAGGGATGTCACACTAAGGACCACTTAAGAAGGAAAAACTCCACTCAACATGAACGTCAAAACCCTTAAAACCAAACTCCAACATGATCCATAAAAAAACCAAACTAGGGTAAAGAATACCAAGCTTAAAACTCAAAAAGAAATGATAAAAAACCTCAAGAACAACATGAGATCTGAACCATTACATGGTTATAAAACCAAGAATCATGTTGCATCACTTAAAAAATGGGTATATGAATTAGGGTTAACAAAGAGAGCAATCTACATGACAATACTAGAAAGTCTTAAACCCTAAAACAAAATAGAATCATCTAGAACATTAGCATCACATTTTTTAGTTGAATATAGTAGCATACAAGAAATATTATGGTGCAAATAATAGAAGAAGGTAGAGAGTTATATAACCTACCTTATGGAGAGATCAAGCTCCAAGGAAGAATATAAAGCTCCAACCAAGGTCAACATATCATCCATAAGATCACCTCCAAATAGAAGAACACCATGGTCAAAGGATAGCTCAAGAAAGTGGGTAACAACCCTAGTCTGAACCAAATAAATAAGAAAGGAGAAAAACAAGAAAGATTCCTATCACTTGGGCACCACCATGTCAAAACATAGTCTCTGACCCTTTGTGATGAGAAGTTTCTCTCAACGTGACCACCATGGTAGAAGCATATTCTCATGGTCGAGAAGGAAGGGTGAAGAATATTGGGTGCATGGGAAAAATGAGATCAAGGGTTCAAAACCACTTACCAAGGAAGAAGATCACCGAAGATCACCACAAGAAGGATGATCAAGCTCGGGAACACCACATGCAAAGGTGATCGACCACTGAAGCACCAAGATCAACACCCTCTAGATCCACCAAGATCCAAGGTTGGTCAAGCAAGAAGTAGAAAGAAAGATAGAAAAAGGATTGCTTACATGAATAAGAGAGAGGTTATATACTCAATGGATGAGAGAGGTAAGGTAGATATGAGGTGTTAACACAAGAGAGCACCAAAGGGACACTTGTCCACCAAGAAAACAACCCTGCAACCACTAAAAACTTGCATTCAACACATGTTGATACAACCTAGGTTGGGTATCGACCACCAAGGTCACTCACACCCTAGGGGTAATAACAAACATCAAGGACCCAAGTTTCTATAAACACAAAACACTATGAAAAATATGGTCTTTAACTACAAAAAAAATTGGAGCGAAAGCCCCAAAATTTTTAGCCAAAGGCTTTAGCTACATTTATCCTTCAATTTATAAAATGAAAATAATGCTCGTGTAGCTAATTTTTTAGGCTACATTTTTCAAAATTGTAGTTAGTTATTCCTCTAGCTACAAATTCATATTTAACCCTAATTGTAGGTACAAATTATCCTTACACATAAAAATATAGTTTCCATTGTAGCTAAATATATGACTACAATTCAATTTGTAGCTATGATATGTAGGGAGAAATGAAATTGGTTACAATTTGTATATGTAGTTCATGTATAGAAAACATTAGCATGTACTACACTTGTAATTATAGCTAGTGTGTAGTGAAAGACATCATGTACTACACATACATATGTAGTGAGAGACATTATGTATCCAGTCAGTCGCTTTCCAATATAGAGGGGTTTTTCAAAAAGAAGAAAAAATGAATAATGATCAAGATCAAGTTGTCCTTATAATGTCAACAATGATACTTTTATTTATATTTTAACAATGAGTGCACATTGGGAGGACATTAACATGGCCCCTATTTTACAATATGCATGGAAAAAAGATACATGTATACAATATCTTCTTCTGACTGCCGCTATTTACTACAGACTCTATATGCCACATGATCATGTGCATCTTTTTCTATCTTGATTTTTCTTTTGTATTAATTCCTCCACTTGTATCATCAACGAATATGATAATATTGGTAAACTCATAAGAAGATAAACACTCCTAAGGTATTCCTCTTCTAGATTGAAAATAGAGAACTTATTCATGCTCTGCTTTTGATTGGCCATACGAAGCTCATGTAGTTGATAATTGTATTCATGGAGATTCTTGAAAGACAAATCATTCTCATCAACAACTGGAAGTTCCACTCGGTCCCCAAGTTTGAGGTTTCCATATATCTCAGCACATATTTTGTGAATCTGAGACTATATAGTGGATAATTACTTTATCCTCTCTTCCTTTTGTTGTGGTAGTTGTTCCTACACAATAGATATGGCAGCCAGCTACAACTTAACCTACAGTAACATAATTTGTGTTATGCGGGTGAAAGTAAGAGAGTATGGCACTAATTTTGAGAAAATGACGTGTACTAGAACAAACCAATGAAATTATTGCATAGTTTACCTTTCCCATGTACATGAACACTAGTTATGGTACTCCAATCAAGGTTATGAAATGGGCCATTTTGTCTAGGATGAAGATGTGATATGAAGGCCTTCTCTACAATCATTCTTGGCATCAAATATACTGACCTGCAAAAAAGGTCATAGTGAATGATCAAGTTGCCTTGTTGAAAGTTATACATATCAGAATTTATATAAAACATAGCTATATGAGTTATAATGGCATCATTGTTTATCAACAACTACTGTGGAAATGTGGTAGTCAGATTAGAACAAAACTTTGTAGCATCTGAAACAATAGCTAATGTCGGAGCAGGTGTGGTCCCCAAACCAGTTTGCTTTTTACCAGGGGCCTTTTTCTCAGCAAGAGGCTGCGATTTCACCTCCTTTGGTACTGAATAAATATGAAATGCCTCATCAGATGGTACCTCCAATCAATCATTCATCAATCATCAGGTCATGAATGATGGGATATGGAGTGGGCAGATGGATATGTCATTGCCACCTATATAGATTTTAACTGTTTATATAACATAGTTATACATTTAAGTAACAAAATACATGTATGTGCGGTAGGCAGAAAGAAGGACAAGTGCACACAGAGATGACTTAGCTATTTAATTTGTTGTTAATTAACCCACAAGTGTACATGGTTTAAGACAAATAAAATATAACAATCCTCAGAGGTCAATCGAAAAAGAGAAACCTCGCCCAACCAATCCCATAGAAACAAAAAAGCAAGCCCAACCATTTCAGTATGATTCACAATCTAACCTCATAGGGTTGCATGCCTAGGATATTGATCACAACATTCACTTCCTCAGCCAAGCTCTCCCTTACACCAAGACCATTCTCATCCTCCCTTTCATAGTCTACTCCCATGTTCTCCAATGCATTGTTGAAATTGAAGCCCCCCCACTTCTTCATATAATATGTTGTAGTAACCTATAAATCTTCCAATTGATACTCTTCTTCCACACCATCATCCTCTTTTTCTCTAGTAGATGGGTCGACCTATTAGTAATAAGATTCAAAATGAATAGAATTTCAAGAAATTTTATCAAATCAAGACCAATATGCTAACATCCCAGGAATATCATGCCGCGTCTCTAAAGAACATACAATGCAAAGACAATCCTAAAATTCCATGCACCCCAAAGAAAAGAAATGTCAAGGAAAAGAGTTTAGAATCCTAGGTTACAACATCATGAAGAAATCATTATAATCTTCCATTGCATGCTTGCTTAAAACAAG
This sequence comes from Alisma plantago-aquatica, assembly GCA_963693085.1. Lineage (NCBI taxonomy): Eukaryota > Viridiplantae > Streptophyta > Magnoliopsida > Alismatales > Alismataceae > Alisma > Alisma plantago-aquatica. The sequence continues at coordinate 212,156,780 of OY856415.1, forward strand.
GATAACGTGCATGGGAGGAATTATTAAAGGATTTGGGATCTTTAGAACTCAATTTTAATATTGGTAAAAAGAAACCTTGTTGCTTAAGCTAGCCTATAGGATTGAATCTCACTATATTAGAATTGCATAATGTTCGTCTGCATCAGAAGCATCAACAATGACAACTACCTAGAAAATATTCAACAATGTAAACAAAAGTGGATGCATATTCTAACTTTTAGACCATATCTAGAAAGTATTTAGTGATTGACTTTGCTATTAATAAATCTAGATAAGGCATGTAAGCATATTGCCCAACATATTTTCTTGTGTATAGGGAAGCATAAGGAAGCATCAAACATGAATGAATGGATCATATAGTATCGTAGATGATGTATGAAATGTAGAGTATCAATGAAGCAATGTTACATGTTTTAGACTGAAAGGTTGATCTAGTTATGTGGCAGACTACTAATTCTCATTTCCTATGCTTATCTCCCTTTAGTCATTGGACATTGACTAGGATCGACATGTATGTTCTATTGTGAGCTGTTAATGATTAATATCTACATGACAACAGAGGATTATTATCTATTTATAGAACCATGTGAGGTGAAATTTTATTTCCTTTACAAGCTCAGATCAATTCAAGTATGATTTTACTCATGTAAAGAAAATATGTTCCTAGGGGTTATATTGGCTAATCTAAAAATGCTTCAACATAACCTTTTTATATCATATGTTAATAGTGTATGATGTGTTAATATAACTATTTTGGTATATATTGTCTTGATATGGTTCACCTACTAAAACGGATCGGAAGATGAATAGTAACTATTGTAACCGTTGTACTCCCTAAATAGTGCACATTGGAAATACGATATGAAAATAGGACTGGACTCTAAATATTCAAACAACATTGTAGAAGTATTATAAGCAATTTGAAAGATATGAAAATCTGAATATATATTTATAAGTTTTCAAGGGAATAAACAAAATTGAATTAAGATAGAGCATGTCATGTCCTAGAAGTGTCCAATTCAATCTCTACACTAGTACATATTGCTCAATGACAGGGGAGAGAAGGTTGTACTAGAACACCCTCCACAAAGAAAACAATAAATACTCCAGAGAAAAAATATAATAGTAGGAGTTTGTGTTTAGAGGTGCCTACCCATTACTTGGTTCCCCTATACCATTAGTCCCCAAATTAATGTTTTATAAGAATACCCATGCTCTACAAGTGTGAGAACACCAAGCAGTTTCATAGTGAGAACATTAATCCCTATCATTTTCAAGAAAGTCAGGCAACCATCAGGGACGCTAAAAACCACCTATAAAGCATCTAGACCTAACCTTTTTCAAGTAAGTTAGTGTAAGTCTGGTCCCCTGAAACCAGTTTGTCCCATTCTTCAGCTGCTGGACTAAGCATGTCGAAATTCATCATTCCTACATCCATTCATATAAACCAAATAGGGGAAACCACAACTGAGTTGGTTACCAACCTGTGTCAAGTGATGTAGTTAAATTATCATTTCTGATTCAGTTGATAACTAGAATGATGCAGGACGAAGACATACATCAAGAACATTGACCTATGGAAGCAAACACATTGAAGGTTGTATATATGTAAGATTTTTTTAATTCAGGATCCTATCCTCATATGGTCTTTACGCAAAATGGCATACCTTAGCAAAGATCCCCTGGGACAAGAATGGATGGCATCTTGAGTAGAATCAAAAATTTAATTTGTAGGTCATAAAGTAGAGCATTACTAGTGAGCTTATAAGCATCAACAACAACCACATGAATCCAAGGAAAATGCAATACCAACTGCTACTACAACATATTAGGATGCACGAGCCAGAGATGCAACTAACAACACCTTCTTCAGAGCATAAGAGGTACTACTAAGAAAAAAAGATCCATATTATAGAAAACAACAAGAAAACATAATGAAGATCAGTGTCTACAAAACCCAGCAAGAAAATTGATACAATCTATTCATAACTAGCTACAGAGAAAAAAGAACGCAAGGTAGAGCCTAAATTTGAATGCAGGCTTAAAATGTCTGCTTTATGAGATTCCAAAGAGTCTCATTAAAGGTGTTTATCAATTGATAGCTTCAAGGAAATTTGAAGATAGCTGGGAGCTATTCATAACTAAAGCATTTGGTATCTTATACTACCAACACACTATTATAAAGGAAGGTATTCAAAAGAGTTGGTTCAGTTACCATAAGTAAATCTATGGTTTTAAAATTCGGTAAATCACAACAATAAACTTTATCAAAATTGGCATACTTTCTTCCCTATTCACCCTCATATAGTAAAACCTATCCTCATCTACTATTTTTCTTATTGCTATATGAACTTTACATCAGATATGTGGGTTGGATTTATGTGAACTATATTTAATGTTGAATAAAATGTCCTTCAATGTATGATTCATTAGTTCCCATCTCCACCCCGATAGAAATTTTGTATTTCATGTTTAAAAGTATTAATCCCTAATATATTATTTAAATGTCAAATTTCATTGTCATTAACATACCGAGGATTTGTGCTAGTTGACCTCCAAATCATGCCAGAAAGTTCCAAGAATGGTTGTCCCTTGGCTGTTGTTCTACTTTGCTAAGAATGCTCAGTGCCTCATGAAAGTAGAAATAGTTAGGAGCAAAAATAAGGATCATGTAATGTCTATTAAGTATAAATAGTTAGGAGAAAAAAGTGTTAAATTAAGGATGTGGGGGTCTAATATTGAATATTAAGGAAGAAGAAATAGTTAGGAGAAAAATAATCCATGGATCATGTAATGGCTATGAGATGATCATATTTTTTAGAAAAAATAAAAGATAAGTTTGGTTGTATATAAGAGATAATATACCAAGTTATTTGAAATATTAAAACATGAAACTAAGATAAGCTTATGTGGCACGAATACTACAATACTATATGGAAACTAAAATTGTGATCTCAATCGGGGATGAACTCGATTGCTTTCCTATTAATTGATTTTTAGCGACTTCTCATCACATAAGTGGAAAATTAAATAAAATGAAAACAAAAAATTCATATATGATACACAAACAGGACTTTGATTTGCATGTGACACTCGTCAACAAGGTCTATAAATCAGTTAATGTCTACAAAAGACATAGTTGAATACTCAGTACTGTCACATAGTCAATGTCTGCAAAAGATATAGTTGAATACTTAATATTGTCACATAGTTAAGATCAATCACAACCACACTTTTATTTAAGAAACCCGCTCCTAAAATAATTAAATGGGTGTTGTAATGACTGAGATTCAATGTAACATGTTGGAACAATGAGTTGGGAACATGGAAATGTAACACTTCCTAGATACTCCCAGAAGTATTATTTTCTTCAGAAAACCTAGTTGTTGGAGTTCAGAACTTGTGCAACATCCCTTTATAAATTCATTACAAGAAATATGTTGAACATAATTGGCTAGGAGAATATGGATAGGAAGAGCTTACACATACCTTGGCTTGGAGTAAATGGATTAGATAATGGACACTAGCTAATAGGCTCCAACCAGCCTTGCCTTTAGCCATGATGGGCTCCTTCGACCCCAGCTATCCCCTCTTTACAACGTCAACCCCTGGTTCCAAATGTGTTCTATAACATCAGAGTGCATCTATGATCAAATGTGCCATATCTGTACAAACTTTGACCCAAAAAATCAAGATTTGTTGAAAGGTATAACATCCAGAAACTCTATGCAAATGTTGTAGAGTTTATCTTTACTTTTAGTCTAAAGACTTTCTAAAATTCCTTTTCCAAAAACTTATTAAGTAATGGAAATTTCTAAAATTCTCGGGAACAAATCTTGTAGATATCCCCTGGTCTTTTTATGCAAGGAAGTCTTGTGTTCTGATACACATGGTTTTTTGCATCAATGGCGAGAGTATCTGCAACAAGATTTAACATTTTGCAAAGTTATCATTCTGACATGTACTTCATGCCTATCTGTTGGTTTGAACTCATATTAAGATGATTGCAAGATTAGAGTAAAAGAAATGTTTAATGGAATATCTCAAAACTACATTGTAGATGCATTGTCATAGTAAACATGGTAGCACGAAAATAGATGAAATTCCCCAATTAACCAAAATTTTAGTGCCAATAACTAGTCGTAAGTGAGTACCTTTTCATCCTAGGATAGAGCTAGTGCTTTAGAAAGGAGAGAGTATCCTGCAAAACTCCAATCTTGATTGTGTTCTTGGCATTTATTAAGTATGAGAATCAAGAATGATCCTTCAATATGATTTAAGCACATCATGCCCCTGCATTTTAATTCTAGATAAAATCATCACGTTAGATTGAAAAGACATTAAATTGACATAAATACTAACTTCCACTAAGTTTTACTTCCAATTACAACATGAATGGTGGGTATCAATTTAGTAGAATAACAATTCCTCTAAAGTTGATTACATCTCACCCCTACAATTATAAATGCTAGAACGTAATCAAAATCTTCTGAATTGGTTCTTATATTGAAAAACTACAGGTTCTTATTAAAAGAGAACTTTCCTTCTGTTGATCTATTAATGTGGTCTACTTGGTAGAGACTCAAGCATTCATTTGTAACCAAATAGCAATAATTGGTTGCCTCATGCACATCATGGCCCTACAATGAAAAATTGGTGTCTTTACATGGACATGGCCATTGGAGGCTTCCTAAATATAATCATGTCTTACCATAGTAGTGCCTCAAAAATGAACATGAGCTGACAAAACAATCATGCCCCACCCATTAATGAAGTCCCATCATCAAGAAAAGCTATGAGCAGTACATATTGCAAGAAGTCATCACACTACCATGGCTGTAGATAAACTAAAATTTACGAAGACCTTCGTAGAGGAAGATCTATATGTATATCAACAAACTATACATGAGAAGTTAACTATTTGTTTGATATCTCGGGAAGTGATCACTATAGGAATTATAGATAAATCTATGTATACCAAAAGAAATAGAATCATAGAGAAAAAGTTTCCAGATCATTCAAATAAAACAACCCTTCTTTTCAAGATACAAGATTGTGCCTATCCCTTCAACAACCATCTGATGAACTATAAGGTAGTATTTCCTTGAAAATTAGACAAGTACAGTGATATATATTAGTAGAGAACTCAAAACTCGACAAAAGAACAACACTACAAATATTTAGTTCTTGAAAGTCAGGATAGAGCATCACGAAAGGTAACCATGAGACCATTCTCAATAGAAAGCAAAGTGAACGCGTATATCCTTTAATTTAGATTTGTAAGACTAAAGCCAAAAAATCACTTACCAACTTTTATGGTGCTACTAAAGGTACTACCTCAACCCTCAATACGAACCCTATAGTCATACTAGGCATCTCTCAACGTAATAGTTCCTTCATATTATCATCTCAATGTTCCGTACATTTTCGGGCCATCACCAGAGAGAGAAGGAAGTATTAGTTCCATTGGAGATCTGTAGTTTCTACAAGTCACAAACAAGTCAATGGATAAAGTAAAGACCTGATGCCAATGAAAACCCAGAAAGTCTTTTGATTATAAAATTTAGATATGACCCAAAAGACCAAACTAAATGATAAATAATCTTATAAAAAACAAAGACCATAGCCCATGTTCGTAACTGTAGTAAAAAATAGAGGATTAGAATCTTTGGAAATGATTCTATCAATAACTTTTTCAATTAACAATATACAAGTAGGATCAAAGTATACAAATACATACAAATATAGTAGGATCAAAGTAAATGAATATACAAATCTAGGACTGAGATTAGGCATACAACTTCACTAAATTAAAAGCAAGATTCCATATGATATCCATGATGCTAATCAACAAAAAGAAACATTAATAATTCATGCAATGGTCAAAACAAGGATTGAGAAAGAAAATTGTTATGTTGAAGTAGAAAGCCAAATGGATCCATAATTCCAAAAGTACGATAGCAACATCCTTCTTGTGTGACTTCCTATACACATACAATACAAAAAAAAGCTCAAAAAGGCAAGCAGAGAACTAGAAGAAAGTATAATTAGGGGCTTCTTCCCAGAATCGGAATCCCAAAAAGAAAATTCTACCAAAGCATGCTCCCATTATCAAATTGCATAGTTGTTCCCATGTTAGGTCATTCTTAATTCTCAAGACTGATGCAATTGTCTTTTTTTCAACATCACCAACATAGATAATAGCATCAGCAATGTCAAACATTATTCTATAGTCAACAAATTTCCCTTCATAAAAATTCAAATTATAGCATCCATGTACATAGTCTTTTTGTCATGTATTATATAAGACGGGTTAGATGCCAAGAAAACCCAATCAATATAACTTGGAGAAAAAAGATTACTCTCACAAGCATGATCCCTAACCAAGTAGATCCATAACAGAGCAGTCTACCGACTCAACACAATGTATGGTAAATGATAAAACAAAAGATATAAATTTGACTAGGATGAAAAATTGTATGTAGATAATCAAATGAGAATGATGCTACACGCATACAAATAAAAAATGTATGTTAAAGAAAGAATAATCAAACACCAAACCAAGACCAAACAAATAAATTCAGCACTTTAAGGAGTTTTGTGGTGAGTGAAATAACTTTGTTTGTAACAGAAACCAAAGAGAAATTAGAATGAGTCAAACTTTAGGCATGGGAACCAAAAAAAATAAAGATAAAAGAAAATACATACAATATGTCAGTAGCATGGCACAGACCATGCATAAGTGAGTATCATGTCAGACGATAGAAATACTCTAGAGGTATTAATGGTTTTGTCAGATAGAGATATATCATCCCACTTTATTTATGAATTATCCATTGTTCAATATCAAACATATGTTAAATGAACCATTATGCATATTAAGTATGAAATGGAGCTAGAGCATAAAGTTTAAACCATTGGTAATGAGAAATAAACATTTTATGCAAAGTGACTATACATCAGAAGAAAATTGCTTCTTTAAAAGTTTAAAATCCTATGTTGAAATGTGATTACAAGACATGGAGCAAAAAGTGCAACTGTAAGATGTTTTGAATGAGGCATTGATCGGGGAATTATGGTAGATTCTTGCAAATTTTTTAACAGTGAGAGGGTTACCCTGAGATTTTCTTGTAAGCTATAGTATAATGTCAACCCCGAGACATGGTTAATTGTAATGCCGAACCATGAAGAGATTATATATCCATGAAGATGAGACCATCCTAATGCATAATCATCAAAATAGAGAAGAGAATCAAATACTGATAAATGAGTTGAGGAATCAAACATAACCATTATGAATATTGCTATAGGTGTCTTTGGGAATTGGCACTTTCCTATTAAAACTACTAGTCATTGTTTAAATTGTTGGGAGTAGCTGATGGTGGTGAACATAACAGTAAGCTACCTCAGGATGAACTATTATGAATCATTACCCTCATTTATAGGAGCATAGAAGACAAATAAGTTCAGATGCCCTATCTAGAATTTCAATTTATAAAAGCAATGAATATCCATGTTAGAGAAAGTGATCCACCTCCAACTCCTTTATATCAAATTTGATATCAAACTACATATCTTATTATTCTAGTGGGCACATTATATGTATGCTCACACAAACATTATTTTGCACTGTAATATCATACATGAATCCAACTTTAATGAGAATAACATAAGAAAATAGGATTCAAAGGTAATCTCCAAGACTGAATGTAACCAATACAAACATAATGGGAATAACCCAATAAAATAAGATTCACAGGTCCAGAACTAACAACCAAGACAATGAAATAATGAATGCTACTACAATATGTGTGACATCCACATTTATTTAAAACCAACTAAATAAATTAATGAATGACTAACTTCTATTTTTACTAAATCTTATCAATTCATATGATATGTGAATTTTTATATTGATCAAATGAGTCCTACTCTTGGTTTCCACGTCTCCAAATGGTTCACCTACAATGATGAAGAAAAAGTTAAGAAGTACACTTTTAGTATTGAGATTAATTATAAAATGTTACTTGACAATGACTAATTTCTTTGGCCAACCAATCACTGTCCCAATTACATCCTCAATGACTTGGTGTTGACCAAAAGGACTAATCAACTTCTCTTCAGGTTGTATTGGTATAGTAATGGACACATCAGCAAATGTGGAACCCAACAGTGCTCCTCCTATGACATAAGTTGGACTTACAGTAGTAGTGTGTCCTTGTGCTACAATTGATTTCCCATCATCAAAACTTAACAAGGAAACAAACTTAAAATTTATAAATAATGTGTCAAATATTATTTATACTTAAAATTCAAATTAAAAAAATTAATCAATAAATGTTTGGATATAATAACATGTCCTTTGATTATGGATGTCCCATTACTCGATTGATTTGGTCTAGGTAGTCTTTCATTGGTGGTCCTTGTGATATTCTACACAATAAATTGGTTACTATAAGAAAATCATTTTTTTAAAATATCACATTATAAGAATTTGAAGAGTTACCTCATTGGGCATAAATGAACCACTCAGGTTAGAATTTCTCAGCATTATAGCTTCAAGATTTTCAAATTGTTTCTTCATTTCTAACAACTCCATTTATTGAACCTTGTATATCTGGGTTTGAGCATCAACAATCAGTTCTAAGTCTTTGATTTTATTATCAAACCCCTCCACATATGAATTATGAGACACATGTATAACATGTTTTACATGAATCTTATTTGGGCCCAAAATATGATCAAATATCTCATCTTCATCGAGATTTTCATCTTTACTTGCAAGTGGCGCATTCAACTTGTCCTACATTACAATATTAATGAGAATATTTTCATTCAATGAAAAATAAATTCGTTTATTGATTGCTTACAATCATTTTTGCAGATTTCACATCCACAATAGTACCATCCTTATTCAAATGTGTTGCCTGAAACAAGTCTAATATGCTGACATTGCCATCATTTTTCTTTCCTTGTATTTTTTTTAACAGTAGAATCATATGAGCATAGTAGTATGAAAGGTTAATATACATTTCAACCAAAAGACAACTCACATTAGCCTTCACACAAGCATACGGTGTAGATCATGATGTATGTCTCGTCATTACAAACTTTCTGCTCATAACATTTTAGCACTCCTTAACTACGTACAGTGAATTATAATATAATTATATACAATATACACTATTGAATTCTACAAAGTTAAATTGTTTTACCTTTCCATCATTCGAATCTCAAAAATTCACAAGAAATTTCCATTGATTAGGATCAACACGGAAGGGGCAATCATTAAGTCAGTCAGATTTTTCTTTGTGTCACATATAGTGGATTTTTTTTATATGCCTTGAAGTTTCTCCAACAATCCCTCAATATTCACAAAATATAATTCTTCTCCTTTATGTCGATAATCTATAACAAAAGAATCAATTTTATAAAAAAAATCACAGCATTATATTATATCTCAAATACTAGATTTATCTCCACATAATTCCATATATTAGTTTTGTTTTCTATAGGTACTTGTCGCCAATCAAGATAGTTTGATGGTGCAAGATCAAAATTTCTAGCAACAGTTCCCAAAAAAGAAGATAGCTCATTCTGATGTGGTCCTATTAGATCTCATTTCTCATCCAACGTAATAGGCAGCTTTTTATCCCCTCTTACCCCATAATCGAATACACTTAGAATAGTCCCTTGTGATTTTATTTGTAGCTCCCCCTAAAAAATCATGAATATGATACAATCATTAAAAGAATATACATATTATACACATATAAATAACTAATAGTCTGTGAAAAATGTAATGCATATTGGTATCTACATTTTCATACCTTCACTCTACCCAGGATCAATAGTAGGAGAATCAACAATAGAATGTTGAACTTTATCTAAATTTCTATCATTTAAATTATCAATTTTAAACTCTTGATTATTACTTACATCATTTACCAAACGTTGCATAATTTCTCCTACATGCACTCCTTGATGACTTCTTTTTTCTAAGTGCCTTTTAGAATGACTTCCTTCTCTAGCATTATTTGAGATTGCCACCATATGACTTTTACCAATGGTACCAACTCCATCATTTTACATAGAGGGATTTTTTTTCTTTTGCAAGGTAAATATAAGAACTTTTGTTGTTGTTTGCAACTAATCCTGCCATGGTTTTACTATTTCTAAGTCCTTCTTTTGTAGTTGAACACCCTCAATCAACATTTATCAAACCAAGATGAGATGAGAGGTTCTAAAAAAGATATTAAATGATGTAATTTGTTATTTTACCTGTCATACACCCATGAGTTACTCCTTCATTGCAGACATCGTCAGTAAGTGGAGACAGTAGTTGACTGTGTCTTTTCATTGTCCTAAAAATGCAATTGATATAAAAAACATTGAATTACAAACTAAAATCATGGCATGCATTCTGTAATTGTGGTCCTCAAATCAAATTAAAAATTTCAATAGTATTTATATGTTGTTGATGAAGCCAACAACCAACAAGGAAACAAATAAAATAGATTAGCCAAAAAGAAAACATTTGTGCAACAAATGTATAATCATGTAAAATAATAAATGACCATTTTATAAATAAAATGATGATAGGAGTGTTTCCACTATTTGACCCAACTAATAAAATAAAAAGAATTACATAAGATCAATGTTGGGGATCATGAGCCCCGTCATAAAAGGTCACACCCTCCATGTCTTCTCTAACTAAATATCTTCCAAATCACTTGAAGAATTATCTTTAGATAAGCAGGTTCCATCCATGAAATTATCATAAAGCCTCTCCTCCATGTCATAAGTTTCACGAGGTGTAGTGTGCACAAAAAAGCTCTAATTTTTTTAACTTATGTCTTTTACATTAAACACTTGTTGTGCTTGGGAGGACAATGCAAATCGATGATCAATTATAGCAATATGTTTTAAATTGACCATTGTGAAGTCATTTTTATATTTTTTTGATGCCTCTATTTGCATTGACCCAGTCACATTTGAACAATACAACTTTAAGTTGCTCGTAATAACTGATATTGAAAATGTCACTCAATAGTCCATAGTAGGTAACTTGACCATGATTCTACTATTTTGAAAATGTCGCTCAACTTTGTCCTTGGAGCTGGAAAAATTTTCTGTCTAAGTGTTCACCATGATTCTACTATTTTGTGTTTTTCTGCCACATTCTCAATCCTTGGTGTGAAATCTATAACTATTTGTAACATAACTCCATATTGCATCGTCATTTGTTGTGGCCCTTGAGCCAACACTAAAAGGTTTGGTGACACACTTGTCGACTTTGCCTTCTCCTTAATCTGAAAATATTATGAATTTAATTATTTATATGTTATTTTTATCATGCTAATGGAAATAACTTATTTAAATAGACATGTTTCTTAAACCATTTATAGAAACTATTCATATGAAGATTACTAATTTCCCATTGTCATGCACGTGGATTGACTTTCTTCAAGTACAGGATGTGCTCCCTACTAACAAATATGTATAACACACCTAGAAGAAAGTATGAAATTACATAATAAAAAGTAAACACCGATCTTACTTCACGTATGGATCAACTACATCACAATTGGCTAAAATATATTGATACACAGCTTTGAGCATTGCGCTATCAAGCATAGTAGGAGCCTTCTTTCTTAAACGATGCCTTTTATGAAAGAATATACACCACTCTTCATCATTGACCATATCTTCATCTTCCACATCATTTCTAGATAATTTAGTGAACCTTGTCTCAATTCCTGAGAGATATCTCAAACAGAATGGTAAGCATTCATCTGCCAAGTAACCTTCTACTATAGAAGCTTTTGGGGCAGCTTTATTTCACACATATCTTTTTAAAGTTTGTAAGTTTCTACAATAAGAAGAAGAAAATATTTTATAAGAACACCACATACGATCAGATGCAAAGTCTGAACAAATTTAATTATTAGAAGGATTACCTCTCCACGGGGTACATCCAATGATAGAATATCGGTCCAGCTATCTTCGCTTCTCATGGAAGATGAATGAAGACATGCTCCATCACATCAAAGAATGATGGTGGGAGAATCTCCTCTAAGTTACAAAGAGTCCCTACTACTCTGGATTCTAACTTCTTAAAAGTATTTAGATTTATGACTTTAGATCATAAATCTTTAATAAACTTGGACAAATCAATTACAACGGATCTACCATTTTTGTTGGGCAATGCTACTTGTAAAGCTAATGGGAGAAATCGTTGCCTCAATACATGATAATCATGACTCTTCAAATCCATCAACTTTCTTTCTTTGACGTGTGTGTTTCTAGTTATATTAGAAGAATACCCATCAGGAACTCGAGAAGAATTCAACAGATTATAGAATAATTCTATTTCTATTCTTGATAATGTGAAGTCTATGCCTTATGCCCATCTCTTTGAGGTCATATTGAGAATTTTCAGTGTCTTTTGACTTCTCCATTCCTAGAAGTATGTGAATCAAACTGTCACATACATTCTTTTCTATTTGCATCACGTCAAGATTATGACGTATAAGGTTATGCTTCTAGTATGGAAACTCAAAGAATATACTTCGCTTTCTCTAGTTATATGGTAAATTATCTACATCTCTAGTTTGATCTAGAACTTGACTTCCAGATAGCATCTTAGGAGCACTTCTAAATTCTTCTTTTCTGTCAAATGATGAAGCATCTTTACAAAATTTATGATCTATTGGGAGGAACCTCCTATGACCCATGAGACAAGCTTTCTTACTATCTGGTAGTCTCCATGAGCATGTGTCTTTGTTGCAGAAAGGACATGCAAGATACCCACTAGTTTGACAACTAGATAGATAACCATATGCAGGAAAGTCACTTATCGTCCACAATAAGGCATCATGCAACTTGAATACCTCTTTACGATCGACATCATAAGTATCAGCACCAGCTTCCCATAGTTCTTTTAACTCCTCAATCAATGATTGTAGGTAGACATCTATGTCCATTCCTAGTTGAGTTGGATCAGGAATAATCATGGACAGGATAAAATTGGGAGACTTCATGCACAACCATGGTGGCAAGTTGTACGAAATCAATACAATGGGACAAATGCTATATGATAGACTCATGGGGACAAAAAGATTAAATCCATCAAAAGTTATTCTAAGGTGAACATTGTGAGAATCAGAAGCAAACTCAGCATGCATATTATCAAATGTCTTCCATGCTAGAGAATCTACTGGATGTCAAAGAATCCCGTCCTTGGTATGACTTTCATCGTACCACCACATTAGGGGTGACAGTTTCGAAGACATGAACAATCTCTTCAACCTAGGAGTCAAGGGAAAGTAGCGCAAAACTTTACAATGAACTCCTTTCTTGTTCATACAAATATTTTCTACACCTACTTCATCAATTTCAATTTCTTTATATCTAGAAGCACAACATTTCTGACATGAAGTCTTATCTACAAATTCCTTTCGATACAAAATGCAGTTATTTTTACAAGCATCAGTTTTATCATAGTCAAGTCCAAGGTCCCTGATTATTTTCCTGAATTCATAATAAGAGTTGGGCAACATCTCACCGTCAGGAAGTATTTCCTTCAAAAGCTCAAGCAGCTCAGAAAATGATTTATTACTCCAATTATTGACACATTTTATGTGAAACAACCTCACACAGTGTACAATTTAGAGTACTTCTTACTTCCAGGGTATAATTCTTGTGCAGTAATCTCTAACAGTTTGTAAAATTGCTCAGTTTCTACATCATCAACAAATTAAAATCGATGGTCGTCATCATCCATGTTCTCTCCATCATGTGATACTTCATACGCATCATGCAACATGTCTCTCATGTCATCTTTGGACGTGTCATTTTGTATTTGTGAATCCTCAGAGCTATCAAATGAACTTTCACTGTGAAATATCCAATTTGTATAGGTGGTCCAGAATCCATTCCATAACAAGTGTTCAGTTGCAACTTGCCAATTTTGCCTATGCACATTTAATCATTGCTTACAAGGACATAAGATAGTCCCATCTCTGCTAGATTCTGAAAATGCATTCTCTCTAATTTAACCACCCCAAGTAAATATGTTGTGCTACTTATATGTTCCTCATGGATCCAACTTTTATCTAACATGACTACCTATAATAATCAAGAAAAAAAAGAATAAGAGTATAAAGTATTAAAAAATTGTTATATAACTTAATTTCAATATAGAAAATTTTAAATATTAATAAATAAATTAATTTTAATGAAAAAATAAATTAAAAATAAAAATTAGTGTCCAATGGAAGAGAGAAATTTTTTACAAGAAAATGATATTGTTCCAATTAAAAAAAATTGTCTTTCCTTTCGAGCCAAATATTGGAGGAACCACTAAGCAGTGCATCTTTCCCCTCTCTAATATTTGCATCTCTAAGATCGCATGACATCTATAGCTTTTACTAGATATTGATCCTTAGTGCATGGCCTAAGCCTCCTAATACCCTTTCTATATGCTCGAAAACCACCATTCCCGTAGTTGTTGTTACTTCTCTCTGCTAGGCCGACATGCCTACTGTCCTATTCCTACAGGGCCACAACCACCAAATGGCACCAAAGGGAAAAATTACAGAGTCCTCAAATTGGGACTTGTAAGATCATAACTTCAATGTGCATCTTTTGGTCACATAGAATCCTTCTAGTGTTGTCTTTCTACTTCCTTTCCACCTACTGAAAAAATCGGTTAAATCTAAATTTTTAAGGTGCTTCACTTACAATGTACCTCGCTGGCTTTGATAATGAACACTGCAATGCCACATTCATTCAAAATGAATGTATGCTTCCTATACCTCTTTTTCACATCTCAAAATCATAGTGGAGGGAGGTCATTCCCATCATTAGTTTACCATTGTTATGAAAAATAGAGAAGACACTCGTAACAAGTATGCCAAAAATTAAACATTCGAACCGTGTCTATGGGCCCATCTAAATTTCTCAACTACAATAGAACAACATATTTATTTATACAGGTTAGATTAGACATGTCACAACTCAGAGGTAGAGGCAGATATTCAAAATGTGCGTAGGCCAAATTATATCACTGCATCGTTGTAACATCAGTTTTTTTATAAGATTAAACTCAACCCTTGTACAACTATGTCCATATATATAATGGGCAATAGAATAGCTATTAAAAATAGATTAAATCACTTAAATAGTAGAATTTTCTATATTATTCTTTAGTTTAGTTCATAGATATGTCAAACTAACATGTTAGGGGCACTGAGAAAATAAACCTTAAACACAAGAATACATAATAGGAGTTGAATTGGTATGCCATAGGGGAACCGAGATGACTAGATAATTAGAAATCAATGATGCATCCATTGCCACAGTACTAAGTCACACCTACAAAAATTATTGAAGTGGCTACATTTATATATATATATATATATATATATATATATATATATATATATATATATATTTGGAATAAGGTTGAGTGAGGCACAAAAAAATATATACATGGGAACAAGAGATCATAAATTTCCAAGAGATCTCCTCCTCTCCACATCAAGCATAGGTAGAGGACTGGACGAAATCCTTCCTCTTCACGTCCTGCCCAAAGACAGAGACGAAGGGCAATGGAACAGGACAGGCATCGGGCAGAAGTTGCAATACGAGGGTGTCAGACAGGGGATCGGACAATGTTTCCATCATTCAGTGAGGGTGGCAGTCGTTCATACTTCTACCTGGGCTCTTGTAGGCGAGACAGTGAATGAGGCTCTCCTATAGGATAGGAGGTCAGGGTGGAGGGGGGAGGGGGCGGCCTCCTAGAGAATTGGCCATCCCGTGTATGGGGCTCTAGTCTTTGAAGTGCAACACCATCTGGTGTGGAGAATTGGTCATGCATAGAGCCACTTCGATGCTGGGAGATCAGGGCTGATCGCGGATGGGGGCGTAGAACAGTTCACAAAAGAGGGACTGCGTGCGGGAACAATGGGGGAGTATGAGAGTTTTTCAGTCCATCATCTAATTACATTTATTTTGGATACAATTAAAAGGATAAAAATTTGTAGCCACAACTTATTTATTGAGCTGGCTACAGTTATTTCAATTACAAAAACATATTTTGTAATTGAAAATAGCTCTCGCTCTGCATAAATTAAATGTAACTGAAACAATTATAGCTAAATTATCTATTTTTTGTAGTGAAAGATAACCAAACAAACATGGTTGAAACACAACACAAGAAGAAAAACCATCTCCACCAAACCTCACCAAGACCATCATGATAGAAACAACCATCAACTAGGGAAAGTGTTGCAATCATAACACTCCCAACTCAAGCTCAAGTTCAAAACATATCATCAAAGACAAAACCCTAGAAACACTTGCATGACCACATGATGCCACATCATCAACCAAGGTCCAAACAAGGCACCCTTCAACATCATTCTCTCTCTCATGATGCTAAACCACTAAGGGAACACTCCACATGTGACAAATTGCAAGATAACCCCTCAATGTGGGTAAATTATAACTTGGCCCAGAACAAGGATACTTTGCTCAAACATCATTCAAAAAGGACCAAACTAAAAACATAAGGTCATCATATGTTAAAAACCATATCAAAGGATTACATTAAGGTTAAGCATCATATTATGCAATGCAAATAAGGTTAGCCTAAAATCTAGGTCAGTGGCCTTACAACTATAAACTCCTAATAAGGATTCCACCCCCAAAATCCTACTCGAAAAGAGATGGGTACTTTCTATGGATCTCTTTCTCAAGCTCTTACGTGGCTTCCTCCACACCATGGTGATGCCACAAAACCTTCACAAACGTGATATCCTTCTTCTTCAACTTCTTGATCCTCCTATCTAGGATCAACATAGGACCTTCCACATAGGGTATGTCCTCATCAAGCTCAACATCCACTTGCTGCAACACTAACTCTGTATCAGGGTGGCACTTCCTCAACATAGACACATGGAACACTGGATGTAACATGTGCAACTCAAGTGGAAACTACAACTTTTAAGCCACCTTCCCAAGACGTGCCACCACAAGGTAAGGTCCCATAAACCAAGGGGCCAACTTACCTTTCTTGGAAAACCTCAAAACACCTTTCCAATGAGAGACCTTGAGATACACTATGTATCAGACTCAAAACTTCAACGGTCTGTGATGATTATCTCCATATGACTTTTGCTTGTCTTGTGCTGCCCTCAACTACTATTGAATCATCCTGATCTTCTTTTTTGTCTGTTACGAAAGCTCAGGACCCAAAAATTGATACTCATTAGTTTGTACCAACACAACTGAGATCTACAATGTCTCCCATACAACACCTCATAAGGTGCTATAACAATACTACTCTAATAGCTATTATTGTAGGAATATTCTAACAAACTGAGGTGTACAATCCAACTTCCCAAAAACTATAGAACACACACTCTCAACAAATATTCCAAGATCTGGAGCATCCTTTATGACTGTCCATCTATCTATGGGAGAAATTTTTTACTAAACTTCAATTGTGTACCCATCATTGTGTAAAGACGTTCTCCAAAATGGTCAGTGAACTGAGGACCTTTGTTAGACACAATGGTAGTTGGGATACCATGCAACAACACTATCTCATCAACATATATCTATGCAAGCTTCTCTGATGTATATTCCATCTTCATAGGAAAAAATTACAATGTCTTTGTCAACCGGTCAACTATCACCCACATGGAGTCATGACCTTTGGTTGTCCTAGGTCGACCAATCACAAAGTCTATTATAACATGGTCCCATTTCCATTTTAGTATAGGTAATGGTTGCAAAGTTCTTGTAGGTTTTTGATGTTCAACTTTACCTACTAGACCACAGGGCACTTTGCCAAGAACTTAGCCAAGTCAAGTTTTAGACCAGGCCACCAATACAAATCCTTAATATTGTGATACATATTGGTGCTACCTAGATGCATGGCATACATCTAAGAATGAGCCTCTTCTAAAACCATCTTCCTCAGATTGTCTACATCAGGAACCATGACTCTGTTGTGGTAACACACTATCCCATCCTTTGCATCATGGAATCCATCACACTTCTTGCTACCAGACTCTAATCAGATCTCCTGTATCATAGTATCATCATGTTGAGCCTCTCTAATCTGCTGTCTCAATGTAGGATTTACCTACAACTTTGCCAACAATCCTACTAACATGGACACCTCCATCTTCACATTAATCTGACATAAGGAGATCAACGTGTTCCTCTTCTTGCACACAAATGAACATAAATGCACTTTGTCAACAGATGATGATGACGAAGACATTCTGCTCAAAGTGTCTTCCACTAGTTTGCCTTCCCCGGATGGTAATCTATGGTACAATGATAGTCTTAAACTAGCTCCATCCAACGTCTTTATTGTATGTTCAACTCTTGTTACGAAAAGATGTACCTCAGGCTCTTGTGGTTGGTGATGATATAACAATTCTAGCCATAAAGGTAGTGTACCCAGATATTCATAGCGTGAACCATTGCATCAATCTCCAGATCATGGGTGGGATAGCTCTCCTCATGCTTCTTCAACTATCACGACGTGAAAGAGATCACATTCTTATCTTGCATCAACACGCATCCAAGACCATTCTTTGAAACATCACAAAAGACAATATAGCCTTTTCCTTGCTATGGAATCGCTAGTATGGGTTCACTTGTCAGCTTCTCCTTTAACAACTAGAAATCATGTTGGAACTTGTCATCCCAAACAAAAGGTACATCTTTTCTCATTAACTTAGTTAGGGTTAAGGCCATTGTCGTAAATTTCTTGATGAACCTCCTTTAGTAACCTGCCAATCCTAGAAAATTGTGGACTTCAGTTGGCATCCTCAGTTGCACCCACTCTATCACAGACTCAACCTTCTTGGGGTCCACACAAATACCCTCAGCAGATATCATGTGTCTAAGGAAAGAAACCTTCTTCAGCTAAAACTCACATTTTCTTAACTTCACATACAACTGGTGTTGTCTCAATAAGGTCAATGCCCAGCACATATGTTGCTTGTCCTACTATCTCTATCGATTGTATATCAGAATATAATCTATATAGACCACCACAAGTTTATCTAGATACAGCTGAAACACTTTGTTCATCAAGTCCATGAATGTTGTTGGTGCATCGGTTAGCCCAAACGGCATAACCACAAAATCATAGTGATCATACCTCATCCTAAAAGCTGACATTGGTATGTCATCTGCCTTGATCCGAAATTGGTACAAAACCTCATAATTGGTCAAACAAATCATCAATCTGCGATAAATGTACTTATTCTTAATTGTCACCTTGTTCAACTGCATGTTATCAATGCACAACCACATGGATCCATCCTCTTTCTTGACAAATAGCATAGGAGAACCCCAGAGTGACGTACTCGATCAGATACAACCTTTCTGAAGTAGCTCTTTCAATTTTTTCTTTAACTCTACCATCTCAGTTGGTGCCATTCTATATGATTTTTGAGCTACTGACTGCATACCATGAACTAGATTGATCTCAAAATTAATCTCTCTGATTGGAGGAACACATGGAAACTCATTTGGAAACATGTTCTAAAACTCATAGATAATTGGCACCTACTAGATACTTAGACTCCTCACCATGGTATCCACCACATGTGCTAAGAATGCATCATATCCTTGCTTGATCAACTTCTCTACCATCATTGCTGACACCAAAAATGTCAGAAGAATCTTGCTATCTCCTTGGAAAACCCCCAAAACATCGCCATTGACAAATGTTGCTACCTTGGAACCACATCCAAGATCACTCAATACTTCTCCAAAGTATCCATTCCAAGGATCACATCAAATCCATGCATGTCAAGTGGTATGAGATGCACTTGAATGTTATGTCCTAAAATAGAAAGGACACAGGAAGGACACAACTCCCACAAATTGGGGAAACCAACCAAGGGGGTTTCTAAGAGAAGACTATCTTGCCTATGACTAACAGGCAAAGAACAACTAGCAATCACTTCTCAAGTGATAAAAGAGTGTGTAGCACCGGGGTCCATAAAAGCAAATATAAAGCAAGAAGAACACAAATATGGATGAAACAACTCCATCTGACCTGTCACAACTAGTGGGTTGACCAGTCCTTCTGACTGACTCATCACATAGAATCGAGCAGTTTCTTGTAGTTGCCCCTTCCTCTACTGACTTGTCCACAAGAACTAGCCTGCAACACCTGATCGCGTCCTCTGCCACTGCCACTGTTGAACTGTTGTCACTGCGAGCCCTACTGGCCTCATCTCTCACACGACAATACAGTCTTGTATGCCCAATCTATCCACTCTTGTAGCAAGTCTTGCTCTCATACCATGGCCTTGATGGCCCTTTCATTGATACTAACACAACACTATGGTGACCTCTGCCTCTTCTTGGTGACCATTGAGACTGACTTGCTGATCTCTATTGTGATGATGGTGCTGAAAACCTATGCTTCTTAAAGCCTCTAGGTGACTATCCTTGTTACTATGCAGGCCTCTTTTGGACTTCGTCTCACTCTTCTCCACCACTGACCGTTCCACCCTTGTGACTAACTCTACAAACATGGCAAACATCCCTCTATTCTCTAGGGATGACACTAGCATTGTCAACTCTGTGCTCAAACCTTTCTGGAAACATCTGATCCTTTCCTTGTCTGTCGCTTCCATATGCGGAGAAAACCTCAGAAGCTCCATGAATTTAGCTAAATACTCATTGACTATCATAGACCCCTGTTAGATCTTCTCAAACGGGTTGATCTCCTCATCAAGGTAGGTCTCTGGAAAGTATTGACTCATAAACTTTTTTTGGAACTCTTCCCAACTGATCACAACACCTGGTCTTTCCTCTTCATTAATGACCCACCAGTAGCCAACACTCCCCTTCAACAGATACATAGCATGCTTCACCTTATCCTCCTCAAGCATGTTGAGGATCTTGAAGGCCTTCTACAGCTCAGTCAACCACAAATATGGATCTGTTGGGTCTGTTGTATCAGCATACTCCACTGCCCCTACATGCCTCAACCTCTAAAAGGTCTTCCTCAATCTTGAAGATTCTGCATTGGGGACTTCCTCTCTCACATAGGGTGGATGCATTCTATCTGCCATATGTGTCATTGTGGCCATAAACTATCCAAACATGAACTAGAAAGTAGGATCAACCACCACTATCGGGTCAAATTGGGGCATCTCAGGTACTCCATCAACCCTATCCTACCTCCTAGCACCACCACTAAGTGCAGCAACACTACTCTCCGTAGCATGTTCATCGTGTTATCCAGCCATTATTTCTCCTCTTCTTCTTCTGCATAAGCAGAAGTTACTATAAGACAGACTGAAGGACACTAGAATAGACACAAACTCTAGTCCAATATCCATGTAAACTCAGTGAACCTAAAGCTCCGATTACCAACTAATCTGTGATTTGCCATGCGACACAAAAGCAATATTACTCAAAACAAAGTGCTGAATTAAAACGTAATTGCAAGGTTACTGGAAAACATAGGAAATTAAAACCAATATCACATTGAAGTCCACGAAAGCCGCTTGTATAAGTATATTTCCTACCAAAAGATTACCACAACATAGTTCATCGACTCAAAATCCACAACTTGTTACAAGAGGTAACTGTTTCATATACATGCATACCATATATGTACAACAAAGGCATGTAACCAAAACTCTGCCTCGATATACAACATCTAAAAACTCCCCCAAGGACTTGAGAGTACAAGGATACACATATGAATCTACTACAAAGAATGAGAAGCTTATCCAACCTTTACTCAGCTACTGCTCCTCTTTCTACTCAGCCTCAATAGCACAAACTCTACCTCTTCATGCACAACAACCTAAAAGATGTGGAAGCCCATGGGATGAGACCAAAAGTCTGAGAGAGAGATATAACTCTAAGCCAACGTCTATTAAAAGCACATGTAGATTAAAGCAGATAGATAACATACTTATCAGGTTGAGCAGATTCAACTAAATGATATGTATTAAACAAATAGTATAGGTTAAACAAATTAGGTAGTTACCTATGAGCAGTAGAATAATTAAATACTATAAGAAGGAATATGAAGAACATGTTTACCAGTTGACTTCTCTTACCACATTATAATTCAAGAATTCAGTAAAAGATAAGGCAAAAGGGTCATCCGATGTGAAGAATATTTTGACCCTAAGCAAAAATATATGACATGGTTGTACTACATATTTTATTATTATGCCTCAAGGATTTAATTCATACCACTCAAATCCAACTGATCACTGAGAAGTCAGACTCAGTGCCCTACCAAGTCTATGGAAGAGTCAGAATCCACGACCTCTCCAACACCTCTTGGTCAGCACAAGAGAAACACCGCAGGGACATATCAGTCAGCTGAAAATAGCGACATGTAGTCAGGATGAAGGATAGGCTCACGCATGGCCATCCCCGTAAAACACCTATCCCTCCTTGGTACAGGTCGCGATGCTAGAAGAACAGGCTCACGCATGGCCATTCTTAAAAAAGAGACATCAAATCTAGTCAAACTGATGTCTATCACATATCACAAGGAGAACAAATCATGCATGGACATCTTGCACTAACCTGTCATTGTAGATGCAAGGAGATAGTTGTAACATACCAGATCTCGGACCCTACCCTAGAACTGTGACCTTTTGGGTTTGACCAAACAAGGTTGAGGTTAGGATGATCCTAATAATCTAATACATGAATAATGTAATCTAATATGTCACATAATTTTTTTGGTGATAATAAGATGATAAAGAACTTAATTGAATATAGTCATGTTTTTATTCCTCTGCTATACTTTGGTCTTTTGTTACCATTATATAAAGATTTGAAAAATTTACATCCACTCCATCATACCTTCTGAGTGTGTTTGTACTGGAGGTTTTATTATTCAAATTTTTAGTAAGTAGGTGATTTCACTTCTTTACAACATGGTATTAGAGCCCATGGTAGTCGAAATCTGACTATTTCAATTTTGTCTCCCTTAGAACCCTTGACTTAGGTAGTTGCCTTTAGGTGAGATGTTCACCCTATTTTTAATCAATGATGATCTTTTTATGCAATAAGGTTTGATTTAAGGATAAAAATAGGTTGTAAAGAGATCTTGTCATGGATAAATTGTGACTTGGTTTATCGCATTGATTTTGGTACCATCTTTGTTTTATCTCCAATATTTCTTATCGATAATATATATATATATATATATATATATATATATATATATATATATATATATATATATATATATATATATATATATATACATCATACTACTATATGTACAAAAAAAATCTCTTATTTTGTAGATGTTTTCTTAAACTAAGTCACAATGAAGAGAAAGTCTAGAATTAGTTGATTAGAGATTAATCCTTGTTTGTGACTAGGATTGATATAATGGTTTAGTTGGCCTACCCTATGACTTTTTGGTTGTTCATGTAGGGTTGTTAGGTTAGATACACAAGGACCTATAACTCAAACCTAGATGGTGACTCAATAGTTGGATACATGAGAAACATAAATCTCTAAAAACTTTCACAATTAAGAGATATGAGTAGCTCTAAAAAGTTGTTTAGTTTGACTTGTTAGGTTGAACCTTTTTAAGGGGTGGAGAATAATTAGTTGGTGATGTTTGATCTATAGATTTTGAGAACAAAATCCTTTTAAGGGGTGGAGTGTTGTAACATACCAGATCTTGGACCCTACCCTAGAACTTTGACCTTTTGGGTTTGACCAAACAAGGTTGAAGTTAGGATGATCCTAATAATCTAATGCATGAATAATGTAATCTAATATGTCAAATAATTCGTTTGGTGATAATAAGATGATAAATAACTTAATTGAATATAGTCATGCTTTTATTCCGTTGCTATACTTTGGTCTTTTCTTACCATTATATAAAGATCTCAAAATTTTACACCCACAGAATAATACCTTCTGAGTGTGTTTGGACTAGAGGTTTTGTTGTTCAAATTTTTACAAAGGAGGTGATTTCACTTGTTTACAATAATAGACTTGCAACCCTGCGTATTAAAAAATATGTGTTCTGAGTTTCCCAAAGGAATGACTCATTTCATCATCCAACAATAAAACTGACATTGGAATGGATATATGGTATATGGCACCTACATGATTAGGGTTTCACTTGATTAGTTAGGTGAATCATATGTCTTTTAGCATCAATAAAGTTATAACATATAAACCCAAAGCAAACTCTAAAAAATAAGGGAATAGTACAACTCCATAATATATAAAATGTATAAGGTGTGAACTTATCACATCATCACATGATACTTGTAGCACTGCCACTCACAAGGCCATTGACATTATCACATTGTCATGAAAGGCTATCATAAAAATTGCACTTCTATGGGATATAAATCCCTCATCACATCACTAGAGGATAACACCTCTCACTAGGCTTTAAGCCTCTTCCGGATCCTAAGACCCTTCACATCATTATGATCTCCACATGCCTCATCAAGGCTCATAGCATCACCATGTACCACATAATGATCACCATTGCATTCACATAGCTATGACATACATTCCACCTACAAGGTTAGAATTTCACTAAGAGGAGAGAGGAAGTATAATCACATGCTATTCATCCAAGAAAACTCAACATGTATAACACACCCTATAATTAGGGTTAGGGCTTCAAATATATATAGTTGATTAGGGTTTCATAGAATTATTCAATCACCAAACCTTAATTATGTCATCTACCACTTTCTTGGAACTAGTTAGGATTGAGAAACATGATTAGGGTTAACTAACCAATAATCCAAACAACACTAGGTATTTATCATCAATTACATGCACATGTGTAACCATCTCACTATGTTACACATGTGTAGTGACCCACATACCAACCAAGTGTAGTAGCCAACACCATAGATGTGTGTGTGTTGACCAAAACCTTAAGGCATGATGTTGTGACCGCAACACCCACATGTCACATGACCCACCATCACACATGGTGTCTCAACGGAAACAACATCAACTAAAACCATGTGTCATGACCCCTTAGGTGTTACATCCATTAGGGTTAGGGTTGTGACCGCTACCAAGGGTATGTGTTGCGACCAGAAACAAGCTCAAGGGTGTCGACCGAAAAAAGATCAAGGTGTAGCGATCACCATGGTCAAGCTACCACAAAGGTACATACCTATCCTCAAATAGGTTTAAATCATGATCAAAATAGAAGTTAACATCAAGAAACTAAGCACCACTTAAGAAAGAAAAACTCCACACAAGATGAATGTCAAAACCCTAAAAACCAAACTTGAACATGATCTGTCAAGAAACCAAACTAAGGAAAAGAAGACCAAGCTTTAACCTCAAAAAGATATATCAACAATTTCAACAACAACATGAGAGTCAAACCATAACATGGTGATAAAACCAAGAATCATGTTGCATGTAACAACTTCACTTCATCCATCACTTAGAAAATAAGTATATGAATTAGAGTTAAGAAAGAGAGCAACCTACATGAGAATACTACAAAGTCTTAAACCCTAAAACAAGATAACATCATCTAGCACATTAGTATCACATTTTTGAGATGAAAATAGTAGCATACAAGAAATATTATGGTGTAAATAATAGAAGAATGTAGAGAGTTGTATAACCCGCCTTATGGAGAGATCAAGATACAAGATCACAAGCCTCAAGGAAGAAGATGAAGTTCCAACTAATGTCAGCACTATGGCCACAAAATCACCTCCAAAGAGAAGAACAACATGGTCAAAGGATAGATCAAGAAGGAGGGTAACAACCCTAAGCTGAACCTAAGAAAGAAGAAAGGAGAAAGAGAAGAAAGATTCCTCTCACTTGGGTACCACCATGTCAAAACATAGCCTCTGACCCTTTGTGATGAGAAGTTTCTCTCAAGGTGACCACCATGGTAGAACCATAGTCTCATGGCTAGGAAGGAAGGAAGGAGAAGATAGGGTGCAAGGGAAAAATGAGATCAAGGGTTCAAAACCACTTACCAAGGAAGATGATCACCAAATATCACCACAAGAAGGATGATCAAGCTCAAAAACACCACATGCAAAGGTGATCGACCACCAAAGCACCAAGATCAACACAATCTAGCTCCACCAAGCTCCAAGGTCAGACAAGTAAGAAAGGAGTAAGAAAGAGAGCAAAAGTATTTCTTTCATGAAGAAGAGAGAGGTCACATACTCAATGGATGAGAGATGTAAGGTAGATATGAGGTGTCAACACAAGGGAAAACCAAAGGGACACTTGTCAACCAAGAAAACATTCATGCAACCATTAAACACTTTCATGCAACACATGGTGATACAACCTACGTTGGTTATCGATTATTGAAGTCACCCCACCCTAGGGTTTGAAACAAACATCAAGGAACCATGTATCGACCACCACAAAAGATCTTCAAAGAAACATAGTCAAAACACAACACAAGAAGATAAACCATCTCAATCAAACCTCACCAAGACCGTCACAGTCAAAAAAACATCAACTAGGGCAAGTTTTACGGTCACAACACTCCCAACTCAAGCTCAAAGTCATAACATAATGTTAAAGACAAAACCCTAGAAACACTTGCATCTCCATGTGATGCCACATCATCAAACAAGGTATAAACAAGGCACCCTTCTACATATTCCCTCTCTCTCATGATGATAAACACTAAGGACACACTCCACATGTGACAAATTGCAAGATAACCCCTTAACATGGGTAAGTTGCAACTTGTCCCAAAACAAGGATACATAGATCAAACATCATCCAAACATGACCAAACTGAAAACATAAGGTTTTCACATTTTAATAAAGCATCTCAAAGTATTAGATTAAGGTTTAGCATATTTTTAAGAAAAGAAAGCAAGGTTAGCACAAAAGCTAGGTTCAGGGCCTTACAACATCATGCATCAATACTTTCAAGTGTGCTCCTCTCTCCATTGTGCAGGCCATAGTAAAAAATCTTGGTTCATTCATATAGGTCAATCCCATGATGTGTCACCTTCCTCAACATGTTCTGGTATCTCTCCCATGCTTTTAAGTAGGATTTTCCTACACGCTTTTGGAACCCATACAATTTTCCTACCAAGTCACAAAACTTCAGAGAAGTGAGTACCTCTCAAAGATAGCATCAATCATTTAATGTCATGAAACTATGGACACTAAAGGTAGACTAAGAAACAATGACTTTATCATATCTTTCAAAGAATAAGGGAATAGCAAATAAATCATTATGGAAGTAATGCAGTCTATATTCAACATATCACATATCTCTACAAAACAATTACTAAGATGCATCACTTCATTATTTATGTGCTTGTAGAGAAACTATGACTTGATTACAAAAACAATTCCTTGATAAATTTGTACCTTCCCACTTTGACTGCCTATTGCCTTATAGGAACCAATTGTGTCATAACTAGTGACACCTTATTTTCTCCCATATGGTTTTCTCGTCATCTGTGATTTCTACAACATCATTGTCTTCCCCATGATAGACATATTTTCAACCTGTTCCACATGCTCTTCTAGATTACTCATCCACTCTTCTTGAATCATAAGATTGCCCTTGAGTGGTGTTGGCGGTGTAGACTCACCTTAGTCGGTGATCCATGTATGGACATAAATAAGTACCTAAAAAGTAAACTAGATGTGATATCACGACAAACTAGTAAAAGATAACATAAAGATTTTACAATTGATTTGTAATTGATGAAAAAACTAACAAGGAAAAAAATAAAACTAGCCTATTTTAGCACTCATAGTGCTAGAACTTCTTGTTCCCCAACAAAGGCACCAAAAACTTGACACAATGTAAGTGTGTGTGGGTTAAACTCAAGTGTATGTGTCATATTAGTAAAGGGACTCAAAGAGGTTCAAATGCCAATCTACTTGAAGTGGGACAACTATAAACTACTACTAACTAAAACTTATCATCTAGACCTAAGAAAATAGTTGATGGAGCGAGTAAACTAAGAATAAGAATCGAATAGTAGAGAATTAAAATGAAAAATATCATATTTTTTGGATTCCTTAGCATACCAGTTTCACCACAGTTTTAACCTACACATACATTCTTTCCAATCAACATAATTAATCTTTCTTCTCTGGATTAAGTGCTTTTAGCTTGCACTACCCCCCCCCCCCCGTAGTGTTGTATATTGTTCAAACGGATTACTAACCCACTCTCACAATGTTAATATAGAAAGTTAAATGATATGATCTCTCTCTGAACAATATACCTAACAATGGTTATCCCACTATCACATTGTGTTATGGACTATGTTGATGATGGATTCTCTAACTATTAATCCCACTCTATAGAAATTAAAATCTATCACATATTCATGGTGATCAAGAATAAAGAAGGCAATGAAGATCTTCCATTATCAAAACCCAAAGCCAAAACAATCTACATTGAATTGGAAATAAACATGCACAAAGTCAACATTGAGCCACTCTTTGGTCCTAAAGAAAGGGGTTTGAGCCCCTTATTCTCAATATGGAATTAGAAGAAGAAATTCATAGAAAACTCATGTAACATGATAAGGTAAATCACATCTAAAGAATGTTGTAGTCGGATGATATTTCGACCGTCGAGCTACTCCTCAAAGGTGACGGGATGCACCTTGATCTACATCTTTTCATCTAGTCTGGATCAGGATCTAAAACCTAATGTATCACTAATGTATTACTACATGTTCCAGTGTTGTATGTACATCTGATGTGTGCCCTACAATTAACCTGAGTTGGCTAGATTGGACATGGTGGATCAGAAATCCTAGGTTGTAGTTGGAAAATATCAAATATATCATGGCCTTATTGATGCTCTCGTTAATAGTTTTCTATATATGAATATCTTGTCACACTTCTTGACTTGATGGTATGGTTTACCAATATATTTCACATATGGAATCAAATTGATAATTCATTATCCTATAGTCACTGAAATATAATAATTTGTGACCCTAGACTAAGATTTAGGCCCTTTGTATATAGGTCATTAATACTAAACTAACATTGATATTACATGTCATTGATAATATGTATAGTGTGACTTATCCAAGAAACAAAAATGAGTTCATATTGATTTCCAAAATAATTGCATCTTTTTGTCCTTATTTATGTTTTACTACTTTTATAAACATACTACATTTCTGCACTTCTCTAACTTATCTTTATATTATATAATATTAGATTTTTGTTAAACATGTTCATTTTATAATTTTAGGTAGCTAGGTGTAGGTGGACATTTAATGTCTATATTAGGGTGGAATTTTGGGGCTTAAGAATATATATATATATATATATATATATATATATATATTATATATATATATATATATATATATATATATGTGTGTGTGGGTGTGTGTGTTTTATGTAGTGCAACTTTTACAATGTAAATGTATAATTAATTTTTTATAATGTACTTATTATTTATGTAATTACAAGTTAGCCTTAATTTCTTTTGTACGGGCCCTCTTGTAGATACATGTGATATTAGTCTAGTTGCACAAAAGGAATTCCCAATCTTTGGTCCATGCTGAGAGAGACCTTGTGAATTGGAAAAATTTAGGTCACCTCATGGGGTTCAAATTGAGTGCATCCGAGACAAGGTGCCTTACCTAGGTGGAAATCATTGTTATACCCTCATGAGACATGAAACATTCTATACTGTGTCCTCTATGGATATTGTCTTCATGTACTACCATTGATTCTTTTATGTCTAATTCATCATGATAAAACAAGGAATTAACACCATATATGAATATACTAAAAAATATATAACTTATATCACTAATCTGGAGAACTTGTAGAAGTTGGCATGATCACAAATTTTTTATATGGTCCCAATGATAATATCGTGAAGTTCAATTTTAAATCTTTGTTAGACATCTCCATGCATTTTAGTTGGTGATGATGATTCATGATGAGACATTCCTACTTAATCAGTTAGGAAAGATCCATTAGTGATCTTCTTACTACTGTGACATCCCCTCCTAGTTTTACAACTGTCACAATGATTTTTCCATCTTCCATCAAAATTGTCTAACTCATGAAGGATTTTGGACACAAACAACCATAATGTGAAATCATGTTATGACCACCTTAGAAAACTACAAGGAAGAAGATGAAGGTATCTGACATGTACTACCTGAGAGCAAGCCCAATTACAGTGAGTATTATGATTACAAGCACACACAGTGATCTCTTCAACTACAAGTACATGGGGGTTTAGATCTATATGTATGCCATTCATTCTATTCTTCTCCATTGTAGACTTTTTGGCATGAATATGCTTACTAGCTATTGGTAATGGTAGTACAACAAACATCACTTATTTATTAGCCATGGAGGCATGTAGGTTTTAGACTATGCCACAAAATTAAACTTACTGCCTATACATGATTGATTACAAATATCGGGAAGGACACAAATGCTTAGTCCAATTCTTGTTATGAAGAGTACAAGGATGAAGTGTGTTGTGATGTTGCTGCTTTTGGTGTGGGCCACAATAAGGTCAATGGTAGTTTTAGCTCCGTATCAAACATGATGTCTAGTTCAACATGTATTAGCTTCACATTTCTTAAGGCACTTGCATATAGTATCCAACTTTACATACAATTTTGACCAGTGCTTCATTATCTTCGACCCACCATCTGATATAGAGAGGCCTTTGGGGTCATCTATTCGACTCAGTTGGCTCATCTTTTGAATCTCAAGGAAGTTGATGTAGAGAAATTGCTTCATCTTTCCATCTTGCCATTCAGATAAAGCCTAGAAAGGCCTATTAATTCAATTAAATATTTTAATACATATTTCATTTAAAACTTATATTAAAAGTATTGATTTTTTTAGGTTTGCTAACAGTTATAGCTTGTTTGTCTATAGTCACAATTACCCAGAGTCATTAGGCTTTTAACTTTCTGTTATAAATACCATGCTACGGCTTTTGTCGGTCCAAGAAGAAATATGTTCAATATAATTCATGTTTATTTTCACGGCCTCATCTTGCTCCATGCCTACCATATGACTAATGTTAAGTGATCTTATGTTGCTCTAACGAGAAAATCATGCACAAGATGGCAGAACCGAATAATCCTCTTGGTATCACTGATGTTGGAATAGTGGAATCTAAATGGAGAACAAAGAACAGTATCAAAGCATAAGATCTTTTCTTATGCCGGTTACGTTCGTTACAAGCAACGTCATTGTGATGGAATAAGGTGGGCCTATACGTCCTTGAATTGCTATCGGTACCTTTATTCCATAAATTTGATACCTTGCCCTCTTTGCACGAACTTTTGAGGTAATAAGGAACGGTGATGGAAGTCTTGTTGATAGGCATAGGCGGCAATTCCTTGTCTTGACTTGGGATATGTCAACGTCAGGATTGAAATGCGCATATTTTTCTCAGAGATAAGTTGCGGGGTTTCTAAGTATATACTATTAAAACACTTTAGAAGAGAACATATTCAAGAATTCGGCGTAGTCCATATAGATCCTGCACCATATGCTTATCTCTACATATACTTCTGTGCATTGACATCTTACTGTGGGACAGGAAATTACTACTGTGACATTATGGAATTTGAGGGGCGGAACTTTCATTGCAGGACATGCTACATTCAAAGTTGTATTGGTTAAAGTGGTCAAGCATAAGAAAATATGTATAGACAATCAACACGTCTTTATATTATTTTAAATTTGAAAATTTCGAATTCTTAGCTTCGGAAAGTGTGAAGTTTTACAAAAAGATCCAAAAAATAATACGCACTAACATCATGACCCCTAAGTTTATGGATGTAGTAGTTCAAAGAATTAGTATTGCTATCAAGGAAGTTCTGACGGCGCTGCATGCCATCCCCATCATTATAAATCATTATCCAACAACTTTTACCTTACTAGTGAACAATTCTTACAGAAATGTGGTTTCTCCGCACAAAAAAATTATAAAAAAATTATGAAAGGAACAAAGACACCAATATTGCTTATACTTACTCTTGACAAAGGTAATATATGAGCTGTTGCAATTACGTTTGTATGGTTATGAACGAAATGCTATATGGTTGGTGAATAAAGAGTGAAGATATCGTGATCAGGACATTCCACAACACCTGTGCATAACAGTTGGACACCAAGTCGTCCTTCTATGAGACCATGTCTTTCTTTCTCCATAGTGACATATATAATTTCCTACATATCATATGCTTAATATACGATGCCTTTAATGGGGTGAGGTGCCTTGAGTATATTTCTTTCCTACTTTGCTAGATTCGTCTAAAAAAAAGATGCAATATGCCAAACAGGATAGCAACTAAGAAGAAAGTGTTGGGTTTTAGGGGAGGCAGAGAAGGCAGCAGAAACAAAATTTTTCTCCCCAAACCCAAACCGAGGAAATGCGTCAACGTCTATATAATAGGAAAGGATGGTTTGTGGAATCATACCTTGTCACGAGGCTTGCTCGGCGATAATACCTCGCGCAATGCGCGGTCTTCAACATCGGTCTTGGACGGCGTCTGTGGAGCTCCTGGTCGCACCGGGACTGACGACTCCTCCTACCGGACTGTCGGATGACAGTTGTCCTCCTGAGCGGCAGTGTCCTCCCGCCTCTGTAGTAGTCCACACGGACCACCTGGAACTCCACCCTCCTTGTCCCACAAGGAAGTGGAGGGAGTCGCACCCTCCTGTTGGCGTACTAGTCGCCAACACACTCTCCTGCCTCCAGTTGCAACTGCAGTTGTCATTCCCTTGCTGCACCTCCCTTTGCGGGAAGCACTTACTCGGGCTCTCTCTCGGTTACCAAAACCAGAGAGAACGACAACTTTGCAGAGCAACTGGTTGCATTGAGTTGTTGTCTGAGAAGCTCCCACTACCCCTATATATAGGAGGGTCATGGGACAGGGTTCTCAATCCCGGTCAATACGAGACTAAACGCAGGAGTAGAAGGATTCGAGATTTTTCACAAAAAGCAACCGGTTCGCAACCTGAAACGATCGGTTCATAGCCGAACCGATCGGTTCGGCCCTTGAGCCGATCGGCTGGACATGAGCCGATCGTTTGGGACACCCCAACCGATCGGTTGGTGTCCTGAACCGATCGGTTCACGATCCTGATCCAACTCAAAATGACTTTCCTTGTTTCTTTCCCAATTGGTATCGAATACAATATTATTCCCAATCGAATTGGACAATTTGAGACGAAAGGAAAATTCTTGCCGACATGACTTTCCCAACGGGTCGGTTGCACCAGTTGAGCCGATCGGTTCAACTCTTGAACCGGTCGTTTCAACCTGGGCATGAGCCGATCGGCCTGGACACTCCAGCCGACCGGTTCAGCAACCTCAGTCGATCGGTTCAACACTTGAGCCGATCGGTTGGGAGCACAGGTTGGGCAAAATCAGTCAGTTGTGATTTCAATCAATCTGATACTCCAATCAATGTGTCCAACACCTTGAACCATATGATATTGAGCCATCGACTGATTGACTATTTAATTGAACTACTAAACTCCTTTAGTAATCAATCTAAACATTGCTTTGTGGACAAAACTCCTCTTCCAGGTTAAATCCTATGTGTGTGACCCTGTAGGTCCATTTCACGTTGGCAGTGAAAGTCCATAACATTTATGACTTCACAAGCAAAGAGTGGTTCCTAGTCACACATCATTGCTACCCAAGTGAAAGTAGAAAGTTGGAGAACAACTTTCATCCTACAATCCGTGAATGAAGTTACAGCGAATGTATAATTCCTTTGTCACTGATATCCCGAATGAACTGAAGGCATGGAACAGTCATCCTGTCAACGTTCATTCACTTTCTTGATCTCAGAGCAGATTGAACGAGATATGTATGACATCAATATCACATATTGATTCACACATGTGTGCGCACACCTATCTCAATCCTACTCATCAAGTGGCCTTGGATATCAAACTCCCTCAGGAGGGAAAAATCCCATATCTATCACTTACCCCTCAAAATCCCCATGTGTCAAAGCCACCCAATCATCACCTTTACAACAACCCATGTTTCAGGACTGCGTTTGATGATGTCAAAGTGTGCCCAACGACATGTGTTGAGTGTAGTGATTTTAGGTCAAAGAATCACACTCACCACCATCACTGTGAGTACTGACTGTGACTACCATGTCATGGTTCCATGTGTCAAACTCATGGTGGGTCTGTCCGGTACACTTGTTCTCTAACAAGTACCTATGTGTTTGGTTTTGATATCTCTATATCATGACTAATGAGATTTTGTCATCAACCAACACCACAATCTAGTCTTGTGTGTCATTGTTGTCTATCTACCTTCCACAATGACATCCGACTAGGGACATAACAAGAATGTACAAACTCTTAGCATCCGTATGATCTCATCGTTCAGGTCATGAACCTGAAGGCATACGTCATTGAGTACTGTCATTCTCTAGACATTTAATATGTTCTATCACTATCTCATATGACTGAACCAGAAAGAATTGGAAGCTTGCCTTTTATGTTTATCAAATCAATCTTAATGTATCCCACCAATCATCCCATGATTGGCTCTCAGGGCATACACTCCAACAGACTCCCACTTACACTGCGAGTCAATCACCCTTGAATCATATTCATAGTGATCTTTAAAACATGTCCCACATGTTACTATGCTCTAGTGTGAACATAGTGAGTAATGGCAACACCTTGCCAAAGTCAGTATAAATTGCATGTCTCTCATCTCTTCGTTGTACGTCACACGTATTAGATGGAGTTGTTGTAACATGCGATCTAGTATTCATTTGCTAACCTTTAGCCACATTGCATGATCAAGGATTCCAGACTTGTCATCAATGAGTGGAATATCTATAAGTTCATCTCATGAACTTCCAGATCCATATAATATCTACTGATGCATAGATACTCAGCATTTCCTTTTAAATGATTTTATTGGAACACTTCCAATTATCAACAAACTTTCACTTTTATACATCATATGTATATTTTGCGATTAATTTTATGTCCTTTCAAAAGTTCACATCAATGTAACTCTTTACATTGAACTCTTCCTAATATCCGTAGAACTAGTAATTCACAAGTACTTATCAAGTTCTCATGGTATTCCAGTAACCCTTACTGGAAGTAGACAGACATCCACTCGTCATGTCCCACATACGAGTTAGCAGGATGAGCACATCATATTGCCATGTCACACATGCAAAATAATGAATGCAAATTATTCTTGCCATGTCATACATGCAAGATAATGGGATGATTACATACATGATAGATCCATATCTATTCTTAGTGTTCCCATTCTTCGTAAGAATCGGACACTTGGCCTTGGGATACTAACTCCATGTACCATGGACAAGTTTTCTCCACTGAATCTGTGCATATTGAACCCTTCAGTACAGATTGCCAATGTATGCTTTCTCTTTTCAGGTCAAGAGGTTTTCGAGAACTATCTCTATAGATCTATATTCCTATCATATAGGAAACATCTCTATCTTCCTTAAAGATAATTTCCCACTTTTGGATTTCCATTCTAGAACATTTCCATTTCACATCAACATGTGGAATGTGAACACGCTCCCACTAAATCACAAATCCTTTCTTTATCTTTGATATATCAGTCAAACCCTTTGACTATATCATCAAAGTAAAGATCCAATTCTGAGTTGCTTGTACTCAATCAATCATATTGATTAGTCCATTGTAACTTATAGACTTCATTTGTATTAGTGGATTCATAAACCTTATAGGTTGTGTCACGTACACATCCTTGTTTTATTCCACATAGGAATGCGGTTTTAGTATCCATATGCCAAATGCCTTAGTCATTAAGTTGCAATCAACAAGCATCATCCTTGTCAAAATGTTATCCATGTTTCTTAACACTTAAGACTCATTTGCACTTATGGATTTCATACAATGGGTGCTACCATCAAGGTCATACCTTATGGTTCATATGGATATCATTTAGGATTTAATGGTCATAAACCATAATTCAGAATTTGATTCCTCATATTCATCTAGATAGTAGACTCATCACATGAACAACTTATCACATAGATAATTGAGGTGTATCTGTTAAAGATATAAGAACTCACAACCCTTGTGATTCTAAATTTCTTTTATTAGTGTGGGGTATTCATTTATTAAGAAGAATTCAATTATTTGATAATCATTCTCTAACTCCTTACAGTATGATTCCTTCTTGATTTAGACATCACCATGCCTTAATCGTGAGTGCACTATGATACACTATCATAATCACTCAAAAGGATCTCAAACATTAGGTCCAAGTATTTCATTCATTGATCTCATCAAGAATTAACACTTTACCAAATTTGTACTTCATCTATAATAATCTTGAACACTTCAAGATATTCATATTGGTATTTCTCTAAACACCATTTGAAGTATTAGCACTCATTCCAATAGGTATGTAAATACATCACATGTATTATACCTAATAGGATAATCACTCTCCCACTACATTAGTGAAGATTGATTAATCATGTCCAAGATATTCATGTCTCTTACTGGTTCTCTAACCAAAAGAGTCTAGATTTATCCATCACATGGAAACTAGAAATGAATTTCTCACGATTGATGCTAATTTGATTTTTTGAGTTATCTATAACTTTTAGGTATCATTTTATCTTATGCATATCAAATATCACAAGATAAACAAGGCATTGCCACAAAGATCATATCTTTAAGATTGAAACATCAACTTTATTAATTGCCATCATTGTCATACAATATGAAAAAATAAAGTGTTTCTATCTATTGGCAAACATGAAATAGTAGTTCATAACTGTATCACATTCCTTGTAGGCTGAAAATAAACTAAAGTACTCCTATCTATGGCGGCAATACTTGCCCCAAGTGTGAGTGCTTTACACTTTACATCTTGGTATCATATACCTCAAAAAGTGTTACAAATTTACTTTCAAGACACCTTTAAGTAGAGACATCAGTCGCCTCCTTCTTCTTTTGTTCTTCCAGATAGAGAGGACAATTCCTTTTCCAATGTCCTGGCTTTTGACAATGGTGGCGATTTCCTTTCTTGGTCACGCCTCCCTTGGCCTTGAGAGCTGAAGACGGCTTGGACTCCTGGCTAGCATTAGAACCTTCCTTAGCTTTTCCCTTGCCCTTGCGCTTGGACTTGCCCTTATTGCCCGTGATCACCATCACAGACTTGGGCTTGTCCTTCTTCATCTATATCTCGACTGTCCTCAACATGCCCAACAACTCTGAAAGTGGCCTATGAAAGTTGTTCATGTTGTAGTTCATCACAAATTGACTGTAAGATTCTGGAAATGATTGCAGTATCACATCAGTAGCCAACTCTTGGCTCAGTGGAAATACCAGTCTCTGCAGGTTCTCCACATACCCAATCATCTTGAGTGTGTGAGGACCAACTGGATCTCCTTCTGTCAAGACGCACTTGAACAACACCCTAGCAACATTGTATCTCTCTTGCCGTGCCTGATCTTCATACATGTTCCTGAGATGTTGAATCATCTCTATGACACCCATGTTCTCATGCTGTCTTTGCAACTCATGGTTCATTGAACATAGCATCAAGCACTTTGCATCAATGGCATCATCAGAATGCTTCTTGTAAGCATCCCTTTCTGCCTTTGGTGCATTAGGAGCGGGTTCCTTTGGAACTGGAGTATCCAGGACATAGAGCTTACGCTCTTGAGTGAGAACAATTCTCAATGTCCGATACCAGTCGTGGATAGTCCCATTTAGCTTGTCCTTGTCAAGGACCGATCGTAAAGAAAAGTTGTTGTTGTTTGTTGCCATTTGAACTATAAAAGGAAAATATGCAATTTTAGTCCAAAAACTCATTTTTGACTTATTTGATTGATTTTAAAGTTTGACGATATAATTAGGCCTTTAATTGATTATCGCTCCCACTATTTTAGTTCAAATTGATAGCCCTCACCATCAATTCGGAAGATTGCAGCGTACAACCTTCTAGTGGGAAAGATCCTGAAATCCTCTAAGTCATGAGTCAGCTAGGGCTGATCGCCCACAACTTAGATCTCTCAGGTAGGCAACTTTTGCCAATTGCATCATATGCAACTCTTGATAAGATGTCATATACAACTCCTTGCAATGATCATCTCCATGCCTCAAGGTACTAGATCCCATCTAGATCACCTTGTTAAGTCCGACCCAAAGCAAACACGATGAATATGCACCCTGCTAGGGCAGACCCACACATTCATCCTTCACGCTTCCACGAGATAGACGGTGCACCACGCTAGGGTGTGCCCACACTTGGTCGATCAAGCTTTTCATGTGTGTCGCATTTGGAAGGCATCTAAAACTTAATATTTTAATGAGGGATTTGGTTTTTATATACATATACATATCCAATCACCACAATATAGTACGTATCATATACATGCTATATCCCACAGAAAACATGCACAAACGATAAAAAATGATGATTATGGCCATCCTAATGTGATTCCTCGAGCCAAGAGGAATCACGGTCATCTAGGTCTACATCACATGCAACCTGTACAAGATGAACTTATGTGCCTTGCCATCCGAGTTGATCAACTCATCACATGAATGATCTGTACTCTCCATCCGGTCGTCTGGGTGCCACCAGCCGATCGGTTGGCTCCTCCAACCGATCGGTTCGCCTGGTCATTGTGCATCTCGTCATGGCCTCCACCCGCTCGTCTCGCTCCTCGAACGGTCATCAACCGATCGGTTCACTCCTTGAACTGACCGTCTGGAACGCCAACCGATCAGTTCACGCCTTGAACCGATCGTTTCAGTTGTTGTCTTGATGTCCGCCGGTCTTCGACATAATAGGAAATAAAATCTATCCTATTTATTACATTGCTTTAAAAAGGGAAACTCCAAGTTACATTCGGAGGGAGCAAAGGTAGGAAAGAATCTCGAATTATTTTGAGTTACATTAGGAATATGAGAGGGAAGATCGGTGCGCAGACCGAGATGCAAGCAACCACACACAACCAATCACAGATAGGGGTTTATAGGAAATAGTCACGCTACACACATCCACCACAAAACTCGTTTAAGGGCGACGCGTATCGAGTTCATTAATAATACATATCATATATGTAATTTTGGGATTTGTGGATTTAGGATTGGACATGCATAAGCCGATATTATTCGCATCGTATGCAATAAATAAAGGCGACAAACCAAAATCGATCATATCGATATTCCTAAAATATAGAACAGTTGACGTGGCTCTGATACCACTGTTGGGTTTTAGGGGAGGCAGAGAAGGCAGCGGAAACAAAAACTTGTCTCCCCAAACCCAAACCGAGGAAACGCGTCAACGTCTATATAATAGGAAAGGATGGTTTGTGGAATCATACCTTGTCCCGAGGCTTGCTCGGTGACAATACCTCGCGCAATGCGCGGTCTTCAACACCGGTCTTGGACGGTGCCTGTGCAGCTCCTGGTCGCACCAGGACTGACTCCTCCTCCTCCTACAGGACTGTCGGATGACAGTTGTCCTCCTGAGCGGCAGTGTCCTCCCGCCTCTGTAGTAGTACACACGGACCACCTGGAACTCCACCCTCCTTATCCCACAAGGAAGTGGAGGGAGTCGCACTCTCCTGTTGACGTACTAGTCGCCAACACACTCTCCTGCCTCCAGTTGCAACTGCAGTTGTCCTTCCCTTGCTGCACCTCCCTTTGCGGGAAGCACTTGCTCGGGCTCTCTCTCAGTTACCAAAACCAGAGAGAACGACAACTTTGCAGAGCAACTGGTTGTACTGAGTTGTTGTCTGAGAAGCCCCCACTACCCATATATATAGGAGGGTCATGGGACAGGGTTCTCAATCCCGGTCAATACGGGACTAACGCAGGAGTAGAAGGATTCGAGATTTTCCACAAAAAGCAACCGGTTCGCAACCTGAAACGATCGGTTCACAACTGAACCGATCAGTTCGTCCCTTGAGCCGATCGGCTGGACATGAGCCGATCGTTTGGGACACCCCAACCGATCGGTTGGTGTCCTGAACCGATCGGTTCACGATCCTGATCCAACTCAAAAAGACTTTCCTTATTTCTTTCCCAATTGGTATCGAATACCAATATTATTCCCAATCGAATTGGGCAATTTGAGATGAAAGGAAAATTCTTGCCGACATGACTTTCCCAACTGGTCTGTTGCACCAGTTGAGCCGATCGGTTCAACTCTTAAACCGGTCGTTTCAACCTGGGCATGAGCCGATCGGCCTAGACACTCCAGCTGACCGGTTCAGCAACCTCAGCCGATCGGTTCAACACTTGAGCCGATCGGTTGGGAGCACAGGTTGGGCAAAATCAGTCAGTTGCAATTTCAATCAATCCGATACTCCAATCAATGCGTCCAACACCTTGAACCATATGATATTGAGCCATCGACTGATTGATTGTTTAATTGAACTACTAAACTCCTTTAGTAATCAATCTAAACATTGCTTTGTGGACAAAACTCATCTTCCAGGTTAAATCCTATGTGTGTGACCCTGCAGGTCCATTTCACGTTGGCAGTGAAAGTCCATAACATTTATGACTTCACAAGCAAAGAGAGGTGCCTAGTCACACATCATTGCTACCCAAGTGAAAGTAGAAAGTTGGAGAACAACTTTCATCCTACAATCCGTGAATGGTGTTACAGCGAATGTATAATTCCTTTGTCACTGATATCTCGAATGAACTCAAGGCATGTAACAGTCATCCTGTCAACGTTCATTCACTTTCTTGATCTCATAGCAGATTGAACGAGATATGTATGACATCAATATCACATACTGATTCACACATGCGTGCGCACGACTATCTCAATCCTACTCATCAAGTGGCCTTGGATATCAAACTCCCTCAGGAGGGACAAATCCCATATCTATCACTTACCCCTCAAAAGCCCCATGTGTCAAAGCCACCCAATCATCACCTTTATAACAACCCATGTTTCAAGACTGCGTTTGATGATGTCAAAGTGTGTCCAACGACATGTGTTGAGTGTAGTGATTTCAGGTTAAAGAATCACACTCACCACCATCACTGTGAGTACTGACTGTGACTACCATCTCATGGTTCCATGTGTCAAACTCACGATGGGTCTGCCCGGTACACTTGTTCTCTAAAAAGTACATATGTATTTGATTTTAATATCTCTATATCATGACTAATGAGATTCTGTCATCAACCAACACCACAATCTAGTCTTATGTGTCATTGCTATCTATCTACCTTCCACAATGACATCCGACTAGGGACATAACAAGAATGTACAAACTTTTAGCATCTGTATGATCTCATCGTTCAGGTCATGAACCTGAAGGCATACGTCATTGAGTACTGTCATTCTCTAGACATTTAATATGTTCTATCACTATCTCATATAACTGAACCAGAAAGAATTGGAAGCTTGTCTTTTATGTTTATCAAATCAATCTTAATGTATCCCACCAATCATCCCATGATTGGCTCTCAGGGCATACACTCCAACAGAAAGTTCATCAGTTTCCTCAGCATATGGTTGATATGCATGCCTTAAAAATCTAAAGAAAAGGTTTTTGGGATATCCATTATTAGCTACGAAAATTCTGTACTTGTCTTGGCTTGCC
This sequence comes from Alisma plantago-aquatica, assembly GCA_963693085.1. Classification (NCBI taxonomy): domain Eukaryota; kingdom Viridiplantae; phylum Streptophyta; class Magnoliopsida; order Alismatales; family Alismataceae; genus Alisma; species Alisma plantago-aquatica. The sequence continues at coordinate 212,198,425 of OY856415.1, forward strand.
ATTTATCAAAGTCCGGGACACGTAACTTCTCAAGGACGACTTAGTCTGAAAAATTGACAGCTCGATATATATTGTTCGGTTTATAGTTTTAGTAATAAATCAAATCAAATCAAACTATACGCACCTCTGTTAGAAACTTTTTTTTTTGAAAACTTCCTCTATTAGAAACTAATAACACGTTAATATAGCTTATTATTATCTTTGTTTAAGGGTAAATCTTAGCAGCAATTACCTCTCTACTGTAATTTGAGCGACATGTGATAAGGTGTCTCTACAGCAATTTGAGCGGCATCTGATAAGGTGAGTGACCAAAGTGCGAGAATCAAGACCATCGTAACGTTCGCTCGCACTTCGTGTGAAATGGATGACGCCATGTCAGGTTTGCTGACATGTCAATATTCTTCCTCATTTTACGCGTCCTTATTATGCTTCATATGATACCTCTACAAGGATGTTTGAGTATATTTCTTTCCTTATCATGGAGATTTGGTTGAACAACCGCGTAGAATCTGTAATATGCTAAACAGGTTAGAGGCCATAGAAAAAAGTTTACGGTTTTCCGAACATAACGTTGATACACGCTTGAATAAGGAAATGGCATATCGGATATGATTTATTACTATCATTCGAAATTTCAGTATCACTTCTTTTCGGAGAATATGTTCTTTCGTTTTAAAGGCACCCACTTTTGCGAAGCGAAGCCAATCTGGCATCTATTGAAGTAAGATGGGAATCCTTCACCTGCCGAAAATTGCATGGGGTATCAATCGCAATACAGAAGTTTGACTTCACAGCTGCTTGATCCTTCCATCAGCGTCGGTTATTGTTTTCAGGCACAATCTTGTATGTTTTCGGCTTTTGCTTTCTTTGTTAGCCTTTTGTCTCAAGAAGCGCCGAAACGGTGTGAAGTCTTAAGATTGGTTTTGACTTTTAGACCTTGCGGCGAATCATGCTTTGGACACAGATCCCCAGCTTCAATTTGTTTGCCGATTACATCATTTGCGTATCGGTTATCTGGCTTTGTTGCATGACCAACATGGCGTCAACACATTCAAGCTCCAATCAAGTATGAGCATGGCCAAATTGCGGAAAATTATTTAGAGAATACGCACCGGATCCACCTGTATTTATATTGCTTGACGTCTCATCTTCGCAAGCCGATGCAGATACAATAAGTTGTTTGACAATGCCAAGAACTTTACACAGATTATCATGGGGAATATGGGGATGGGTGAGAGAAAAAAACAATTTGGAATACCTGGTCCAAACAATTCCTTCTATAACACCCTAGAAAAATAATTCCTGAAGTAGTACATTTATGTATAAACTCCACTAACCACATTAATTCACATGATCTCTCTCCCTGCTCTCTCATCCTAGCGCCGCTAGGGTTCTTCCTCCATAGGCGGCTGGCTGGGGGGAGGGGATTTGGCCGCCGCAAAGCGGTGCCCCGCTCCCCCTCGGCCTCTTCTCGCCCGTCATCAGTAGGGTCTCTTCTTCGGGAGGTGTGTGGGTGTGGTGTCTTTGGAGGCAACGGTCTTCTTCCTACTCCCTGTCGTTGAGTCCGGCTGCGACGAGTTTCCTATCCCCTTTTTCTTTTACTGATTTTCTGTTTAGATTATTCTCCTGTTTTGTCTATCTCGCTGTTAATCAGCGCTGCTTTCTCTTCTCGTGGTAGATTTTTCTTTCTCGGTCAATTTTTTTGTGGAGTTTGTATGGCAGTAAGTACGGAAAAAATATCATTTTGGAACACCGATTGGTACAGGTACTCTACCACATATACATACTCAAGTTGAAGGTATTCCTCATAGAAAGTTGCCTTAGCCAGCGAAGGAGAAGAGGGATCTATACATCATTGTCCTTATGAGATTCCGATATGAGTTTTTGTGGTAGTTTGTACCTGTTCTTGATCTTTGTGTGGTCTTTTAGTTTGTTTTTCTCCTCATGTAGATGTCGTATGGCTCCTCCATGATGAAATTTGTTTGTTTAACTTCAAAAAAAAATTGTATAAACTCCACTCGAAGTGGGGTTTTATGGGCCCATAGACATAACCCTCCACTTTATCTGATATTTTATTTAAAATAAAGAGGAACGCCTCACAAAGTGTGGTGTTTTCAACATGACAGTCAAGTTGAAAGAGCCACACTGTGACATTTTTCTTATTTTTTCTTCTATCCTTTTTTTTTAATGTCATCTAAAATAGTATGTTTCATTTTTAGACCACTAAAGCATCACTTGGGTAGCGGTTACAACATAAAGTGTGATTTTCTCATAATTATTTATACATAGTGCTATACATGGAATTACTCTGACCAAAGGGTGACATATAAATTTTTCCAATAGGAGAAGCATCCCGCTTGTGTCAGATAATGTTTGGGTTATGAGTTCCACAATTCTAGATGAGATGAAATTGACTATCAACATAGATGAATTTTCATTTCTAGATAGATGTTTCTAACTTTAGTCCAATGTTGGGTTGCCATTATTGTTGTAATAACTTCACAAACTAGGGCACGAGCATGATGGTGATTTCTAATGTTTGAACATGGTTGCTTTGTTGGTGAAACTTCATCTGAACCTACATATCATCCATGCTAATTTCCTAGATATTGTTTCATATTTGAAAATTTACTAGAATTTTTTTACCTTGGGTTCTTAGATACAAGTGATATTGATGTCTGCAAATAGGTAGAATGGAATCGATTGTATGTGATCTAGAGGTTGGATAGGATTTTTTAACTTGCTCACTCATGCTTGGATTGAGAGATGACTAGTCTACACCTTGTTGTTGGTCTAGGCAGAGGAACTATCAATGCCTCTGGATGAAAGTATCAACAAAGGCGATGGTGTATTACATATTGTTTCCTAGGTAGAGGGAGGGTCATCAACTTCTATCAAAGTTGCAATAGTAGGCATACCAAGGCAAGATACTAGTGATTGATGCCAATTTCTTTTCTTGGGCTTTGAGGGTCAAGTAAAAACAACTTTAGGCGAGGAAGTGACTGAAGAAGGTCATTATGTATCAAATCAGAAGAGATGGGACATTTGGATGGAAGTAAAATCTAGATACGTGCCCATGAGGTTCATAGACTAATATTGCATAACCAATCACTAGATACTAGAGGTTCAAAAACCATGTGTGCATCCAACATATAGTTGTGTGGAGATGAGGAAACAATCAAGGTATCAATGACAATTTACATGCTTTGGGAAACATATACATATTAGGAGGTTGTGACCTAGATAATCCTTGGTGCATGACCATGCTATGAGACACCATGGTAGTGTGAGTAATTATGAATCAAATGATGACTAGTAGAATAGTATCAGGTGGAACATATGATGTCAAAGTCATGTGGATTTACAACGGTAGCATATTTGTGTCACTAGCACATGGGCATATCCATGTGACTTTTGTTAGTCATTGAACAACATTTTTCGTACCTTATCAGTGCCAATATTATATTAGTCTCCCAATGCACATTGATAATTTCCACTACATTGTGTATTATTCTTTTTTATACTTTAATTTATCCACTTTTTCAAACAATTGGGTTCATGTATAGAGAGCAATTTCATTCTTGATTTTTTTGCACTATATTTGAGATTTCTAAATCACCTTATGGAATTTCCTCGTCAAATTTACTTAATTATAATATGGAAAACTCTACATGTGAGAACAAGTGAAATATCTTCAATAATTAATTCTTTATTTTTAGTGTACAACAAATTTTCTCCCATCATCTCTTTATTCTTGTCACTCGCTTTTTCCTAAATGAAATTCAAACTAAAAAACTAAATCAAGGTCAATTGAAAAATATATAAGCTTTTTCATTTTGAATATAAATGATGAAGGAATCTTTTGAAAGAAGATATCTAATTTTGACCTAAGTTCTCCATATGAAAAATGTATTCATTTAGTTGAATAAAGTAGCATAAATGTCTATTCTGATTGCCTATGTGTCACATGGAACACCTTGTTTCATAATCCACTATATGAATACATCTCAGTTCATCTTGGAAATAAGGGCATCTCTTAAATCCCAAGACCCTATGTAGATATCTCGATCCATAAGACCCTTACACTATTGTATCCTATATCACGCATGATGATTTCCCCCCTTCTACCCTTCTAAATGTAGAAAGTAGAACTAACTTATTCTTCCAACTATCTATCAAACTTACATGTAGAGATAATCCTTTTGAAACACAGTTCCAACACATTGTGAGGTTAGAATCAAGTGAGGAGACATTCATGGATTGTAGTTCTGATAAAACATCTTCATGATGAATGTTGTTTCTATATCACATTACTCCACAATTTTACTTAAGTTGTTGTACTTATATTATATGAACAATTTTTACTCTCTTGTTCTACTTCTGATCTATCAATGGTTCATTGTTTTGATATTAACAGGAGCTTCTTAGAAAAATCTTCCATTCTAAATAAACGGAGATATCTTTCAACTATTTAACTTCTCATCTTAGCATTCATTTTTTTCCTTAACTTCTTTGATTAATTATCAACTTTCATACTAATGTTCATCATGTAACAAGCCCATCATATTATTATTTCCAAATGAATCCAGATTCACACTCTATCAACTTGATTTAATGTGCTTCAATATCCTCTATCTAAACCCACTTATTCCTTCTGGACATCCTATATGGATCTAAAATATAGAGACCTCAGATGATTCATATGTATCCAATTGATTAGACCGATCGCAGAAGACCTTAGGTCATTCTGAGACCTAATTTTTTCACCAAAAAATATTTTTTAATTACCAATTTTTTTAATTCAAATCCAAACATAAACTAAACATTTTTCAACAATCTCAAAAATAATGTGTAAAGAAAATTATATGTTTGGGGAGGCCTAGTTCTTAGCACATTCCCCAGTCATAACAAGATCCCCTTACTCTAAATCTTGCCATACTCACCATCTTGTCCACCCTTGGGTTGAGTCAAATCATTTTTTTATATCGAACATATAGAGAAGTTATCATCTTTTTTATTAAGAAATAATATGACGAGTCCTGTTTTGTATCTTACAAGCTTATCACTATATTTAGTGCAATTTACATAATGGTTTAACATGTAAATGTGAATTCTAGATTGAAGTAACTTAATGACCCTACTGGTGAGAGCATTCCTCTAATATGGGTTCTAGTCCATGATTCAATTTTCTATTTTCATTTCAATATAAAATCTCTTCTTTTCTTTCCCTAGATTTCCCATTTGTCTCCTAAAAAGACAATGAAAAGAAGAGAGCAGAACAAAAGAGAAATAGAAATAAAAGGAAAGAGGATAGAAAGAGGAAATGAGAATATTGTTCCTACTGTCTTTCCTATCATATCTCCCCTATTAACCATTTTAGTTTATCCAATTTTTAACATGATGATCTTTCCACTTATCATTCAAGTTCAATGATAAATAAGTAACTGAACGACTCATTTTTTTCCTTACAAGAAATTAAATTATCATGCCTATCTAGACGACTTCCTTTTTTATTTGTATGGATGGAAAAAAAATCTTCAGAAGGTGGGGGATACAATCTACATGATTACTTGGAGACTTATACCAGTCATTTCCCAAACCATGCCTTACTTCATTATGGGAATAAAGAACAAAAATGAAAAAGTCAAAAGCACCTTATACATCCTAGATTTACATGTTTTGACCAAATGAGTTCGAAGAGTCATGTTTAATATCAGGAAGAAGCATGGACGTATTATAAATGGTAAAATAAATATGTCTAAAGGTGTCAAGGATATCACATCTTGTACCACAAACAACTGTCTTCATCCACTATAATTGCAAGGTGCATCAAGAATCAAAATATAATATTATAAGAACCACTTGTTATCCTACAAGATGCAATATGTTATAACTTCATAAGAATGAAGGTCCCTATCTACCCATGAATCTTGAATTTGGGGGAGGACACTGTAACTTAAAAGGAAAAATGAGATATGTTAGAAAATTGTCTACAATATAGGTGTGTTTTCTAAATTTTTTTACTTTTTGAATTCATGGTTCCATCTTTAGTGGTATCTATCCTCTAACTAGTATTATGTGAAACTAGAAACCAAAATCGACATCGAGTTCAAATTTTTCTATATATCTACAAATATCACCCAATTTCTTTAGGATGTTGAGATCTAAGCAATGGTTTCCCCTTCCAATTTTTTAAAGTTGTCATCATATTAGTGGAATGTTAAAATCATATCCAAAACATTTTCATCTCAACCTAATAAATGTCCATGCCCATCCTATTGTCTTAGTGCTATCAAAATAAACATATGTTATTTTATTTTGTAATGGTTTCTAGGAGTCTAACCCATACTAGAAGGAAGTAAAACATTCCTCCCACCATATAAAAAATTAAAAGTCACACCATCCAATTCTTCTTTAATCCTAGGTTATTTCTTATTAATAAGTAAATTGCCTAACCTTAATATCCAAAACATGTAAGACTCAACCAATCATTGATCATTCTTAAAAGGTTATTGATTTCTATCCACAATTCCATTATCGTAACAATATCGCCCTCCCATTATTTAAACTTCAAAATCGTGCCAAATGGCAATTAAACTCAGACAAGGCTTATTTGTCTAGCACAAATTCAACTCTCGACTATCCTCAATCCTCAACATTATGCATATAGGCTTTTGAATTCCACACACATCTTAAAATTTACATTGTTAGACTTATAACTTGCAAATAGTACATGACACCATAATATTGTCAAAATCTAATATACCAACACTATGAACCAGTCTTACAAATTTCATTAAAATTCAATCTCAAGGATATTATTGAAGGACTAGCTAGTGGCATTCACATTCTCTCACACCTATAGTAAAAAATTACCTAGATATTGAAACCTTAGGATTGGACCTATAGGTTTCTAGAATTCCATAAAAAGTCTAAATGAAACCTAAAATTATTGGGCCATCAATCATTTAAATATCAACATCATGATGAGTGGTTTCAAAACATCATGCTAATTCCTTGTGAGAATAACATACTTCGTATCAATATTAGAAAACTATGTTGAAATGTTTTTAGGAGTTCATCATATGAATTCAATTATCATATTCCAAGTATAAAAGCCTGATTCAATATTGGAATGTGATAACATTGGTTATACATTCACGTACATGCTTTTAATCCATCCTTTCAAACTTTTTTCAATAACGTTGTGAGGCACATATAAATTTAACCTTACACATGTGATCTTTTACAAAACCTACATTTAGATGAGATCCTCTTATGGTCCGACCTTGTAGTGAGGGCATGTAATTGTGTGAGGGCATCAAAGGTGTCTTGACAATTGGGATGAGAGCAGTGGTGGAGCCAGAAAATATAGTCGGGGGGGCACCACTAGTATAGAGGTTAAATTGGAGATGTTAGGTAGGGAAGAATAGATATTACTCCATTAAACGCTAGCCCATTTATACTTGATTATTCGTAAATTTGGAAACATGGGTAGGGAATGTGCCCACTCAAGCCTCCATGTGGCTACACCACTGGATGAGAGTTGTGGGAGCGTGGGGGGGGGGGGCTTGGTGTGATTTTCTAAGAGAAGGCCACTAAGAAAGAGCTCCTGGTGTGTTGCAACAAGGTCAGTGGGGCCCATGAATGAACCTCGAAGAGTTGACATCCTCTAATATACTACATATATATACATACACACACACATATATATATACATACATAGTCGGCAAGGGAATAGCCCGGTTGGCGAATTCCTCTGGTCCCCAATGAAGGGACCTGGGTTCGAAACCACACAGATATCTTGATTTATCACCCTCCCGGGCGTCCGTCCTCAGCCACGGGTTATGGGAGAGGGGGAGAGAAACATTTCTCTCTTAATCCCATATATATACATACATATAGCCCATTCATTCACTACCCGTGCAAGTTACTAAAATTAGTTACATGTTCATCTATTTTGTAATAGGAAGACACACAATTGTAATGAGATAGACAACATTATAATGTGATGGCCAAAATTTTAATACAAAGACTCATTTTGTAATACTATGTAAATTTTTGTCATAAACACCACTTTCATTGTATGCAGAGGGAGTTCTATTTCATGTTGTATTTAGAAAACAAGTCTTTATATTATAATTTTAGTTGTCTCATTACAATTAGGTTCCTTCCTATTACAAAATAAATTCACATGTAACAAAAGTTAGTTACCCCTACGGGCAATGAATATATACCCATATATATACATATATATACATGTATATATATGGGGATTTATTCTCTACTTGTGCGGGTAACAATGATTTACAATCTAGAAAAATAACTATTTGGTATATATATGTATATATATAGATATATGTAGATATATGTGGGTGTTTGTTTATTCCCCGCATGGGTAAAAAATATTTAATCACCCATGTATATAAAAAGTAACTATTTTTTAAATAAAGTAATTGTTCTATTGAAAAGTATAAATAGAGAGATTTTACAGTAAAATTTGGTGAGTTAGTAGAAAAAAGATGTATTGTACATTTGTAACAACTATAACTATCATGCATTTAATGTAACTATTTGGAAGGTAATGCTAATCTATTAATGTAAACTGTAAAAAATTATAGAAAAGTTATTGTTTCATGAAGTGAGTATATATATACATACATACACATACATACATATTATATATATATATGGGATATGTCCATATCTTTCTTAACCAATATAGGAATAATGTAAAATCAGTACTTGTACTTATGTTAAGAACTCAATAGAAGCATTACTCCATCTTGATGGACTCAGCCCAACTATGAAGCCATGGGGGAAAAACAAATAAATCCAATTCAATAAGATACCATACATACAAGAGTCTGCTTTGAAGAGGATGAAGTCAGTTTCTTCCCTTAGAGAGACTACACCAACTTTACACCTATGAAAATCCAATGAAAGATATATCCTCCACCATACTAAAACCAAAAATAGCATTGAACCACTTCTTCCTTGACAAAAGTCTTAGTTCCTTTGTCTAATAGTTTTTCTTCTTGTGGTCTCAATGTCGACCCAAATATCCACATCAAAAACTTCTTGCAGTGAAGAGACTTTGTAAAAATTCTAAATATGACTGAGGATGGGAAAAAACTTCTCCTATTCTTCTTTGAATCATGAGGAAGGACTAATAAATGTACTTAACATCTTAGAAAAGGCCTAGTTATCCTCAATGGTTTTTATGGAAGTTACTCCCGCCAAGAGAGACAACAACAATTGTTGTACTAGATTCCTGATTTCAATTCGTAGGATGGAGTAACACTCAATATGACATGGGATAAGATACATAAAATTGCAACAAATGTCTGATAATAACTTTCAAGGTGGCATCACATTAAAATGTTCTAAGAAAGATTAAAAAAGTTATTGATCAACATAATAAACATTATAGTGGCATTTTACAAATGCATGTAGAAAATATTAATGCCACTAATATTATTTCGTAACATTAGTTTGAAGCACAAAAAAATCCTTTATACTAATGCCACTACATAAATAACAACATAAGTCATAACTTCCTTTCAAAATCCATTTTTTCTGGCTTCCTATAAATGCCAAAAAATGCCATTATAGTATTAGGTGTTGGATATTATCTATGAAAAAATTGGTTTTTGGGTTATTACATAAAATTGTTCTTATTCTTTTTTTATAATTGTTCATTTAAATGTTTGTAATGACATACATATTCTTTAAAATCCCATTTTCATTGCTTTTTAATTTACATAGATTTATAAATGAGCACAACTTGCAATTCTAACTCACATTCTCAAAAATATAGATTATGGTTGTCAATTTCTTTTGTATTTAGTCAAATAAAAATAACAGGGGAGAGGGGCATTTTCATTTAGGCCTTCTAAAATATATAACACTTCTTCAAGTACACAAGTTGTCTACATCATTCACAAAATGCATAGCTATCTTTCTTTTGCAAAATTTTGGTTGTACATATGAAGATACATCTTTAAAGATGATTGTGAAATCATATTTATGTCATTAACTAGTATGAGGTCTTTAATTCCCAAATTAACATTAGTTATATTCACTTGTTCAACATCTTTATTTCACAACCTCATCCACGACATGGATAACAACCACCTTAGCTATTTAATTGATAACTTTGGGTTTGGAGTTTCCTTCATGTAAAAGTGGCATGAAACAAATATTAATATATTAGGTCATTGGAAGAATATATATCAATGTTTAATAGATTAAGGAAACTTGATTGGGGAAGGATACTTGAGAAATTGAAATATTCTACGCATGAAGTAATCTTCTAGAATTTTTTTAATAGCGTGAAATATTATAGAGGAGTTGTATACAAGACATCACTATGATATGTATTTTTTGTTAATCTTCAACTAACATGCCCCATGAAATTATAGAAACATAATTAAGAGGTTTGGTCCATAAAAGCATTTGATGATTCCATATCATCAATTTCCAATCAAGATAAATTTATTTATACCATTATAGTAGTTGAATAACAACACTAGTGCTAGGATATTTGTGCCTATAAAATCCTTTAAAAAAATGTTTTCATAATATATATAAAATACCTAGAATATTTATGCCTATAGACCTCTGGTCCATCATCAAATTGTTTGTAAACAACATAGATTCAAGCACCCTTAGAGATAGAAACTGGAAATCCCCCGACCCTCATAGATCATTATCATTTTATTCCTTGATGATTATTGATAATGTTTTTAAATGCAATATATCTTTAGGATAGTAAGGAAAAGGAAAAAAATCATATTTGTATCATCTAAGATCAGAGAAATCATGTTTATAAACACCAGTCATAACAACATTTTTGTAAGAATCACTAGAAATTTATGAACACATGTCCATGGGTTGGATAGACATGTGTAATATACTACTCAACTGTAAAATGAGACAATGAAATTAAGGTGAAGATATATATCTATATTTTATGGAGCGAGATAATGAATAGATAGAATAGAAGTGAAACAAGTTAGTTACCAATATCTATGCATGTTTGATTGCAATTAGTGAGCATCTACTTTGATATCTGTGGATCATGAGGTTAGTCTACAAATCTATCAACATTTATGCTACATTACTGTGTAAGTTATTCATTCAATTATGTCATATATACTACCTATGGACTACATGGTCTAGTCATATACTATATCATAACACAGTGCACATTGTCAGTGCAAGCTAATCCGAATGCAATGATTCAATTAAGAAATGATCATCCTAAAGAGATTAGATAAGAGAAAATTGGCTACTATGGGTAATCATAATATCTATTGGAGTTTTTCAAACACATAAAACTAGAAAATAGCTATAGTCTATGTAGTAAATAAAGATCATTGAGTAACCTAAAAAAACTATATAGAGTTGTAAATAAGAAATAAAATTGCAATATCTGCAAAAAATGAGCAATTTACCCAGATCCAATTTTCAATAACAACATTAAATAGGTGGAGCACAAGGAATTCATGAATTATTATTTTCTATTGAAAAAGTAGCATGAGTGTGGTGCTTCTTTCCTTGTCCTGAGGTAACTCACCTCAATCAATTGAATCATGAGTGGATGTGCACCTCAAAGGCTCAAACACACAACATGAGTCTTTTAAATTTATAAAGCAATAATACGCTTGCTCACATAAACTAACACACTTCACCTGTAAGTGCACATGATCATGTTATAGTATAGGAAAGTGACAAGTTAGGGGTTGAACCCAAGAGACAAAAGAGAGCACTTGAGTTAGGATAGTTTTGGCTAGGTTCCTACTGCAGAGTCTAGGGTTGAAGGGTTTGACGGTTAATTTTCTTAATTACACTAAGGATGAACTAGAAAACAATAAAATGAGAACAATAATTGAAATCTAATTTAACCCTAGAGTTCTAATGAGCAAGAAATGACAAGCTAAGCAAGAATAGGAAAGAAAGGAGTGAATCACACTAAGGCAAGCAAGAACAGATCGATACTACACTAAACTAGCAGTTAGGACTAAAAGAAAATTAAAGACCTAAACTATGAAGAATGAAACAAGAGTAAGGAAATAGACTAATTATGCAAGTAAAGAGTGAATTAAGATAATACTAGATACGAAAGAAGGCAATTAGTGTTTTAACCAATTATGGGATGTGTGGGTTGTTTTGGGGAATACACTTGTCCTAAACTACTAATTGGCCATGGATGAGGTAGGATGCGTATAAGGGAACTAGTCCCTATCACCTCTTTTGCACCCTTATGAGGCTCACTTATATTAGGCTTTATGTGGAATTCAATTAGCATGCAATTAGGTCTAGGTTTCTAGGATAGAAGATTCTAGGGAAATTAGGATCGAGGGTAGTAATGCAAGGTGGAAATGAGGCTTTAGACATCGCATCACCTACATTCTAGCCTTGAGAAGGATTCAAGATAATTAAAATAAATGCTTCTTTACTAGCTACTTATATCTCTCACCTAGGTTTAGGAGAATTTATTAGCATGTAGGAAGGTGATTGTGTAACTAGGGGTCAATTCATTGGACCTAGGAGCTATTCCCTAAGAGAGCGACATTTAAGTAATTTTCCTAGAATCTTAGGCGATTTCAAGCACAAACCCCAAAGAAATTTATGGGACATGAGAAAGAAAAAGAACATAATCATTCACAAACAAAATTACAATGTTTACATATCACTTTCTCCCAACATGGTATCAAATTAATATTTTTGACCCCAAACATCCCACCTAAAGGGCCTAACTACTCATTGAAAAAGAAAATACAAAAATCAAGAAGAAAGAGGTAGAATTAGATATGGAGCATGGTGCAGTTGAAGATATCTCCCTCTCTAGTAGCTGCAAGGACATGCACTTCAGTCCTCCAAGGTGAAATGGCATGGGATGGTGGTGGAAAGTGATCAAAATCCTAGAAAACTAGGGCTTGGGTGGTGAAAATGGTAAAATGGGGTAAGGAAGTGATGCAATGGCTAAGGTACAAAATGCGAGAGGTAAGAGGGGGTAGAAGGTAGCTAACATCGAGATCTAATCACCACACTTGTATATATAGATGGTGGGGAAGCACTAAGTCATGTGGAGGGTAGAATGGGTAGAACAGTGGAAAAAGTGGTAGGGTTTCTAGCCCATCAGGACCATGGTGGGATCTGTGGGGAATGACCGAGGTGGGATGGAACAAATGAGGTAACAAATGGAAAAAATGTATCTGGTATTTTTTGTGTTTTTAATGACTAGTGGCATGACAATGGTGATCACCATGGTTGTGGTGGGTCAATGGATACAAGGTTGTGGTGAGTCACAGGAACACTCTGGGCTGGGAATGGGATGTTTATATCTTGGAGCATGGTGATTCACTCTCTAGCCAGCACAACCATTCTGGCTAGTATGGTCATTCTGGGGTCTTCATGGAACAACCGTGTTGGTTGACATGACCGTGGTGCTGATCTTCTTCTTTAATGCTTAATTGATACTCTCACTGTAATTTTTAACTTGACCAACACCACTGTTCCTTGGCACTATGGTAGTATTGGGGTCTCCATTGTACTTTGCTCTTGAACTTTGGATTTCAATGGATTTCTTTTCTTCACTTAAGCCTTGGACACTAGGGTTGGTTGGGGAAGATCTTAGAACTTTCTTAGACCCATCCAATGGTGGAGGAACCCTATATCACCCTCCTTCTCTCTCGTCCATCCAAGCATGGTTCAAGCACCTGAAAAACATGCAAATAATGTCCATAAGTGCATTTGCTAGAGATATGAATATTGAGGGAAATAACATGTAATATAACATATTTAGATGTGATTGAAGTACAATGAACACACAAGATGACACCCTAAATAGGATTGCATCACCACCCCATACTTAAAAATATTTGTCCTCAAGTATGCTCCTACTCAATCTCTCTTTAATTTTCAACAAACAAGAAATGACAAATGCATTGCAATAGATGTATATTGACTAAATGGGCACAATGATGAAAATGTACATGTATTCCACATCTCTCCTCTCCTATTTCACAAACCAATCATGATTAAAGAACTAAGCATACAAACTTCACATATAAAGCGTAGAATACACAATCAATCCATATGACTGTCATATAACTTCAGTTAAAGCATTTCATGGTATTAAAAAAAAGATTAGAGTTGCAATTTTTACCTTCATGTATTCAATCTCATATGTCGATTCATATTAAGTGATCCACATGGTTGCCAAAAAGGTCAAATTGCGCTAGGTTTTATGTTTCCTACCTCAACCGACATGCAAATAAAAGAAAGAGGTTGTAGTAAGAAACTAGAGTGCGATTATATTGGAATGCTCATATTTTTTTATTAAGATGTTATTACATAGGAGCATCCTTCATTTTATTTTTGCATTCTTTTTCTATTTCTTTTCCCTTGGTGTAGATAGGGCACATGATTCTGAGAGTGAAGCGGGGAGGTATATATATGACCACGCCAAACTTTTGGGGGTGACCAAGGATAATATGAGCCCTTTGGCATCCTTTCATGAGGTGGAGAGGTAAGAAGTGATGAAATAAATGGTGAGTCAAAGACATGTCACTAGTGTGGGTTTCAACGTGATATCTCCTGCATGAAAAATACTTGAACAAATTCATCAAACAATAACACACCACACAAATGAGCAATATGAAAGCCACTTTTTGTCATGAGATTCAACAAACCCGAAGCATTTGTGACTTGCTTAAAGCAAAATTCAACCGAGCAATTCACAATCATGAAAGAGATGATTCACATGTAAGTCAAGAATTGATACCATTTAGCAATAGATCATTATATTGCAGCATGAATTTCTTAATGGTCAACATTTTCAGTTCAACATGTAGAGATTGGGTCAAAACATGCTTTTAGGCAAAAGTTCTAAATTTGAAAAAAATTGGCCAATATGATGTCAAATCACATTCAATCACATCTAAGCCTTCATTATGAAACAAAAATCAAGAAACAAGAAAGTTCTAGCTATAAACACATAAAAATTACAAAAGTCCACATGGAATGCAATGCATGTCAAAAAGAGCAATTTTTTTGAAAATTACGCAAAAATGCAAGGAAATAAACTACATGATATGCATTTAAGAAAATAAGCACACAAAGTATGGATACACAAGTATGCGAGTTAGTTATATTGTTTGATCATCTTGAAAAAAAATCAGAACAATGAACATAGCGGAAAATGAGTTAAAGCAAGGCTTACCACCCTACCACCCCAAAATTTTAAACCATGTTGTCCTCAACATAAAATATTAGTTTAATGGTAGGGTAGAGGGCATGGAGTTGTGGTAGAAAATCACCAAGAGGATAGGTATCTCTAGGTTTCCAATGAGAAAGGAAGAGCCACCATAGTTGTAGTGCCTAACACTGCCATTATCACTTACCAACACCACAATCATGTTGAATAGAACAACTGTGTTGGTCGCCTTCTAGTAACTTTTCCACTGATTTACAATTTTCATTTCAATCTTTATCTTCCTTTTGGATGAATCCCCTATGCATAATATTTCCTTCAATGTACTTATACTAAAATGATTCACAAACAACAAAACCATCAAGTATAGTGTGTGTGTGTTTCTTGGAAAATGTAAAACTGACCAAAAGTATAAAAAATGGAAGGTTGGGTGAAAAATTCCCCAAACCTAGGTGGGTTGCCTCCTACTAGTGCTAAGTTTCATGCCTTTAGTCGGGCTTCTTGTAGCTCCCTCAATCAATCAACCATTTGAAATCCTTGTGTGTCCACTCTTGATAGATACATCTCTCATTTTAATTCATTATATGTTCCTTGTCCCAATGACCACAAAATCTATCATCAGGCCTTCCATCCAGATCTCCTTATTTCAAGTAATCAACTAGACTCTTCAAGTGACCATGCTCAACATACACATTTTTGTCTCACCGGATTGGGTTCTTGAACATAATGATTTTCATCTTCATGTCCATGAAAGAGACTAACATTTTACCACTACACATGTATCTCGGTATCAGTTTTAGATAGAAACAATCTCCCTAAGATGATTGGATTATTCCTATCCTCCAAATCCATGTCAACAACAATGTAATTAGCTAGGAACACTATTTCCCTTTCCTTGTCTATTATCACCAAACCTCATCCACTCTTCCTCTAGGTACTTTAATGGAGCAATCTACCAAATGAAGAGTGCAATGAGAGGGTTTCAACTTGCCTAACCCTATATCTACATTGACACTATATGGCATCAAATTCACACTAGATCCCAAATCAAGTAGGGATTAGACTATGTGATGTCCCCCTATGAGGCTAGGTATAAGTTGGGTTCCTCGGTCCTTTATCTTTATGAGAAGTAAGTATTGAATGATAAAGCTCACTTGTTCAATCAACTTAATTCTCTTAGTAATTCCCCTTGTTGATTTCCTTTTGACAATATATAGGTCCTTGAGAAACTTGGCATAAGATGGGATCTGCTTGATATCATCCAATAATGGAATGTTCACTTTCACTTGTTAGAACATCTCAAGAATGTCAACAATTGTGTTTTTGCCTCCTTTTTATGCTGGAGTCTAATCCAATGCTTTAGGGAATGCTGGCTCATTTGCTTTTGCAATGTGATCTTCTTGTCACATCACATGAGGTACCCTTGGAATCCCATTTGGGACATTAGGAACTTTAGATCCTACAAACAGAGTAAAGTAAGGAACACATGGTATCACATCTCAACATGAGGTGTCACAATATCATCTTTAGAAATTTCAATCATAGTATATCCATTTGATTTCTTTGACACTACTTCATCAACATGCCTTTTGTTGTGGGCTTACCTTCCACTCTTTAGAACTATCACATCACTACCTTGCTCATGGTGGAGAGGGGGAGCAGTTTGTGGCTGTGGAGGAGGTGGAGGGGGCACTTGGTATTGGAATTAGGTGATAGAGGAAATTGAGGTTTGTATGTGAAGTGGTGGGATGGTTTTGTTGATGGGGTGGAGGAGGCTTATAAGGCTTGGGATGGACTTGGAAATGATAGATGGGTTGCACTTGCATAAGCGATGGAGTATAGAAAACTTGTGAAGCACCCATTGGTCCACTTGATCCATTGAAATTCATTAGGGGTTGAGAGGACAACTTTTCTTTCTCTTAAAGAGAAAGAATTGACAATAGATGCTCTACTTTTTCCTCAATCCTTGTAGCATTCTTTTGCACATCATCAAACCTTTTCAACCTAGAGGGGACTTCATACTCAAATCTTGAGCTATATATTAGACTTTATTGTTCTGGTTAGCTTTGAGAATGAGGTGTCTTCACTTATTCACCAAAGGACTCCACAAAATTAACCGAGTGAAAAAGGAACACTTCCCACTTGGTTCTTCATAAAGCTCAACATTTCCCTAAGAATCTTCATCATTTGTGGGCTTGAATCACTAGGAGTTGGAGATGTCACAACCAAGGATTGATTACCATCATTTATCATTCTAGAACCTTGAATCCTTGAGCTCTCCGCCAAATTCTCAAACAAGGGCCATGTCTTCTTAGGTGGATTCGCCATAAAAGCTCCTCCATAAGAACAATCCATTATAGCTTGATCGATTGGAGATAGACCGGAGTAAATGGATTGAACTAGGTTCCATAAAGGGATCTCAAGGTCTGGACACTCTCTCAAAATCTTATGAAATCTCTCCCAAGCATCATGGAACTACTCATTACCCACTTGGTTGAAACTCACTATGAAACACATTTGTTTCAACCTTGTGATGGAGTAGAATTTCCTTAAGAAGGCAATTTTCATCTCTTCCCGACTCATGATGTCTCTTCACAAATCATACCAATCTCTTGATTTGTCTTTGAGGGAGAATGAGAACAAGGTTAACTTGATTGTGCCATCACTGGTTGTTAACGTCTTAAAAGGTATAACATACTTCAAGAAAAGAATCCAAGAGCTTGTAGGGGTTCTCACTGTCTAAGCTATAGAAGGTGGGTAGGAGCCCAAGAATACCTAGAGGGATGGAGAATTTCTCCCATTGCATTTGATCAACTCTATTAGCAATGGGTGGTTTGTAGTTTCTAGGCATGAAGTATTCATGAAGTGGGTTATGAGGCACATTCTGGCCTTCCATATTCTCTTCCCCGAGTTGCTTGTCACATGCACGGGGCACAACTAAACAAAATAGGACATGTTAGCAAATCAATATGCACAAATAATAAAAATAATAAAGAATAAAGAATAGCAAAGATGAGGGTAGTAGGAAAAGATAAAAAAAATTAATTAGCTAAATTGAGTTCCTTTATCCCCAGTAACGGTGCCAGAAAGGTTGGTGTGTCTTTCCTCGCCATGAGGTTATGCACCTAATCAATTGAATCTTGATTAGATGTGCACCTCAAAGGCTTGAAAATAGAACATGGGTCTTTCAGACTTATAAATCCCAAATAGGATCACTCACATAAACTAACACACTGCACCAGTAAGTGAACAGGGTGATGTTATAGTTTAGGAAAGTTGCAAGTTACAGGTCGAACCCAAGAGAGAAAAGGGGGCACTAGAGATAGGTTAGCTTTGGATAGATTTCTAATGTAGCGGTTGAAGAGTTTGAAGGTTTCTTTTGTTAATTACATTAAAGGTGAACAAGCAAACAATTAAGGGAAATAGTAACCAAAACCTAACTTAACCCTAGACAATTAGTTCTACTGAGAAAGAAATGACAAGCTAAGCAAGAAAAGGCAGGAAATTAAACAATTACACTAAGGCAAGCAAGAAGAGTTCTACACTACACTAAAATACCAATTAGGACTAAAACACAACTAAAGATCTAAACTAACAAGAATAAAACAATATCAAGGCAATTGACTAATTAACCACGTAAAGAGCTAACTAAGCTAATACTAGCTAAGAAAGAGGGCAATTAGGGTTTTAAACAATTATGGGAAGTGTGGTCTATTTTGGGGAATGCAATTATAAATTAGGTTGGGGTGATAACATGTAAACATTAGACTACCAAATCAAATAACAAGATGGATTCAAAATGAATTTCCCTAAACTACTAATTGGCCATGGATGAGGTAGGATGTGTATAGGGGAACTAGTCCCTCTCACTTTCCATCCACCCTTACAAGTCTCACATGGATTAGGATTTAGGTGGAATTCAATTAGGATATAATCAAATCTAGGTTTCTTGGATATATTCTTCTAAGTCAATTAGGGGTCGAGGGTAGTAATTGAAGGTGGAAATGAGGTTTTAGACCTCACATCACCTACATTCTTGCGTTGAGAAGGATGCAAGATATTTACACTAAATGCACCTATACTAGATACTTAAATATCTAACCTAGGTGTAGGATAATTTATTAGTATGTAGGAATGAAATTGGCTAACTAGGGATCCATTAATTGAACCTAGGAGCAATCCCCAAAGAGAGCTATATATTAGCAATTTTCTTAGAATCTTAGATGATTTCAAGAACAAACCACAAAGCAATTTATGTGAAATGAGATATATATAGAAATTAATCATTAGCAAACGAAATTACATTGTATACATATCACGTTTTCCCAAACATAGTATTAAAGTAACATTTTTGACCCCAAACAGCCCACTTAAGAGGCCTAGATACTCATAGAAAAAGAAAATACAAAAATGGAGAAGAAAGAGGTAGAATTGGCCATGGATTTCGGTTTGTATGAAGAAATATCCCATTCCAACAGATGTAAATACGAGTTCCTCCCTCCTCCAAGGTGAAATGGCATGGTATGGTGGTGGAAAGTGGTCAAAACCCTAGAAAACTAGGGTTTTGGTCGTTTGATTGATCAAATGGAGGTGAAATGGGGAAGGGAAGTAATGGACTGACTAAGGTCCTAAATGGGGGAGATAAGAGGGTGTAGAAGGTATCTAACCTCAAGATTTAACCTCCACCCATGTACATATACCTAGTGGGGAAGAACTAGGTCAAGTAGAGGGTAGAATGGGTAGAACAATGGAAAAACTAGGCAGAGTTTCTGGTAGCAAGGCCCATGATGTGCGTGGAATGACTATGGTGGGATGGAATGGCTGAGGTGAGAAATGGAACAATGTGTTGGGGGATGTTTGGGTTTTGAATGACATATGGCAAGATCGTGGTTATTCACTATCTACATGACCATGGTGAGTCACACGACCATTTTGGGCTGGCAATGGGTTGGTCATATCTTGGAGCACAACCATTCTGATTATGGCCAGCACAACCGTTCTGGATGGCACGACCATGCTAGGGTCTTCATCCATTCTGGCTGACACGAACGTGGTGTTGATCTTCTTCTTCAATGTTGATCTGATACCATCCCTGTGATTTTTAACTTGACCAACACGGCTATTGCTTGGCACAAAGATCGTGTTGGGGTCTTTAGATGCACTTTTCTCTTAAACTTTGGATTTTAATGGATTTCTTTGATTTTCTTGAGCCTTGCCCATTGGGGTAGGTTGGGGAATCTCTTAAACCTTCCTTGGACCCATCCAATGGTGAAGGAGCCCTAGGATCATCCTCCTTCTCTTGCCTCCATTCAATCATGATTCAAGTACCTGAAAAACATGCAAAGAACGTCCACAAATGCATTTTATAGAAATATGCATATTGAGGTGAATAACATGTAATCTAAAAGCTTTTAGATGAGATTTAAGTGAAATAAAACATAAGATGAAGCCCTAAAATAGGTCTTCATTTTAGTGTATAAGGTGAAGAAGTGGATTACTAACATCTTTTAGAGAAGGAACACATTCTTCATAAACAAGGTAGATGACATGAGATGCATGCATCTCTTCTTTTCCTTGTTATGAATTAGATTTATTATTGAAAAGGGGGACATAAATACTTTTAATAATATGACTGGAGCACAGAGTACATAATTGTATCTAATCCAGTACTCAAGTGGTGCAAAAAACAACAACATTAGAAATGCAACATATACACTCCATTATAAGGAAATTGCAGATAGGAAAAAATCAGCATGGGAAAAGAGAAAAGGTTGAGATCCATTGGGGACTATGGAGGATATTCATTTACTAAGTGCTTTACAATGCTTTTGCATCCACCACTCCTCCAAAATAGAGTTCAATGATTTATAAGAAAGCTACATGTATTTCTATCTTAATATATGCATAAATAACTATTCAATCATCTATTGTCTTCTCATTAAGAAATAATAAGTATATTATTCGTGGCTTATCCTCATTGGGAAAATTCAAGATGAGATTGAGCATGGAGTTGTCCATTAAATACACCTAATTCCTTCTCTAAGTCCCATCATTTTGGACATGATGAACTCATGGGTATTTGCAACCCACAACTATGACTGAGGAAGGTTGAGCTTGTCTATTAGTAGACCCCAAAATTCTTCAATGGTCTTCCACATCCATCCCCACGATTCACGTGATAGATAAAAAATAATTCTAGTAAAATTGTAGTTGGAGACTTGAGATGTGTTACATTAGAATGTGTATATGAAGCACCTACTTGTTCATATAATGCACAATTCATTAGATACATATACCTTTATTATGCTACTCAATATGTAACTCCTCCTAAAGCACCATCTAATCCATTCAAGGTATTGGAATTACAAAGAGATAAGATATGTTGTACTATATAAGAGATTAATACATATTTCCACCAAAAGTTGATACATGAATGGGAGAATGAAACATTCCAAGATTCTTTCTTCAACAAACTTGTTCAATAATTTACAAAATACAAAATGCACATGTGTGCCTTGTTAATATTTACATACATTTGTTTTTTCCTATTGGCATGTGTAATATTTTAGCATTTCAATTCTATCCTTATAAATAAATGCCCTTCCTTTACAACACGGGAATGTGGACTCTGATCTATATGTTCTCTCTATATATAACTCAATGAAGACAACTAAATAACTAGAAAAATAGGTACCCTATAACATAGCATATCTAAATGGTGAATATCTCATCATTGTTGAGTATTTAATGTTTTTATGGTGTAATATACCTCAGGTTTTCTATAAAATTGGAGAAAGGCATCTCCCTTCCCAAAGATAGGTTTGACACACCTCAAGAATTGGTCAACATGGTTCTTCAAAGATGGACATGGGAATCAGACTTCTATGAAGAACTTCACACTACAAAAACATGTGAACAACCCAAATACTAAAGATATTGGATCTTAGGACTAAAAAACTTGATATTAAAGAGAAAATGTACTCATAATAGAATTCATTATCAATATACTACCATGTATTCATAAACTACCTAGGTGAAGTACATTACTGCCAATGTAAAATATTAGGACAAGGCAATGCCCACATATTCTAATATGCCAACAAGAGGACAAATTGAAAAATGGTAGGGAGGTTAGAATGGCAGTGGCCATGATGGAACGTGGGATGTTTAAATATGTTGGGTTTATAAACTATTTTCATTTAACAAATGGTGTTTTTATATTCAAATTAGTTTTGAAACTTGTATTTTCTATAGGATACTACTATGATATTTTATTTTTTCCATTTTCACGTCATTGGTATCAGACACAAGATCACCTATGACTGGCATACACACATTACATTCATCAAATTATCCTTCTAAATATTTTTGGCATACTAACATGTATATGATACCTTATACTTTTATTACACTTATAAAAACTAATGGAAATACAAATTGAATTTCCACATAATGAATTATACTAACACTAAAAGATATCTAGATGCCCAAAAATTAAAACACCAGATGAACTCTATGATTTCTATCAATATAATAATGAACTACAAAAGGAACATAATTCACGTATATTGGCCTTTTAAAACAAATTTACTATGTTAGTGACATGTAACATGTCATGCATCGAAGATTAGCTTGGTTTTTAGTGTTGTACTTATTACATGTGATGCAAAAATAGTTACCCACCCTCCTATAAATAGATTTTTATTTTTAGAAAAATTGGCACAATTTAATTATTTGTAAGATATTTCAAATACAAACTTTTTTATATTTATATTATTCATTTTGCTTTTCAAAGTTTAATTCTCATGTTTAATGCAACATAAAAAAATTATAATATTTTTTTGAAATTATTATAGTACTGATAGATACAATCTAAATATAATCTTGTAAGAAAAATATGATCATACCTATTTTCCTACTCAAATTATGCCCACATATTTAACGTCACACTAAATTATGCCCACATATTTATTCAAATAGATGGGGATGTCCAAAATGATGTTTGTCATAAGATCAGTGCAAGATGGTTGAAATGGATGAGTGTAACTGGAGTATTATGTGATCAGAAGATCTCTCTCAGGTTAAAAAGTAAGTTTTATAGAATATCTATATGGCCAGCCATGTTCTATGGGAGTGAATGTTGAGCGGAGAAGAAACAAGGTCTCAACAAGATGAAAGTGGCTGAAATGTGTATGTTGAGATGGATGTGTGGGAAGAAAAAAAAGATCACTTGAGAAATGACTATATCAGGAATAAAGTGGGGGTGGAGAGCATTGTGGACAAGTTTCCTGAGGGCTGACTCAGATGGTTCAAACATGTGCAACACAGACTGAGTAATGCGCCTATACGAAGTATTACTATTGATTCAAGCGCAATACATAGAAAAAGAGGAAGACTTAAATTACAATGGGATGATCTTATAAAGAGAATTTTTGAATCTCTACATCACAACTAGAATATGACCCATGATAGATCTGAAAGGAGATGAAGGATCCATGTAGCCAACCCCGACATAGTTGGGACTGATGCTTAGATGATGATGATTATTTAAGAATGTCACATTAGTATAAGAGGTAGCAGATATGTAGTACATGATGTCAATGTGAATTTGATTTAGTAACACTAGAGTTTGATCTAGAATGTTTGAAGTTTCATAATTTTATAATTATGAGGATGCTTTAATGTGAACAGTGTCAACAAATAGAATTGACGTGATTATTCTTAGTTAGAATTGTACAAACTAGAATGGTGAAGGTTGTTAATTGGATAGAATTGTGCAAGCTAGAATGGTGAAGGTTGGATACTACATTCATTGTCAACCACCTTGACCAGGAATGAGCCTCCATTATATGTCATGAAGACTGTTATATCTCCAACAAAAGGATATTCACTGAATGTTTCATGGACCTAGGTTAAATATTCAAGACCTTAGTTTTAGGTTTTTATGCATTTATATGAAGTGTAATATGGATATTTGATATTACATTGAATGGGCATACATTCTTTTACATTTTGGCCCCTCCAAACATGAAAACAACAAGCTATATAGTTGTAATCGATAAAAAAAGTATCTAGGATAGGATTCCATTTATCCCTAAACAAGAAAATGCATCCACAATTCCACCGACCCTTAGTGCACTAGAACTTTACCCAGTTCAAGATTTAAAGAATTATGAAACCAATACAACTAGAATTACTCTATGAAACTTAATAAAACACCCTTATACTCTATCTTCTAGTATATTTTTGTAATCTTTCTTGTAGTATATTAATGGATGAAATATGAACTTCCATTGCTAACATGACACATCCAGGAGTATTGTGGGGGATTTTTTTATAAAATCATAGCTTTTTCTTAATATAGAGTGGTATATGATAACACCCTTTTTATGGATTCTAGAGCTTATATTTTACTATCAAAACTGCCTCCTAAACTGTCTTCCTCTTCGTTTTATCTTATTTATTGTATAGAAATAATCCACACTATGCCCCTGACAATATTTCCTATCTTCTGCAGAGTTTCTCTCATTTTTCCACCAAAAGAATGCTAATGGGCCCATCCCATCCCATCCCATCCATAACAAGCTAACCGCCCTGACCCTTCTAATGGCGAAGCGACACGCCCCTTACCTGTCACGGTCGCTGCCCGATATGGCAGCAACCCGACACGGTTGTGTTGTGTAGGGAGACTCTGACGGAAAGCACGCTATTTACCCGCCATGGAGCTTTGCCCGCCACGATCCGTCGGTCGATGGAGTCCATCGCACGACACGGCCATCGCTCGGTGCAGTATCCCTCTAGAGTCTTTTCCCGACACGATCAAACACGACTTACTCATAACCTAGCACGCGTCAGCCCCCGCCAACCGTGTTGGGCAACAGACGTGTCGGTCGTCTCCTGAAGCCACGTTAACAGAGCAGAAGAAGGACACATGGCCCAATAAGAGCCGCAATTCCCACTAGTTGCTGCCTATAAATAGCAGTTACAGGACTTTGATGGGACGGGTTGGAACCCTACAAGAGCTAACTTTGAGAGGAAAAAGGAGCTAGTGCATAGAGTTCCCAGGCGTGCCGGGTGATACTAGGTGAGAACACCCCCAACCTGAGAGGGACAGGAGGAGTTCACCTAGAACTCGTTTCGATAGATGCGATAGCACGATACGACCATCAAGGCCACTCCAATGTGTTGGGCCACTAGCTGGGTCTCAACCCGAGACGGTTGCCCAACCATGTCCAACATGAGAACCTGAGAACCTAATATAAAGCTAACTTGACACGACACCCAACCCGATATGGCCTACCCATCACGGTATGTCACCCGAGAGGGCCGGTCACCCGACACGACCATATTGGGTGGGGAGTCCTTTCCCGATACACCCTTTCACGCCACGGTTCATGACCTGATACAGGCGTATCCCGATAGGGTTCCTGCCTGGTACCAGGTTAGCAGTACCTTAGGGGTCCGTTGTTGTATATGTAGACCCCCTACATCAAGGAGGCTGATACCTATCTTCCCTTTTTCAACACTTTACTTTCAATTACAATTGCAGTGTAACTAAACCTTTTTATCACTTTATGCTTATTGAATATGTGGAGTTCATCTCATATTATTCTGTGTATGGTTCTTTTTTGTTGGATGATTTCTTTGTAGCATATGAGCTCTAGTCTCTTCTGTTTGAATCACGCTTTTGATTGTCTATCCAATAATTTTCTCATTTTGACTCCCTTGAGAGAGGGATGTCGTAAACTCTAGAGCCTGGTTTGATTCGGGTGTACGAGAGTACCCAAGATCAAGGTTGCCTCGACATATCTTTCCACTCTGGTCTATGTTCAGTACTCTTGAGAGAGAGAGAATTGGTGCATAGTTAGAGGCATCCTCTTTGAGAGAAGAGGGAGCATGATGTATTCCGCAATCGCTTGTTATGGTTGAGTTTTCCTCCTTCGTGCCTTACTCCGAAGATAGTTTTATCTCCTCGGTTTTCAATATACAAAACCTCTATAAAAATTTCTAAACCTTAAAACATTAATTCTTCTGGTAACTCCCCTTAGAGATAGGCTTTTTGTTTATCAAAACCTTATCCTTCGACCTTCTGATGTGCTTAGACAAGTGAAACTTGAGTTCCAAAGCATCGTTCTTCCTATCCGTATGTTCGACCCCAAACTACTTTGACCCTATGCTAGTTGTAGGAATCTTAAATATTTGGGTATTATAAACTTCTAAAAGTCTGATAACCTAGATATGACTCCATTCATGGACCCACATTTAAGGCTCGTCAACTGTTTGGCGTCGTTGTCAGGGATAAGCAACAGAAACCATTCTACGAACTAGATTTTTGCTTGCACTTTGCCAAAAACCTTGTACATATGCATATAATACTGCACATATTTACTCCACTTAGTTTATACAACATACCAATACCTTTACACTTTTCTTTCTTTCCAGGTACTCTCTCACCATTTCAAGTCATCTTCACCTCTGACAAGTCATGGCTGAGAAACCTCCGGAAGCCCGCTCCCTATGCTCGTTTGTCCAAGTTTGGGCATATGAAGAAAGGAGGTATAACATTGGTTAAAGGAGATAATGGAGTCGAGGTCGCTACCAAGACAGTGACTGACTGGTGGATGTGTATCGATTACCGAAAGCTCAACACTACCACTCGCAAGGACCATTTCCCCCTCCCATTCATCGATCAGATGCTAGAGCGTCTGGCCCATCACTCCTACTTTTACTGGTTGGATGGGTATTCAGGGTTCGATCAGATCCCTATTCACCCCGATGATCAAGAAAAGACCACCTTTACTTACATCTACAAAACTTTTGCTTTTGGGAGAATGCCCTTCGGGCTTTGTAATGCACCTGCCACCTTCCAGTAGTGTATGAATGCCATCTTTGTCGATTTTCTTGAGGACAAAATGGAAGTCTTTATGGATTACTTCAATGTGTATGGTAGCTCCTTCTATGACTTCTTGAATAAGCTATCTCTAGTGATGAAAAGATGTGAAGAGCAAAGTCTTACTCTCAATTGGAAAAAATGCCACTTCATGGTGCAAGAAGGAATAGTCCAAGGACACAAGGTGTCCAATAAAGGTTTCGAAGTCAATCGATCCAAGGTGGAGGTGATATCCAAGCTTCCTCCTCCCACTTCTATTACGGGAATTCAAAGTTTCTTAGTTCACGTAGGTTACTATCAGTGGTTCATCAAAGTTTTCTCGAAGATTGCCAAGCCCCTTTCCAATATGTTGATGAAAGATGTGAAATTTGATTTCACAGATGAGTGCATGAAGGCGTTCTCCACTCTGAAGGACACTTTGGCATCCGCACCCATTCTCCAGTCCCCCTACTTGAATCTTCCTTTCAGTCTCATGTGTGACGCTAGTGACTTTGCTATAGGTGCAGTTCTTGGCTAGAAGAAAGACAAAAAGCACCACGTGATCTTTTACGCAAGTAAGACCCTAGATGAGGCACAAATGAATTACACTACTATTGAGAAAGAGATGTTGGAGATTTTATATGCTTTTGATAAGTTTCAATCCTACCTCGTGGGCTCTGAGGTGATAGTTTACACCGACCATGGGGCCATCAAGTACCTTATGCAGAAGAAAGATGTGAAACCTAGGCTGTTGCGTTGGGTGTTACTGTTGCAAGTGTTCGATCATGAAATAATAGATAAGAAGGGTTCATAGAACGTGTTCACTGACCACCTCTCAAGGATCCGGATGGAGGACGACCACCCACTGCCAATAAAAAAAAGTTATGTTGATGAACCTATCTATGTTGCCCAGTCGGCCAACCCTGAAGGGCCATGGTATGCAGACTTCTGCAATTACCTGGCCTGTAAGAAACTACCCTTAGAAATGTCCTACAATTAGAAGAAGAAATTCTTCTCTGATTTGAAGAACTATTACTGGTATCACCCTCTGTTATTTAGGCATTGTGTCGATGGGTTATACAGAAGGTGCATACCTGAGGAAGAAGCCCCCAAGATTCTATTTGAGTGTCACTCCTCCCCTTATGGATGACACCTCAGAGGCGAAAGGACCACCACCAAACTACTCCAGTCAGGCTTTTATTGGACGACTCTCTTCAAGGATGCTCATGCTTATGCCAACTCTTGCAATGAATGTTAGAGAACCGGGAACATCTCCCGTTGAAATTAGATGTTGTTGTCTGAATGGATTGAGGTAGAGATCTTTGACGTATGTGGGATAGATTATATGGGGCCCTTCCCCTCCTCCTATGGTTTTAAATACATCCTCATTGCAGTAGATTACGTATCCAAATCGGTAGAGTTTGTACCCACCACTACATGTGATACCATAGCTATGATAAAGCTCTTTACCAAGATAATCTTTCCAAGATTTTGAGTGCCAAGAACCGTCATCAGTGATGGTGGATCTCACTTTGCAGAAAGGCAGTTTGAATCACTGTTGCACAGAGCGTTCATCATAAAATCGTCATGCCGTACCATCTGCATACGTCCGGGAAAATTGAAGTTTCTAACAGGCAGATCAAACAGATCCTAGAAAAGACAATTGGCAAGTCTCACAAGGACTAGTTAGCTAAATTAGATGATGATCTTTGGGCGTATAGAACTGCTTACAAGATGCCATTAGGCACCACACCATACTGCTTGATATATGGGAAATCTTGCCACCTTCCCTTTGAGTTGGAGCATAAGGCATTCTGGGCAATCAAACGCCTCAACATGGACCTAACGCTAGTTGAGAAGAAAAGATTTCTTTAGCTTCAAGAACTTGAAGAGCTGAGGCTTCATGCCTATGAAAATTCAAGGATCTACAAGCTATGAACCAGAGTCTGGCATGATTCCCATATGCGAGCAAAGGACGTCAACGAAGGTGATAAGGTTTTATTATTTAAATCTTCTATCCACCTTTTTCCAGGAAAATCGCAGACCAGGTGATCTGAACCGTTCATAGTAGCAAGGACATATCTGTCTGGGATGATGGAGCTTTATGATAAAGAAGATCTGATGAAAGTTTTTCCAGTCAATGGACACAGAGTCAAAAGATTCTATGAAGACGAAGCCTTTATGAGAAGATCCAAGATACCCCTGCGTGATTGTGAAGCTACACCTACTAGAGAAGTATAGTGAGACTTGAAGATTTCAAGCTGATGACAGAAACCACATCGTTCCTCGAGAGGTAGTCCGAGTTTTACTTTCTTAGAATTGGATGTCATTTCCTTTTGTTGCAGAAAACATTACAAACACTATCATTGTAATAAGGCTCAAGTTTGTGCACACGCCACATGGACAAACTCTCTCGTTTTATGGGCTGCCAACTTAGTTTTTATCACCTTGGTGAGTAATACTATCTCAGGCTGAAAGTTAATCTTAGGCCAATGATGTTTTACTCATCAAGTGCTCTCTGATCTTAGTTTTTCTATCCTTGCTTTAGCTTTAAGCTTTAGGACCCTTTATTGGCATATTGGGCACATCTATTGCTCTTCTTTGCTTGATTTTCATGATAGGATTTGTAATAACCTGTGTCGCCCAAACTTACCTTGAACTGTATCAGGCGGAACCCTTGTTTTTGTTCTAAATGACTTTGGATTGGCATGACGTCAAGAAGCATGCTTGGCTTATCACGGGATAGGCTATGTCGAGCTGACCTATCGCCCAGCTCATATCATCCAACGCACCCGCGTGTGACAAAGATCAAGACTCCTATCGGGCGAGTGTGCCACGCGGCGCATCGCACACAACGCGATGCGTATTTAATCGGGCAGAAGGAGCAACGGGGAACGCATATCGGCTGACATGTTGTTGCTACACAGCACAAATGTTCTTAGGAAAATGAATCGCTCCCCATGACGCGATGGATTAGACTGATTTTATCGTGTCTTGGAGGATGATTCTCGTCCTCACGTGACATGTGTCCAGGTTTTACCCCACTTGTGATGCTATATATAGTAAACCAAGTTTAACCGCGTCGGGCTACCAAGTTACCTGCTCCCTCTCTCATATCACGCATCTCTTTTGCTATACTTGATCCCATGTCAGCCTTCTTCTCTTAACCTTTGTTTCGCGCGCCAAGCATCCCCTTGCCTGATACAGGTAAAACCCGAGACACCCTATCGCGTAACTTATTTAGTTGTATCGCGTGAACCATATCAGCCATACTCATGTCACGCAACACCAATTAGATTTGTGTCAGGAAGGATTTCTTTAACCTTGTATAATGTTTTGCTTGCTACGTGATAGGCCTGCCGTTTTCTTTGCCGCATCATTTTGTCAGTCTTTGGCATGTGCCGACCGACACCTGTATCGCGTGATACTTGTGTCGTGCGATACCCGTGTCACGCAAAGACATCTTTACCAGGCAAAAATCATGAGCTCGCGACAAATGACTCTATCGCCCAGTTCATTTTATGAAGAGTTTTGACTTGTGTCGGGTGACACGAGTATCACCCGACACGACGAAACATGTGTTGAAGCATCACACTTTTTAGCCTTGCCATGTGACACCCCTATCGGGCACCACCACCGGGCAGGACCAGTTTTTTGGAAACAACCTGATACCGGCCTACCCTATCGCCCAGACCTTATCGTGTGACCAGATGTTCTTATCTTTGCCCGATATTGACTTTCTGCTACCGAGCATTCACATATGGCATATCGGGTGACACACTTGGTTTTTGGCCCGCTACAATATATCGGTCAAAACAGTTTGATTGATCAAATTCATTTTGACTTACTCCCTTTGTTTAAAAATTGCAGAAATGGGCCACACCAAACAAACTATCATCCAGGTTGAAGAACAAGGTCGGAGGATCAACCCCTAGGCCACAAATGAAGCCAACACAACCAGGCAGAAATGCCCGAACCTTGAGGAAGCCAGGCCATCTGAGGCTGAGAAGCAGCCCAGAATAGAAGCGGCCCCAGCCCTGAAAACGGCGATACAACCAGAGCCCTTGACCCACTCTCTGGGCCGATTCATGCCCAAAGACGAAGAGCACCAGTGGAGGTACACGAAGTTAGCGACAAAAGTCTACCGGCCAACCTGGTTCTGCCACCAAACGTCCTTCCAGCAGATCGATAGATGGGCAAACGTCTTAGAAGCCGCCAGACTGTAGAAGATCTACTTTAGCTACACTGCCTCCAGAACCGAGCTCACCAAAGAGTTTATCTCGTCCCTTAGCCGAGTTCTAAATACACCAGAAGAGGGCAAACAGTTCAGTGGGGCGGACAGATTACATGGGTGCCTCTACAACGTCGACCATGATATCTCGGAGAGGCAGCCCAATGAGATATTCTCCTCCAGCGAAGCTGAGAGGGAGCTTCTCAATAACAGTGTCTGAATCACTGGAGGCGACAACTTCAACCCATTCACACTCTGGAGGAGGCTAACCGACGAATCTTCTTTCAAGCCGGGGAGCAATGTGGTGGCGGTCCACTCCTATTTTTGGAGGATTATCTACAAGATCGTGGCGACCATCCTCTTCAGCAAGTACAAGACCAACAATCTATATAATGAAGAGCTCCATCTCATCTGGTATATGATGGAGGGCCGAATGATCAACCTGGGGTGATTCTTGCTAAATAGGATGCATCCGATAAAGGACGCCACCAATGAATACAACATGGGAGGGATCATCAACTTGATCACAGTAGGGCTGGGGTACCCTAAAGAGCTGTGCAGCCTGCCAAGGACAAGAGGTGACGACACGATCGATATCAAGTTCCTCACAAGGGTGAGCATTATCAAGAAGGAGGGTCACCGCTTCTTCTACAAATTTGCGAGGACGGATATACTCCTACCCCTCCTGCTCTGCGTCAATTATGACGCAGAGAAGCTGGTCTTCATTGTAGTAGAAGTCGAGGTTGTGATAGTGGAGGCAGCCTACACCATCACTAGGACTGAACAAGAAAGGATGGCTATTGCACTAAGGCCAATCCCCCTTGACGCTCGGCAGGACAAATCCTCAGCTATCACCATCGAAGACTTGCTGGTCACCGCCGCCGCCGAGCCGACCACCACCGCCACTGAACAAGCCGCGGCAACCACGACTACACCTGACGCAACTACAGAAGAAGTGTCGACCACCGCAGAGGTCGTCGACACCACCTGGGCTACTACAGCAAACATTGCCATGGGGCCCACTACGGCAGATGAAATCGTCGTAGCACCTGTAGCTTCAGCCCTACCTGAGATGGCAGAAGCAACGACACAGTCAAACGCCCCCCACAACAACGATGACATGTTCGTTGAGCTCCTAGACGCAGAGCTCAAGGTTGTGCTGCCAACACCAACACCATCAACGCCGTGATCTCTATGGAAGAGGACGGTGAGAGTCAAATGGTTAATCAACATCTGCCTACTCTGTGGGCCTCTCCACAACCCCAAACTGACGAGGCAGAGGCACCCAAAAAGGTGCCAACGCCCCATCTAGAAGCAATGCCCTTGTGAACAGTCCAAATGGACCTAGCCCCGATTGATGATGTGTACTCTTTGGGCTGCGCTACTTACATGAGGAGCGCTACACAAAGCTGAAGTCGATCGGCAATAGCCCCCTCATCACTGGGGCAGGTTTTCGGCTTCGAGTTTGATAACTTGTGGGAGGTAACAAGCAACCACACTGCTACCTTTACTTCCCTAACCTGCAAGTTTCAGGTCTTCCAAAGGAGGCTGAACGAGCAGGAACACCGGCTACTGACTCTAGTTAGTCTCCCCAGCCAACTAGAGGCACTGAACAACACGATGCAGGCGGCACTCCAACGCCTTGACGCCATCGAGGAAAGGCTCAACTAGAGGGATGACCACCACTGCTCAAGGCATCCTAGGAGATCACCATCACCACCAGGGTCCGACTCTCCATCATCATCAACATCATCATCCTCTGTATCGTTGTCATCTTCCACCTCCAGCAGGCTCTAGACAATGCCCGAGGAAGAGACAACAAATAAAAATGTCGATGGGGCTCCAACATGACAAGAGAGTGTCTGCGGCATCAACACAGCTGCTCCCCTACCCTCTCTAGACCAAGTTGGGGATGAGGAAATATCTATCGGCCTAGCGGAGGGTTCATTTGAATAATTTGAGGGAGAAAGGGGCAATCTGTATAGCTCCATCGACAACCAACCCCCCAGAGAAAAGACTTCGACGACTGGTAAATTTGCTACATCGTTGGAGATCCCTTCTTTTGAGATGGCCGATTTTGATAGGTGCGCTATCGGCTACCTGTCAAACTGGGACCAACAACTGCTAAACATGGTCCTGAGGCCACAGGTAGATGAAGAGGTCATTGTCTGGAGTGACGGATACTTCTCGGTATGACATTAAACACTCAAAGGCATGTTCCGCTCAGAAGCCGTCGTAGGGAATGTACTCTTCAGGGTCCTGATGGGCGTGATGATTGAAAATATTGCCATCAAGACAGGCCAACAACCATACTACAATGTCACCCCGACCTTGGCAAGAAGAATAATGGTATGGACGTATGAGTCAAAGTAGGTGGTTGACATGTTACAACACATCAAAAAGCATAATCCAATCCTAGTGTTGGCCTCATACAAGCATAGAAGACACTGGTTCCTCTGTATAGTGTACCTCCATAACCACGACGTCACACTCCTTAGTTGCTACAACGCAGAGGTCCAACACATAGGACAGAGCTTCGTACGCTCCAAAGACAAGCATCTCAAACTTCTTCCTCTGTGTCTTCACTGCGTGATCAAGCATGGAATCCAACGCCACAACGGCATCTGGAACTTCTTCTCAATCG
The DNA here is from genome assembly GCA_963693085.1 of Alisma plantago-aquatica. Taxonomy (NCBI): domain Eukaryota; kingdom Viridiplantae; phylum Streptophyta; class Magnoliopsida; order Alismatales; family Alismataceae; genus Alisma; species Alisma plantago-aquatica. The sequence continues at coordinate 212,232,392 of OY856415.1, forward strand.
AAGACTTCCCAGTCCAAGAAGAGTCAGGAAGCGAGAATAGCACCTTCATCGTCCTATGCGCCATGGAGTTGCTGAACATCTTTGGATACATAAGGTAGCTCCAAGGCCAAAACTTCTATCAGCTAAGAAGCATGTATGCGTTGTTGCTGATCAAGGACAAGTGCTACTATTGAGATGAAGATCTTCTAGAGGAGCTGCTAGAGTCAGATGCGGAATCTGAATCATCTCAGCTCAAAAACCCTCCAAGAAAAGAATTCTAGAAAGCCACTGATGTCTACAGAACAAGCAAGCGGATTGAAATCCTACGATATGCACTCACCAATGAAGGCTCTACTTCTCCTGCTATCTCTAAATTGTTGATTAGCATTTTTGACCGTTCTGCATGCGCTTCTCTATCACTAGAATAGGTCAATGAAATCCTTCTTAGACTTGCTGATTCTATCCTCATAGACGTCATTAATGAGACAGATAGTATAATAGTCCCCCTTGATGACCTATGGGACTTAGTCAAGGCAGGAGGATGTCAAGCACTAGCGGTGGCATCAACTTACATCCCCATCCTATAGAGGAAGTTTGAACACGCCTACACCGCCCAACTGATGTTGTTCAATGACTTATGCCTGGCTAACGAGACAGGAGCACACTAGTTGTTTCTGCGTCATATGAAGAGGAGCATGATGCACATCATCTTCCTACCAATGATGCATGGCAACCACTGGACGATCCTGATGGTGTACACACGCCTGTGTGCCGCTTTCTTGTACAACAACTCCGACACCAACAACGACTATATGGAGCAGTGTACATCAACCCCGTTGATGTCCCTCGAGCACTTAGCAAGGAAATATTATATCGAGGTGGCATCTTTGATCCAGCTGTATTTGGAAGACCCGACAACCAAGTGGCATGAGCTCCAATTCTTCCACCGCAGTCCACAACAAGTTCCCCTATCAAATGACTGTGGTGTCTACGTGATGTACTAGATCTATAGCTTGGTCACTAAAACAAACACCAGAAAAGGTCCACCACATAGACTATCACAGCCAACGCGGAGAGTATGTGATGAAGCTTCTATTAGATGAAGGTGCACGCACCAGCTAAACCCTCACTGATCTATGACTATCCTTCCTTATCTATCTGACAACTCTAGGATAGAGTGTGGGGTAAGTTTGGGGGGGATACTCCATAGTATCAGTGAGGGAGGTACTCAAAAATTTTCCCTTTTTGCCCTTTTTCTTTTCTTACCATACTCTATGTACATAGGCATACATGATTTATAGAAAGTCATACACACACAACTGCCTGTCTCCCAAAAACTGTACAAAACACTTTATAGTAAAAATTTGGTACAACTTCTTCCAGTTCGTTCTCTTCATAACTAAGGTGGTGCATATTTCGGTTTTTCTCTTTTGAAAATGCAGTATCAAATGACAAAGGCTATAACTTTTGTATGCCAGCTTTAAAAAGTAATCTCACAACAGCTAGGAGATGTGCATGTGAAGGAAAAAGCTACCCAAATAGTAAACTCCTTTTCTTTTCCCTAACCATCAGAATCCCCCCCCAAAAAAGAGGAAAGCCTTATGAGAGTGAATAAAAACATGAGACTTGTGCCTACAAAAAAAAGTCCCACACTTGTTTTTCCAAAAGTACCCATATTTAGGCATGGTAGATTCGGGGCACTGGTACGTACGATGTGAAATCACTGCTCTAAATCCAACTGGCTTGGACTGCAAGGACCACTTTCCCATTAACAGACCCTTACCTGGATGGACCGATGGGAAGTAAGAAAAAAACACAAAAAGCCTTAAGCCTTCCCAAAAATCCCACTGTGACAAAGTGGATTTTGCATAATTATGAATTAATTACTCTTTTTGACCAATTTATATTCACTCATGATCTCAAATCATTTTTCTTATCTTCAAAATCCTTGTTGATGCTCAAAATCAAAATATGATGATCATTGTGGATTTTATACATGTTATAACATCTTAAATTGGATTCATTCATCACTTTGTCCAAAGAATCAAATTGGTCAATCAAACTTGGTCTTTTTGTTCTCAAACTTTTTATAAAGGTTCTCCACGTTTTTGTGTGGCTTTGGTCCAAATTTGAGGTCAATTGGACATTCCTATAAGTTTATATGAATTTTAGAAGTTTTTGTGCTCAAAATCCCTTTATAATTGCCTTTTTCTTGGGCTTTCCAAGTCAGCTATCCAGGGCAAAGCATCGGGGGTGCTTTTCGGCCCTTGGATCTGCCTCTCACGGATCCAGGCCAGATCTGATGGTCGCTGTATCATCTTCAACCTCCCGCTGATTGCGGGGAGGTATTAATGCTACCAAAACCAACGATTTAGCGATCTTGACCTCGATTTGAAAATCGGAGCGGACAAAAAGACTTGCCTCGCAATTTCTAAAAGAAAGAACCCTATTTTATCAGGCTTTGAGCATTGTTGCGCCGCCAACAAGCCCCCTCTTTCTTGCTCCTCTCTGTCCGGCGGCCATGGCTAAGGGCACAGCCTCGTTCAGCCCTAAAACCTACCCCTAGTACTATAAAAAGGGCCCTTAGGTTCGCCATCGCCTCACCATGCTCAGAGCCACACCCCTACTCACTCCCTCGGACGCGAACACCCTAATTTTTTCTCTCCGACCACCTGCTGCTCCAAGCAGCGCCGCCACGCATGGCCCTTTGGGCGTTCACGTTTCTCGCCTCCTCTGCCCTTTATCTACCCCCCACCAAGTCCGTGAGGCCAAGGCAAACTTGCCCAGCCTGATCGCGCTCTCTCTCGGCCCCTCCTTCTCCTGGAGCTTCTCTACTCCGGCGAACCCCGCCGCCCTGTTTCTGGGCTCACGAGGAAGGCTACGCGAAGGAGAAACAAAGCCCCAAACCGCCCGGTCCAAATGACAATGGACCCATTCGAACCGCCAATAAACCGAGAAATCAAGAAGTGAACCGGATGAATCAGATTTGAAACGGACCTCTGGGCTAGCAAACCCCATCGCCTTTGTGGCTCGATCATAGCCATCCAATCTACATCCAACGATCAACCTTATTGTGCAAATTAAGGTATTTTTGCTCATCTCTTACAAATAAGCATTTAAAATCCCCGATCTTGTTTAAATCGTATCTCATGCATCCTAGCTCCAAATATTACAAATAAATAGTCTATCTTGATCAGAAAAATCCAATGAATCCATTAAAAATACTTTTGAGACCATATTCTGAATTTTGTTCGTTGATATCCCTATATTTTATATCTTGATTATTTAGTTTATGAAATGGCACAATAATGATGTCTAATCTTTTGAAACCCTATATATGACTCTAATGATTTTCTTGAAATACAAATCTAGATCTGATTTAGTTGACTATTGAAAATGAATCATTAAGTGATCTTGATCTATTTTGATTCAATCTTAATTATAATGGATAATGAGTAAATCTTGATATTGATCTTAATCTTGCAAAAACCCTTGATATAGTTTTGACCCATCAATCTGATCTTGAATACAAAATGATGTTAGAACAACATGATGATCTAAAGATTTGATGATGACTTGGATAATGATCATAAATTAGGGTTAACACATATAATCCTAGAAAACCTAGGTAAGTCATTCACACTCGAATATATTGTATACTTGAAATAATGTTGGACATATTGGAATATTGATTATAAGTGAATGACCCAGCCCTAAGGTTGACATAGGAAAAGTGTAACCCTAATCCCAAATATTAAAAAATGATTTTATGAACATCATGATCTTGACCTTTGATCCAATCTTGTGATTTAGGATCAGACTCAAAGGGTTGACTTTTACTTGTTGATCTATACTCAAAATCTCAGTGAAAGGTACGCTATTTATATAACTCCTCCTTGATTGTATTGAAGATACTTTTATGTATCTCTTGACCGTATGCTTGGCTAGTTATTTGGATGAGCTATTGTTCCCTATGATTAGTCTTCTGTTTTTCTATATTATATTTTGAAAAACATGAAAACATAAATTGAATGCCCATTATGACTGCCCGTATATTGATAATGATGATGATATTGATAATGTTGATAATGTTGATATTGAGTACAACAACCCCCTCATTTGGAGGTGGGAATTGTACATTGGCTTCCTATGTTCCTATGGTGAAAAGGGGCCTAGTGACCTTCCCCATCGCGTTGGGGTAATAGAGTCATACAAAATATATAAGCATGCTTCTTGAATTACAGCATAATGGGAACTCGTAATAAACGTTGAATTGCTTGAAAAACTTGTTGAATAAATATTGGTTTTGCAAATTGCTTATTATTCTTTTGAATATAAGTCCTGCCAAGTATACTATTTTGTTATAAACCGCTTTGCTTGATTTTGATAGCGTACCGTGCAATTGCATGATTGTGTCTCGATTTTCTTGATTTTAGGCAATATACATGGAAAACTGAATACGATCGCTTCCGCACTCAGACACTCTGATGACAAAGATATATTGGTGAAATCTCCATATTGGGTTAGTTGTTATTTAATTATCCAGTTTTTGAGTTATTTATTTCTTATTGTATATGCCTGTGTGTTAGATCCTACGGGGCCACTCAGGGACGGGCGCTTCAATCCTTTTTCTACTGTTTCGGCAGTAGGATTGGGATTCGGGTAAGAACGGTTCCGTGACAGTTGGTATCAGAGCTTACACACTCTCATATACTTTAAGTAAATAATTTCTCAAGTCTCTTACACCCAAGAAACCCTAAAGTCCATAATGGTGAAAATTGAGGTGTCTAGGCTCGGGGTCCTGACATAATTTCTCCTATCCGTCTTCACGGTGGTTGAGATCCCCCGCTCTACCTGGCCTCAATTGATCCAGAACTGGACCTAAAGGTTCTCTTGTGAAACCTTAGAGAGTTTTCTAGCATCTCATCTCTTCTTTAAGGACAATCCTAAGCCACCCATGTAGATGAAGATTAGGTAGTCTTCTCATCTTCTCATGTGGTCCTTCCTTGTGACTTTATACCACATGATGTCTCAATTATGGGTAGCTTAAGAATGGGAATCGCTAAATCTCGAAAGTTGATACCATGATCTGACCTTAGTATGAAAACTCAATTTTTGATCAATGAAAACTTTGAAATGAAATACTCATGCTTGACCCTTCATGAAAAACCTGATTTAATCAAAATTAGACTACATACTCCCTATGTTTGAGGTAAACTGTAAAGATTATGATTTGGTGAAATAAGGGTGACTTAAACATTATACCTCATTGCTGATGAGGTCTCGATTTAATTAATACCCATGTTGCCATATTGTTGATTAAACCTCAAACATAGTTAAGAAAACTCTTTTTTCAATTGGATGCCCATCATGACTATGCTATCAAATTGACTAATTCTAGGACTCACAAAATCATGATGTAAGACCATGATGCAAAAAGCAATTTCTCTATTGACTATTGATGCCTTTTGCAATCTCGATTTCGATATGATGATGATGGGCTAGATTTTGCACTATTATGCTCTAATTCCTCGAATGTCAAATTTGAATCCTCGATTTTCAAATTTTGTCACTACCTTGATATTGAAAGAAAGAATTGCAAATCTTGACATTATTGACCTTATGACCTTGATATATACGATTTAATCATGGATACTCTCCCTATTGGAATAAGCTCAATTGATAATGACTAATGTTGGTAATGTGCCAGATTAGGGTGGTAGTTAACTCATGACTTCCCTAACCTAGGTCACATCCCCATCATGACTACCTCTATGTTTTCATCCTATTGATCATTTAGAGTTTGGAAAAGTATCTCCTTTCACCGACTTTGGATTAGTTGACCTAAGTCTAATAGGTTAAAACCATGGTTGATACTCGATCTGAATACTGATTTGATAATGACCTTGACATATGACAATATTGACTATATTTTGAGGTTGATTTCCTAGTTAGGCCTAGGTCTAGATCATTCATCAACCTTGGATACCATGATAATGAAATGTTGATATGCTTGGATATGTTGCTCGAATATTGCTTTATTGTTGCTAGAAATTGAGATGAGTGATCTCCCCTAAGGTCTACATAGAAATCTAACCTATAACTTTTGATGCTTAAAATCTCGACTCTTGATATTGATTAATGGACTTGTGACTCATGATTATCAATCACAATAATGATACAAATCCTATGGTCACACTATTTGGACATTGAGATATATGACTAATGATTACAAAATCCTAAATGTTGAAATTTTCAAAATGATGACTATTTTTTGATCTATCAATTTATGAATTAGGGTTTAGCTCTCATTAGGACTAGGGTGGGACCTTTCCATTTATTTTGAGCTCGGAATAATGATATTGAAAGTATGATGTTGTCTTGAAATATTGAAATCTGAAATCTCAAATCACGGATGTATAGCCCACCTAGGCCAATGGAGAAGCTAGGACCCTGAGATATTGGGATTGAAAGTCACCTTGTACACTTGAACTCTATTTGTTTGACCTAAATATGATCCCTCCGAATTTGTGATCAATAGGATGACTTCCATATAAGTGACTCATATAATGACTTTGGACAATATGTGCTAATTTTGATACTCAATTGCTTGTTGATGAAATGGTGTTGATACCAAGTTGTTTATGATACGGATAATGGAATCCCAATTATAATTATTAGATTACTTGAAATTTGAGGACACAATTTTGATTTTATAATTGAGGACACTTCAGTATTTGAGGATATGAATTAGGTTGAATAATCAAAATTTTTGAGGTTGTTTTGAATTTTGGGGACAAAATTCCCTTTTAAGGAGGGAAGGATGTGACAAAGTGGATTTTGCATAATTATGAATTAATTACTCTTTTTGACCAATTTATGTTCACTCATGATCTCAAATCATTTTTCTTATCTTCAAAATCCTTGTTGATGCTCAAAATCAAAATATGATGATCATTGTGGATTTTATACATGTTATAACATCTTAAATTGGATTCATTCATCACTTTGTCCAAAGAATCAAATTGGTCAATCAAACTTGGTCTTTTTGTTCTCAAACTTTTTATAAAGGTTCTCCACGTTTTTGTGTGGCTTTGGTCCAAATTTGAGGTCAATTGGACATTCCAATAAGTTTCTATGAATTTTAGAAGTTTTTGTGCTCAAAATCCCTTTATAATTGCCTTTTTCTTGGGCTTTCCAAGTCAGCTATCCAGGGCAAAGCATCGGGGGTGCTTTTCGGCCCTTGGATCTGCCTCTCGTGGATCCAGGCCAGATCTGATGGTCGTTGTATCATCTTCAACCTCCCGCTGATTGCGGGGAGGTATTAATGCTACTAAAACCAACGATTTAGCGATCTTGACCTCAATTTGAAAATCTGAGCGGACAAAAAGACTTGCCTCGCAATTTCTAACAGAAAGAACCCTATTTTACCAGGCTTTGAGCATTGTTGCGCCGCCAACAAGCCCCCTCTTTCTTGCTCCTCTCTGTCCGGCGGCCATGGCTAAGGGCACAGCCTCGTTCAGCCCTAAAACCTACCCCTAGTACTATAAAAAGGGCCCTTAGGTTCGCCATCGCCTCACCATGCTCAGAGCCACACCCCTACTCACTCCCTCGGACGTGAACACCCTAATTTTTTCTCTCCGACCACCTGCTGCTCCAAGCAGCGCCGCCATGCATGGCCCTTTGGGCGTTCACGTTTCTCGCCTCCTCTGCCCTTTATCTACCCCCCACCAAGTCCGCGAGGCCAAGGCAAACTTGCCCAGCCTGATCGCGCTCTCTCTCGGCCCCTCCTTCTCCTGGAGCTTCTCTACTCCGGTGAACCCTGCCGCCCTGTTTCTGGGCTCACGAGGAAGGCTACACGAAGGAGAAACAAAGCCCCAAACCGCCCAGTCCAAATGACAATGGACCCATTCGAACCGCCAATAAACCGAGAAATCAAGAAGTGAACCGGATGAATCAGATTTGAAACGGACCTCTGGGCTAGCAAACCCCATCGCCTTTGTGGCTCGATCATAGCCATCCAATCTACATCCAACGATCAACCTTATTGTGCAAATTAAGGTATTTTTGCTCATCTCTTACAAATAAGCATTTAAAATCCCCGATCTTGTTTAAATCGTATCTCATGCATCCTAGCTCCAAATATTACAAATAAATAGTCTATATTGATCAGAAAAATCCAATGAATCCATTAAAAATACTTTTGAGACCATATTCTGAATTTTGTTCGTTGATATCCCTATATTTTATATCTTGCTTATTTAGTTTATGAAATGGCACAATAATGATGTCTAATCTTTTGAAACCCTATATATGACTCTAATGATTTTCTTGAAATACAAATCTAGATCTGATTTAGTTGACTATTGAAAATGAATCATTAAGTGATCTTGATCTATTTTGATTCAATCTTAATTATAATGGATAATGAGTAAATCTTGATATTGATCTTAATCTTGCAAAAACCCTTGATATAGTTTTGACCCATCAATCTGATCTTGAATACAAAATGATGTTAGAACAACATGATGATCTAAAAATTTGATGATGACTTGGATAATGATCATAAATTAGGGTTAACACATATAATCCTAGAAAACCTAGGTAAGTCATTCACACTCGAATATATTGTATACTTGAAATAATGTTGGACATATTGGAATATTGATTATAAGTGAATGACCCAGCCCTAAGGTTGACATAGGAAAAGTGTAACCCTAATCCCAAATATTAAAAAATGATTTTATGAACATCATGATCTTGACCTTTGATCCAATCTTGTGATTTAGGATCAGACTCAAAGGGTTGACTTTTACTTGTTGATCTATACTCGAAATCTCGGTGAAAGGTACGCTATTTATATAACTCCTCCTTGATTGTATTGAAGATACTTTTATGTATCTCTTGACCGTATTCTTGGCTAGTTATTTGGATGATCTATTGTTCCCTATGATTAGTCTTCTGTTTTTCTATATTATATTTTGAAAAACATGAAAACATAAATTGAATGCCCATTATGACTGCCCGTATATTGATAATGATGATGATATTGATAATGTTGATAATGTTGATATTGAGTACAACAACCCCCTCATTTGGAGGTGTGACTTGTACATTGGCTTCCTATGTTCCTATGGTGAAAAGGGGCCTAGTGACCTTCCCCATCGCGTTGGGGTAATAGAGTCATACAAAATATATAAGCATGCTTCTTTAATTACAGCATAATGGGAACTCATAATAAAAGTTGAATTGCTTGAAAAACTTGTTGAATAAATATTGGTTTTGCAAATTGCTTATTATTCTTTTGAATATAAGTCCTGCCAAGTATACTATTTTGTTATAAACCGCTTTGCTTGATTTTGATAGCGTACCGTGCAATTGCATGATTGTGTCTCGATTTTCTTGATTTTAGGCAATATACATGGAAAACTGAATACGATCGCTTCCGCACTCATACACTCTGATGACAAAGATATATTGGTGAAATCTCCATATTGGGTTAGTTGTTATTTAATTATCCAGTTTTTGAGTTATTTATTTCTTATTGTATATGCCAGTGTGTTAGATCCTACGGGGCCACTCAGGGACGGGCGCTTCAATCCTTTTTCTATTGTTTCGGCAGTAGGATTGGGATTGGGGTAAGAACGGTTCCGTGACACCCACCTTCCACTCCCAAGTTGTTTGGTGTGAAAACTAACTTTGAAACCATGCACCAAAAGTCTTACAGAAACTGAAAAGAAATTTTTTGCTTAAATAAGGCAAGAAAAATAAAGTCCATTGCTCGTATAAGAAGAAATTTTCCTCAGGGCATCTCAAAAATACTTTTAACCCCTTGTCTGAAGACTACGTCTGGTTTTGAAAAAGCATCACAAACAAAGTTTTAAAATAAATATAGATTGATTGAGGACAATCAAAATGCTACGTTTGGGAGAGTTGATAACACCCTTTTTATGGTTTCTAGAGCTTATATTTTACTATCAAAACTGCCTCCAAAAATGTCTTCCTCTCCATTTTATCTTATTTATTGTATAGAAATAGTCCACACTATGCCCCTGATAATATTTTCTATCTTCTACAGAGTTTCTATTGGTTTGCCACTAAAAGCATGCTAATGGGCCCATCAAGTCCCATCCATAACAAGCTAACTGCCCCAGCCCTTCTAATGGCAAGGCGACATGCCCCTTACCTGTTACGATTGTTTCCCGATATGGCAGCAACCCAACACGTGTGTGTCACGTGAGGAAACTCTAATGGACAACACCCTATTTACCCGACATGGAGCTTTACCCGCCACGATCTGTCGGTCGACGGAGACCATCGCACAACACGGCCATCGCTTGGTGCAGCAGTATGCCATAATCTTTTCCTGACATGATCAAATGCGACTTACTCACAACCCGTCACGCGTCGGCCCCCTCCAGCCGTGTCGGGTAACAGACGTGTCGACCCTCTCCCGAATCCATGTTAATGGAGCATAAGAAGGACATATGGCCCAACAAGAGCCTTAATTCCCACCAGCCACTGCCTATAAATAGAAGCTACATGACTTTGAGGGTCGGAACCCTACAGGAGCTAACTTCGAGAGCAAAAAGGAGCTAGTGCATAGAGTTCCCAGGCGTGTCGGGTGATACTAGGTGAGCACACCTCCAACCCGAGAGGGATGGGAGGAGTTCACCTAGAACCCATCCTGGTAGCCGCAGTAGCACAATATGACCATCAAGGCCACTCCAACGTGCTGGGTAGCTAGCTAGGTCTCAACCTGAGACGGTCTGCCCAACCATGCCTAACACGAGAACCCAAGAACATAAGATAAAGCTAACCCGACAAGACACCCAACCCAATATGGACTACCCGTCACGATATGTCACCTGAGAGGGCCAGCTGCCTGACACTACCATATCGGGTAGAGAGCCCTTTCCCGATACGCCCTTACACGCTGCGATTCACGACCCAACACGGTTAAGAACCCCACACGGGCGTATCCCGATAGGGCTCCTGCCCGGTACCGGGTTAGTATTACCTTAGGGATCCGTTGTTGTGTATGTTGACCCCCTACATCAAGGAGGTCGATACCTATCTTCCCTTTTTCATCACTTTACTTTCAATTACAATTGCATTGTAACTAAACCTTTTTATCTCTTTATGCTTATGGAATATGTGGAGTTCATCTCATATTGTTCTGTGTTTGGTTCCTTTTTGTTGGATGATTTCTTCGTAGCATCTAAGCTCTAGTCTCTTCTGTTTGAATCACGCTTTTGATTGGCTATCAAATCGTCTTTATCGTTTTGATTCCCTTGAGAGAGGGATGTCGTAAACTCTAGATCCTGGTCTGATTCAGGTGTATGAGAGTACCCAAGATCAGGGTTTCCCTGACATATCTTTCCACTCTAGTCTATGTTCAGTACTATTGAGAGAGAGAATTGGTGCATAGTTAAAGGCATCCTCTTTGAGAGAAGAGGGTGTAGGATGTATTATGTGGTTGCTTGTTACGGTTGAGTTTTCCTCCTTCGTGCCTTACTCCAAAGATAGTTTTATCTCCTCGGTTTCCAATATACAAAACCTCTATAAAAATTGCTAAACCTTAAAACATTAATTCTTCTAGTTACTCCCCATGGAGATAGGCTTTTTGTTTATCAAAAGATTCAAAACATTATCCTTCAACCTTCTGATGTGCTTAGACAAGTGAAACTTGAGTTCCGAAGCATCGTTCTTCCTATCCTTGTGTTTGAACCCGAACTACTTCGACCATGTGCTAGTTGTAGGCGTCTTAAACATTCAGGTATTATAAATTTCTAAAAGTTTGATAACCTAGATATGACTCCATTCATGGACCCACGTTTAAGGCTTGTCGGTATAAAAAATATAGAATCTAAGATGAGTTTTAATAACATGTAATTATGCTTGATTGTTAGAGTCCTAAAAAAATGTTCATTCACCACAATGTATTTTATGTTCATAGACCTATCAATGAATGACTTACAAGGAGGAATACCTCATTTTATAACCTTCTTAACACACCTCAAATTCATTCAATTTATTAAATTATATATTTTGTTTAGATATTATCTTTGTTTCTTCATCACAAGACTTATGAATAAGGGCTATTCAATTTTTGCATGTTTCATAGTAATTTATGTGCACATTTTCTCTACCTCTGTATGAAAATAGGACATTACTATCCCTTGGAATTTATAGAGATTAATAACTTTTGCAATGAGTAACACCACAAAACCAAAATGAGAGCAATATTTTATACAATTCGTACACCTAGATAGACCACACATAGGGAAAATAGATGAATACTATGTATCCTAGGCACCATTTTTGGTGAAATAAATATAGGAAAAAAAAGAATGCACAAAAGCATAGTTCTTACGTGGATTTCAAAACAACACAATGTTTTTAATGTTATTTAGATTTGTCAAATGTCAATTTAAAGTAGCATTAGAAATGGGGAATTACATTCTTAGACCAATAAAAAGGAATTTAAATGAATAATCATTCATTCTTCTCCATTCTTCACACCTTTCTCCCTTGGAATAGTAGTATATTTTTAACTTATGGTGTCACTTTTCTTAACTTCAGTTTACAAAACAAACTGACACCACATACATCTGATGTTGGTTATTATAGTACAATAGTCAATGGTCAAGCCATGTTGTTTAGGTAAATACATGAACATCACTTTTATTTTTATGTTACTTTCTTGGAAAGGAATTGATGTCAAAGTCAGTCTATGAAATTCAATTTCCTATAAAACATTGATAAAGCATGTGTCATATCAGTTGTCAATGAACTGACAACACAACCTTTCCTGTGAAATAAATTTCACCTCTAAATATACTATGGTGTCGTTTATTGTCTAACAATATCGATGTCATAGGACATGAGCCCCGTGAATGATTTTACCTCCAAAAACCTCATAGTCTGTAGGAATTGATGATACTAGGTTTCAACTACAGATCCTATAATAAATTATTTTCCTCCAAGTTAGGTAATGTCGTCAGTTTGTTTTTGAAACCAATAATACAGGTCTTAGTGAAGTTGAGATTTTTTCTAAAATAAGGGCATACATCATTAGTTTCTTAATGACCAACCTACAATATAGTTGAACCTATGTCATCAGTTTGGTGACAAAACCCACGACTATAGGTCTTAGTGAGATTGGCATCTTTAATAGGGATAAGGACATATGTCATTAGTTTCTTAATGACCAAATGATGACATATTTGAACATATGGTATTGGTTTTGGTGACCAAATAAAAGAATAAGGTATTAGTGTCATTTTCATCAGATCAATGAATGACTACGTTCTACTTAACAACACCCATAAAGCTTCCTTTCCCCCATTATCTGTTTCATTGCATGATACCTAAGATCTCTTCAACTCTAGTGATCACTGCTATCACTTTTTGCTAGCTGTTTTCATTGTGTTTTGATAGATGTTGTTGTTGTTTGACCACCAGGACCTAGCATTGCTCCGTTAGGTCACTATTGTTCTACTACTCCTCTCTCCACCCATCATGGTGCTTCTCCTTTCCTCACTAGTCAACACTATTTCCATTTCCACCAGCCCTCTCTCCACCCATCATGGTGCTTCTCCTTTCCTCACTAGTCAACACTATTTCCATTTCCACCAGCCCTCTCTCCACCCGCCGTTCTAATTCTCCTTCTCTACTAGGACACCGCCCTTGCCACAACTACTATTACCACTATTTGTACTACCACTACCCTATAGCCTCCATTTGCTAGGCCTATTATTTCCAATTGTGTAAGGTTTCCGCCCGCTTGCTACCAAACATTGCTCGCGTCATTTACCTCTACTTCTGTTGCTGAATGCTATGAGCATGCCCTCTTCCCCTAACATGAAAGTTCCTTCTTCTCTTTGTATACCTAAATTTCAGTAAATGCATGTCTAGTTTGTTGAAATTCAAAAATATATGTCCTTTCTATCTAATTATAATTATTTGTTGAGTGCACTATTTTATAATTGTTTAATTAACTTGAAATGAGTTACACAACGAGACTATTTTACCTAATTTGATATAATTTTACATGACACCTAGTTATACTAAGATAATACGATTTTACTTAAAAGAACTGGATTGGTACTTGAACTCAATAATGAATGTAACTATGGTTTAGTTATGCAAATTTGAGAATCGTACTTGTATAATTAGAATTCATGCATAACTGCTAGTATATATAGGTACATTGTTTAATTTCAATGTTGTATGGATAAATAATCTTTCCTAAGAATTAACTACACTTAATTGATATTAATTATCAAAATTATCTTGATTTAGACTGAAATTGCTATATTTACCTAAATGTTGTTGTATAATTGGGTGCATTGTTCTATATAGATGATGATGCACATGAAAATTAATCTATCATTCTTCATGGAGAAATTGTTCTTTTAGATCCTATAGATGAATAAGGGTACTATGACAAGTATAATGACTCCAGTCCTTTCTCAATTGGCTTTCCAAGTGTAAATATTGAAGCTAACATTGATGAATATACGCATGGGGAAATGATAGAAGGAATATTAATTGATCAACAATCCAAACAACACTATAGACATCCATTTAAAATATTTTTTGCTTAAATATTTTATATGCTAGATGTGCATTTTACTTCTGTATGATAGATAGATATGTATCATACACTAAGTGTGATTTTTTTCATTCCTTACTACTTATATATGCTTCTTGACTATTTTGATTTGAAATATTTTGTTGTGTATAGCCATGAGGATGAGCATCATGAGAATTTGTACCATGGGGATGAGTATGGTGTAAGTTACATTGTTTTATTATGTAGATGTACATTTTACATTCTCTATCACAATTATATAAAATACATTCTTTATCACTCACATTCTTTGATCACTTAAAGTAGGTTCAGAGTCATTCTTGCTTCCTTTTGGGGTCCTCCAAGACTAGGGAAACCCTAGATTCATACTTACATTCTCCCATCCATCAAGTAGTGGTCAAAGTGCCTATAAAACATGCAAAAACCATCCATAAGTGCATTTGATAATAAACCATTTATTTGGTAAAATAGCATGCACTGTACTAAGAGATGTGTGTTGGTATAGTATGCCCAGAGAGCCAATCATGTGATGATTGCAATGAGGCATATGATACTTGATTTGATAATGATAAATGTAATTTTGTCTATTGTGTTTGTATCATTCATGAGATGATGTTATATACATGATAGATGTCTAAAGAATGATGTGACTCGATGACATATGTCTTCAAGTTGAGGACCTGAACAATGAGACCATATATATATATGATAAGAGTACATACATTCTTGTTATATCCCTAGTCGGATGTTACTATGGAAGCAAAATAGACAATAGTAATACATAAGACTAGAGTGTGTGTTGACTGATGATAGAGTCTCATTAGTCATGATATATGATGACAAGTCAAGCACACAGATATATGTTAGAGAACAGTATATCATACAGACCCACCGTGAGAGTGATACATGGATACTATGGAATGGTAGTCACAATCATGTCTCATAGTGATAGTGGTGATAGTCATTCTTAGACCTGAAATCACTACACTCATCACATGTCTTTGGGTAAACTTTGACATCGTCAAACACATTCTTGAAACACAGGTGTTATAAAGGTGATGATTGGGTGACTTTGACACCTGGGGTTTTGACTGTGAGTGATAGATATGTGATTTGTCCCTCCTACAAAGAGTATGACGTCTAGGGCCCCTTGATAAGAGAGAGACTGAGAAATGTATGGCCATACTCATGTGATTCAATATATGATATGTGAACTCACATGCATCTCAGACAGTCTTCTTAGAGGTCAAGGAACATGGATTGAATGTTGAAGAGGATGATGTTCCGTGTCTCGATTTCAATCCGGATGGTCAGTAACAAAGGAACTATATGATCACGGGAACACTAATCACAGATTCTAGGTTGAAAGTTGTTCTCCAACTTTCCTTTTCACTTGGGTAGCACTGATGTGTGACTAGGCACCGCTCTTTGCTTGTGAAGTCATAAGTGAGTTGTAGACTTTCACTGCCAATGTGAAATGGGAACTATAGGGTCACACACATAGGATTAACCTGGAAGAGGATTTTATCCATGAATTATGTTTAGATTGATTACTAAATTATTTAGGTATTCAATTAAACATTCAATCAATAGACTTGACTCAGAATCATAAAGTTAAAGTGTTGAACCAATTGATTAGTGTGTCAGATTGATTGAGAGCTGCATTGATTGAGTTCTACACAACCTAAACCACCAACCGACCAGTTCACTGGGTGAACCAATCTGATCATGGTCAGTGAGATGACCAATTCACACTGATGAACTGATTGGTTTACATGGACCAACCAAGCAGTTGTTGGGTTTCCCGATTTGTGAGAAAAGATTTTCATTTCACTTATTCAATGTGATTGGGACAAGAATTAATCTTCACATTAATTAGAAACGAATAAGGAAAGTCAATTGGAGGCAAGTCCGGGAAGTGAAATGACCAGTTCATCAAGTGAATTGAATGGTTCACACTCCCAACTGACTGGTTTAAAAGTGAACTGATCGGCACACTTTCCCAAATGACTGGTTGAGTTGTGATGATCGGTTCGCCTGTTGCAATATAATCAGTTCATGGAAAATCTAAACCCTTCTACTCCCGCACAGATTGGGAACCCTGACCCTGCCCTCTACTATAAATAGAGGGGTACAGGGGGCTTCTTAGAATACACAACTCAGAACATCAGTTTCTCTGCAAAGTTTTTGTCCTCTCTGGTTGTGGTAACCGAGAGAGCCCAGGCAAGTGCTACCTAACTAGGGAGGCACAACGAGGGAGACACAACTGTAGGATGACAACTAGTGGTGGGAGAGTCTATCGGTGACTAGTACGCCGACAGTGGGGGACGACTCCTTCTAGTGTCCTTCAGGACAGGATGAATAGAGTTCTCGAGGGTTCGTGTGGACTATCTATAGAGGCGGGAGGTTTCTGCTGCTCTGGAGGACGATGGTCAACTGTAGTCTGAGTCAAGGATAGGAGCTGCACAGACACCGTCGAAGACTAGGTGGTTGATGACCACACTAGCTATGAGGTATTGTCACTGAGCAAGCCTCAAGACTATGTACACCTCGCAAAAACCATATTTCCTATTATATAGTTGTTGATGCGATCTTTTTGTTATGGGTTTGTAGTTAGATAAAAAATTTGTTTCCACTACCTATTTTGTCCCACAAAACCCTATAGTGGTATCAAAGCCACATCAACATACTATATTTTAGGATTAATCGATATGATTGGTTTTTGGTTTTTTGCCGTTTATGTATTACATGCGATGTGAATACTTAAACTGGCTAATATGCATATATAATTAAACACCACAGATCCCAATATACATATATGATATGGTATATATATGCAATCGATACGGGTCACCCCAAAATGGTTTTGATGGTGGATGTGTACCATGATTATGGCATGTAAACCCATATGTGTGTGCTTGGTTGGTTGTGGTTGTTTGTATCTCAGTCTGTGTACCGAGTCCTTTCTTCTATCCTGATGTAACACGAGATAACTCGAGCCTTCTCTTCTACCTTTACTCCCCCCAAATGTAACTCGAGGTTTGCCAAAGAGATATATAAAGTATGATAGTTTATTTTCTGTTACATCTAAGAAGAAGACGTTCAACACCATATGAGTCGACCGCCTAGAGGACCGAGGAGGATTGCGAAGGAGCCAGATCGACCGGATGATGGCCCAACCGCTTGTTGGGGGTGTCCAGACATCGGAGGCCAGATCAACCAACAAACCATCCAGGAGGCGAGCCGATCGTGTCATAGGATGATTCGATCAACCCAGAATGGTTCAAGCACAAAGATATTCATCAATAATAGGTTGCATATGATGTAGACCTTAGATGATCGTAATTCCTTTTGGATCCAAGGAATTACAATAGGATGGCCATAATCATCACTTTTATCGAGACTGGATGTTTCTCGTTGTGGTTATAGCATGTATATGATATGTACTATAAATATGTGGTGATTGGATATGTATATGTACTTATATAAAATCCCTCAAATACAATATTAAGTTGAAGATGCCTTCCAAAAGCAGCACACATGAAAAACTTGTTCGACTAAGTGTGGGCATGCCTTCACGTGGTGCACTGTCTACCTCGTGGAAGTGTTATGGTGAATATGTGGGTCTGCCTTCGTAGGGTGTATATTCATTGTGTTGGATTTTGGGTCGGAATTAACTTGGTGACCTTGATCAAATCAAGAACCTTGAGGCATGCATATGTTTACGGCAAAGAGTTGCGCATATCATCTATCTAAGAATTGCATATGATGCAATTGGCATGATTGCCTACCTAAATAATTGGTCATGAGCGCCAGCATTGGTTGGGTATTGATGCAATTGTTTTGCATCTTAACCACTAGAAGATTGTATGCTGCAATCTTCTGAATTGATACTTGAGGGTTATCAATTTGATCAAAATAGTGGGAGCGATAATTAATTAAAGGCCTAATTAATATTGTCAAAATCATCAAATCAAACAAATCAAAAATGTTTTGAAAAGTTGCAAAATTTTTTTGTAGAATCCAAATGACAAACACAAATACATTATCATTTCAATCACTTCATAGACGGGATAAAACTTCAAATCTAGTTTGGGACCTTTAAAAAATGTTCTCAATAGTGAGTATAAACTCTAAAGTCCTTGAAAGACTAGAGCCAGTAGAACCACTCCAAATGCGCCTAAGGCTAAAATTGGATGCTTACATGAAGTATTCCAATGATGCCTAAGACATCAAGAACCTTATGTTGAGCTATATGAACTATGTGTTGCATAAATAGCTTGAAGCATGGACATTCTTGAGATGTTTATACATCTTAAGAATCATGTAAAGCATGAAAGGTATAATGTCTTCAAAGCGATGTTTGAGTATAAACAGATAGATGGAGATCAAGTATAATCTCATATGCTCAATGTGATTGTGCATATAGATTAACTGTGATTTCGTATAGGTCAAGAGTTGATCAAACATATGATTCTACAAATAGTTGTGTGAATCATATATCTAGTTTATCAAATGTTGAGAAACTTGGCCAGACCACTGTCTAAAGTGCTTGGCAGGTTGATGCCAAAGCATGAATGAAGAAAGGACAAAACCTTTGATAATGTTCAATAGAGTAAAATCCATTGACTAAAGCAAGGTCAAGAAGTGTTCTGACACCAAGCTTGGGTCGAAGTCTTCATCACTCAAGATATGGAGAGGGGTACGTAGGAAAGGGAAATAACCTCTTTATAGAGGATCTCAGGAAGATGAAAGAGATAGAGATCTCTACTTCAGGATTTGAAAAGAAGTAAGCTAGAAACTATGTGGAGCAAGAGTTGTTGCCTTTATAGTTACAATATGACATTCATGGGCATATAATAGAATTAGTGAATTGCTATTATACATCTTTCATCAATGAAATCATCATACATCTTGTTTGGACAAGAGTGTAATGAACTGAAGGCAATGCTTATGTCTTATCAACTATACTTGATAGTTAAAGAGATAAATGTGTATGAAACATGTAATGAATGACATGACAACTCAAACTTGAATGCCTATAGCATAGTCATTTGTAGTGCATAAATGAGAATTGCATTTCTGGAAACCCATATGATGGTTATCCAAACTCATTTTGGTTAGTGAACCAATAGAGACATGCTAATCTCATTCATTGTGTAATAAGACAAAGGTTCTTCACTAGATGTAGTGGGAAACCAATTATTCTATTAAGGATTATACATATTGATGTATATAGACCTTTTAGAATAAATGCTAAAGGTAATCAATGGTACTTCATTATATTTATTGATGACCTCATTAGATATGGTAGTTTGTATTTAATAAAATAAAAACATGAATCTCTTGAAGTGTTCAAGGAGATCATAAATTAAGTACATAACAAACTTGGTATAAGTATTAAATTTTGATATGATCGATATGGAAATACTTTGAACCAAGAGTTTGAGAACCTTCTAGAAGGTCATGATAATGTATCATGATGGACTTCACCTAAAACACAATGATAGTGTATCATGAGAAGTGTATCATAAAGAAGGAATCACACCTTGATGAATCAGAACGTGATTACTAGCTAAACTTCAAATTTCCTTTTGGGCACATGCTTAACACTAAAAGAGGCACACTGGGAATCACAAAATGTTGTGGAATCTCAAAGTTTCTCAAGTAATACACAGAACTCGTGGTTCTGGTAGAACTCGCCTAGAGCTTGAAAGATATATGATATATTATGGACAAGAAGGTGGTGAGTTGATCATATGATGAGTCAACAGTCTATCTAGGAACTAGTGAAAGCCAGAAACTGAGACATGGCTTGAAGCCATGAAATCCAAGATGGACTCCATGTACATCAACACAGTATGAATTTAGTTGATCCAGCTGAGGGGATAAAACCCATAGGGTACTTTTGGGTCTTATAGAAGAAGACTAACATGGAGGGTAATTTGGCTACAAAGAGTTTCTAATAAGTTCAAGGCATTGAACATGATGAAATCTTTTCAGAAGTTACCAAGGATAAATCCATCAGGATAATGCTTGCTATTGTAGCTTAATGTGACTATGATATTTGGCATATGGATGATAAAACTACATTCCTTGAATGGAATATTGTATAGGATGTGTATGTGATACAACCCTAAAGGTCTTATAAATCCAATAATGCAAATAAAGTTCATAAAGTCGCATAGATAAATCTTTGGATTGAAGCAGTCACCTTAGAACTGGGATCTTCTATTTGACAAGATAGTCAAAGAGTTTGACTTGAGACAGAATAAAGAAGTAATGTGTGATTACAAGAATTTAGTGGGAGCATATGTATGTTCCACATATTGATGGGGAATAATGTCCTTATACTACAAATATTAAAACCTGGCAACAAAGTGCATTCTGAAGTTTTTAAAAGAAGCATCCTATGTGAAAGGAATCAAGATCTATAGAGATAGATCAAAATGTCTTCTTGACCTAAGAAAGAGAACATACATTGGCAAGATGCTGAAAGGGTTCAGCATGATGAGATCAATCTTGTCCATGTTCCATGGAGTTAGTCTCTCAAGTGCGAAGTGTCCCAATTCTTATGAAGAATAAGGAACACATGGATAGATGTCATATGCATTTGCAATTGGATCTATCATGTATGAAATCATCTCATTATATTGTATGTATTGGACATGACAAGAACATATGAACTAATTATCTTGTATGTATTGGACATGATAAGAATATACGACCTTATCATCTTGTATGTATTGGACATGACAAGAAGATATGAAATCATCATCTTGTATGACAATATGATATAAATATCCAGTTATCTCATAAGTATTGAACATGACGAATGGATATCTATCGAGCTCCAATAAGAGTTACTAGAATACCATGAAGGACATCTTTGTGTTAAGGAAGGGTTGGGTGTAAAGAGTTACACTGATGCAAGCTTTCGAAATGACAAATTGTGTTTGACCTTGGAATAAGAATTGTTAGTTGGAAATGTTCCAACATGTGACAATTGATTAATTCTACAATAAGAAACTGAGTACCTTAGTGTTACGAACACTATTAAGGATATTCTATGGATCTAGAAGTTCATATGGATAAACTTATGGAGGTTCCGACCATTGGTGACTCAATAGAAATATTATGACAACAATGGAGCTACTGGTTAGGCAAAGGAATTTTAGATAGCATACTACTACATTTCCATCTCATACGAGATGTCGTATAGTGAGGGGATGTGAAACATGCAATATACCAACTTGCTTCAATGTTACTTACCCGCTATAAAAGCACTTGTGTAGTAGAAAAATGATAAACATGTTAAGATCACTTGGAATATGATTTGTGGGTTATTGGCTCTAAGTGCAAGTGGGAGTTTGTTGGTATAGTATGCCCAGAGAGAAAATCATATGATGATTGCAATGAGGCATATGATACTTGATTTGATAATGATAAAGATAATTCCATCTATTATGTTTGTCTCAGTCATGAGATGATGACACATACATGATAGATGTCTAAAGAATGTTGTGACTCAATGACATATGTCTTTAGGTTGAGGACCTGAACAATGAGACCATATATATGATAAAAGTACATATATTCTTGTTATGTCCTTAGTCGGATGTTACTATGGAAGCAAAATAGACAATAATAATACATAAGACTAGAGTGTGTGTTAATTGATGATAGAGTCTCATTCGTCGTGATATATGATATCAAGTCAAGCATAGAGATATATGTTAGAGAATAGTATATCAGATAGACCCACCGCGAGAGTCATACATGGATACCATGGAATGGTAGTCACAATCATGTCTCATAGTGATAGTGGTCATAGTGGTTCTTACACCTAAAATCATTTCATTCATCACATGTCATTGGGTACACTTTGATATCGTCAAATGTATTCCTAAAACACAAGTGTTATAAAGGTGATGATTGGGTGACTTTGACACATGAGGTTATTTCTATGAGTGATTGATATTGGATTTGTCCCTATACAAGGAGTATGACTTCCATGGCCCCTTGATAAGAGAGAGACTGAGAAATGTATGGCCATACTCATGTGATTCAATATATGATATGTGCACTCTCATGCATCTCAGACAGTCTGCTCAGAGGTCAAGGAACATGGATTGAATGTTAAACAGGGTGACGTTCCATGCCTTGAGTTCAATCTGGATGGTCAGTGACAAAGGAACTATATGATCATGGTAACACTAATCAGATATTATAGGTTGAAAGTTGTTCTCCAACTTTCCTTTTCACTTGGGTAGCACTGATGAGCGACTAGCCACCGCTCTTTTCTTGTGAAGTCATAAGTGAGTTATGGACTTTCACTGCCAATGTGAAATGGGACCTATAGGGTCACACACATAGGATTAATCTGGAAGAGGATTTTATTCATAAATGATGTTTAGATTGATTACTAAAGTGTTTAGGTATTCAATTAAACATTCAATCAATAGCCTTGACTCAGAATCATCAAGTTCAAGTGTCGAACCAATTGATTATAGTGTCAGATTGATTGAGAACTGCATTGACTGAGTTTTGTACAACCTAGACCACCAACCGACCGGTTCACTGGGTGAACCGATCGACTCATGGTCAGTGAGATGATCGGTTCACACTGGTGAATAGATCGGTTCACATGGACCAACCAAGCAGGTGTTGGGTTTCTCTGTTTGTGAGTAAAGATTTTTGTTTCACTTATTCAATTTGATTGGGACAAGAATTAATCATTGCACTAATTAGAAACAAACAAGGAAAGTCAATTGGAGGCAAGTCTGGGAAGTGAAACAACCAACTCACTAAGTGAACCGACCGGTTCACACTCCCAACTGACTGGTTCAAAAGTGAATTGATCGGATCACTTGCCCAAATGACCGATTGAGTTGTGAAACGATCGATTCGGCTATCACAGTACAATCAGTTCATGGAAATTCTGGACCCTTCTACACCCACACAGACTCGGAACCCTGACCCTACCCTCTACTATAAATAGAGGGGTATAGGGGGCTTCTTAGAATACACAACTCAGATTATCAGTTGCTCTACAAAGTTGTTGTTCTCTCTGGTTGTGGTAACCAAGAGATCCCAAGCAAGTGCTACCCGACTAGGGAGGCACAATGAGGGAAGGCAACTGTAGGACAAAAAGTGGTGGCAAGAGAGTGTGTCAGTGACTAGTATGCTGATAGAGGGGGACGACTCCTTCTAGTGTCCTTCAGGATAGGACGACTAGAGTTCAGGGTGGTCTGTGTGGACTATCTATAGAGGCGGGAGGTTTCTTCTGCTCAGGAGGATGATGGTCAACTGCAGTCCAGGTCAAGGACAGGAGCTGCACAGACACCATCGAAGACTAGGTGGTTGAAGACCGCACTAGCCGTGAGGTATTGTCACTGAGCAAGCCTTAGGACCAGGTACACCTTGCTAAAACCATCTTTCCTATTGCATAGTTGTTGATGCGATCTGCTGGTTATGATTTTGTGGTTAGATAATTTTTTTTTTCTACCTATTTTATCCCACAAAACCCTACAATTTGATCAAGGAACAAAAAGGCACAAGATGAAGCTCTAAATAGGGTTGCATTAATTAGCAACACCGCAGAGTTGTTTTGAGTCAAACCAACTATTATTAGACATGATGTGACATTAAAACCCATTCCATGCAAGTTAAATTACATATATTTCTATTCTCATCCTTTTCATTTGGCATATATCCCATATCACACACAAAATACTTGCATAAAGATTTTTTGAATCATAAACTTATCATCTGAAACTCTAAATGCATCTTCTGGGCCCCTAACATTTCTATATATGAATATTATAGTCACCAAATGTATCCTTCAAAAACATTATTAAGAATATACAACATATCTCCTTTTAGACTTCTCTAACCCTATTATTACTTTTTTAAAAACCTAAATATTTTACATATAGCCTCTCAAAGATAGGGCTTCACACAATTTTAGATCCATGTCCAAACAATGTAAACGGAATATATACCCAGTTGTAAGTCAATGACAATGTCGATAACCTAGGTTGTAATCCCAAAATACAACCTTGTAAATCCTCCACTCACTTTTCCATACACGACCATCTACAATAACAAAAAAAATAGCAGAAACAAATGTCACAAATTGTGTATCTTACTAGAATTGAAAGGGACAAACTTTTCTTTCATGACAAATTCTCATCTTGAAAAAGCAAATGAAATACTTTTAGGAACCTTTCCGTGGATGTGTTTTAGAATAAAAAGAATTTCAAAATCATCACTCACAATATATCTAATTTTAATAAACCACAATTTATATTCTTCCTATGATATTCATATCCAATATTCTCTTGACAATGGCATTTTTTAGAATTCTAAGAATCTCTAAACTCATGTCCATTGCCTCTCCCTTTATCCCTAATGAAATTATTATTTTTTCCTTATCAAAAAATTGTGACGAATCTCCTATACCTGACATGATCTTTAGATCCTCTATCCTTCATGTTAGGACACCATCAAGCCCTCTATATTTGAAATTTAAATACCTTATACTCTCACTTTGACCCTTACAAATTTCTAGAGTGATCAAAAGCAACTCACCATTCCTTAATTCTTAGAAATCAAACTTTGACTTCATCTCTAATTAAAGACCTATTATCCTCCATGATTATAGAGTCAATGCCAAGATCATGAGCTCTAGTCATTCACTATATCTCCCAATCTCCACTAACTAATTGGCCTTTGTCAAAGGTAGGAAGATACATGATTCCTTTCGATCAAAAAATGAGAGGCATAATGTCACCACCAAATATGAGCTCAACATCTTGCCATCATCTGATGTTTAAAGAGTTGTATATCCTTTCAATTGGAAAAATTTTCATGGTCATTGTTTCAATGATACTTGGAATAAATTCAGAAAAGAGTGCCTTAAATCAACCTCTTTTTATGTCCTCTTCAATACTTCCCACCATAGGTTCTTTGAAAACTCAAATGGTTTCATCAAGGCAACGCATATCCCCACAACTATACATCCATGCCAACTTATGTCTTAGAAGATTTCTTCAACTTGCTAATTCATAACTCTTTTTTGATCCTATAGAAGTTAAGAACCTTTTGATTGACCCTTCAACACATTTTGTTGATGACACTCTTCTTTTTTTTATTTATCCCACTTGTCAACTTTTCATTTAAGTTAAATAGATTTGGTGCATATCGTAGACCATATCTACTCTAAAACTAAACAATGCATAATCATTTCTACTAGGCTACCACATCCTACATCAAAGCTCTTCAATTTTCCATGCATCATTCACTACAAGGGTAAAACTTTTCCTACAATGCACATGGGCCTTCCTTTTGCTACTTCCTCCTAAATCATCCATTTAGAACCCTATCATGGAATTTTTTTTCAAGCAAATGGTCTGGCTAGGTTGGCTTATACCTCTGGCTAGCTAGTAGGGTGGTACTCATAGATTCTATTCGTACACATACTCCCTCATACTTTTTCTATTTCCATCCCCCTTCTACTAGTATCAAACTTAAACCAGATAGACTTTTTCAATAATTCCTATGGAAAATAACATAATTCACCAAGTATCATGGGATATCATTTTTTGTTTCTAAATTGGGAGGTGGTTGGGAATCCATAACTTACAAACAACATTGTTATTTTATGATCTAAAAACATTTTCACGTTATACTATAGAACATATAAACCATGGATCCTAATTAATTCTCTCTAAATACTTAAGGAATGTTACCATAGTGGGCTTCCATATCATCACATAAATGCCCTTTCATATGTAAGGAAATAACCAAACAAGAGGTGAAACTTATATGTCTTATGATCATACATTCAAATAACACCCACAACTTACTATTATGGTTGTATCTTGGTTCAATAGGTAGAACATATCTCTTGAGCTCTATATATCAATTTCCCTCTACCTTACATTAATCATCCTAAAGCTACAAATACTAGTTGGTTAGAGTATCCCAAATAAACATCATATGCATCATTATCATATACATATTATATCCACAAAATAGCCTTGTTATCACTTGCTCCCATGCTCAACATATTCCATCAAAAGTGCATGCAATTTCTTATAATTTCTATGCTCAATGACACCCTTTAAGAACATAAATAAAATATAAATATCATACAAAATATTTGGCTCTTCATTTTGTGGTTATAATCAAATGAACTTCCCTTTGGTCCCAATCTACAAACCAAGACATACACAGTCCTTTCCTTGCATGCCTAGTTGGGATAACATTGAATACACATTTCATACCTTGTTTGAATACAATTACCTTGATATATGGAAATCTTTCAACATCAACATCCTAACTAAATTATTATACCCACGAACCCTTCAAAGTAGCACAAATATTCTTATTAAATACACATAGTCAGTTAACATTCACTACCAACAATTTTCTTTGCAATCTTGAAGATGTCAAATTTACAAGACACAACTCCTTGTGACGAGGACAGTTACTACAGTTCAAGAGCTAATAGTGGTGGTGATTTTTTTGGAGGATGCCATGGAATGGATGAATTGGAATTCATGGATGAAGATGGTAGGGCTAACATCTACCTAATATTGTAGAACCTCTATCTGCAATTTTTGTTAGATGATGTAGTTTGAGAGAGAAAAACATTTGTCACATGGCCCATTGATCTTCCATTAGTGTTGATATTCAATTATCCAATTTCTTATTTTCTTGGACCCTGAAATACTCAAATAGCACGTTAGATCCACAAGAATGAAATGTTTTTCATCATCAAAACAAAGGGTATATTAATGTCCAATTTAGCCAACATGTTTATGACACTCCCAAGTTGAGAAAAAAAGGTTCTGGTCATGATATGGAAATTGAGGTGTAATAGGATTCTCAGCCAAGGGATCTAAAGATGCCCATATCTCCTGAGAACATGACTAAGTCTTGTATTATGAGGGATTAAGGTCTGCCAATTTATTTAAATTTCATTTAGATCATATTATCCCAGTATTATGAAAAGTTTTAGAGACCTCTAGGAGAAATTCTGACAAAATGTTTTCATTATCTCAGCTATGAAAATTTTGATATTAGAACTAAAAGATAAATATCCTTTATTATTGTTCAAGTAATTATCTAGTTTATTCATCAAGTCCATATATAAACTTATAATCCTTTTAAACTTGACAATTATCCTCACATGATCATTATCCAACGTTGGGACAAGGGTGAGGTCCAACTAACCTCATTTGTTACCCTCAACTTTGGGTTTAAGAAAATCAACGTCAATTCATGTATTATTTACTTTACTAATTGATAATATGAGAATATTTTAGAATCTTAGGTTTTCCTTTTAATGTAAATCCAAAAAACTCTTAAAGCATTAAAAATTTAGATAAGATCACACAATTTAGTTAATTTGGAGAATTTTTACTTATTGATTAAATTTGCATAAGAATTATGTTGAACTTTAAGGTATTGAAATACCCCTTACTTAATGCTCAAATTACATAATAGAAAAACAAATGCACAAAACTTTAGGTTATAAGAAACCTCATATAAGGAATTTACATTAATATCCAAACTAGAAACGAAATTGCAAAAGGGAATATTTATGAACTTGACCATCTAATCATCCATGTGTCTTTAGCTTTAATATCTTTTAATGAATGATCCTAGTGGTCCATTTCTTAAATCTTCATATTAAAAGAAGCTAACCTAGATGTCCAGAGTCAAATACATAATAAATTTATATATATATTTTTTACGTGGATGCAAACAAAATTGTGTGCATATATGATTAACAACATACATTTCATATCAATCAATTATTTGCAATAAAAGCACTGGTATTTTCATTTCATTATCTATCCCATATTTGATTTATCACCTTTGGTGTATCCATTCCTTTATCCATAATTTATCTTTTAGAGTGAGATTATCCCAATTATAAGACATAATACTAGGCTTAGAAAACATTACATCTATATTTGGTACACATAGACTAATGTAGTTGTACTAAAACTGAAACAATCACACAGTTTCAACATATGGCCAAACATTTGAAGAACACATGGGAATCATTAGAAATCTATTATTAGTGGTTATTCATAAAGTAAACGTATTTTTTAGTGAAGAATCTAGTATTAGTCCAATCACTTTTGTTCATCTTGTATTAGGAATATGAAAATTAGCACACAAAGCTATGTTGTTAAACTCATATTCATTTGATATGTATTAGGGTTTAGTCTAGGTCCTAGAGGTCCTGATTCAATTTAGTATAAGGGATGCTTTCAACACCCTAAGTTTCTCATGTTCAAGGTTATATTGATCAAAGAAACCCTAAATTTATAGTTATTATGGGGTTTCATTATTACTAAGGTTAGATTATATCACAATAGTAAGTGTATTCAACAAGTTTAACATTCTATTCATAAAAATTATTGATAGCATCACCTTACTTCATGTACTCAAGTATACTTTTTCATTTAAAAGCATAATCAAGTGTTGATACTATATTATTCATATTATACATCATTTTCTAATAAATGTTACATATAATTTTTTATATTTGTATTTGCTATTATTTTCTACACTATAAGAAATTTAATTGCACAGTGGCAAATCATAGCTCACCATGTCACCCCAAATATCTTATTTGGGCATGGTGCGATAGGGAATTGAACTAGCAAAGAAGTCCCTATGATCCTATGTAGTGATCGGAACTAGCCACACAGTCCACGGGTAAGAGGATAAAATACCTAATGGGATTCTTCTTCCTCAGCTATCCCGTGAGCCAAACAACCAAGGAGTCAACTACATGGTTCACTCTCACCCTCATGCAGTTGAAGCAACAAACTGGGTTGAGTTGGCTTTGATCGAGTTTGGTGGGGTCATCGAGTCTTACATCAAGATACGAGATGGTGGTTCTAGGTTAGAGAAGCAAGGAGGTACCAAAGTTGAAATAAGTAGAATTACGAGGGTTCTAGATGTGCTGATAATCGGGAAAGTACGTTGGATGTTCAGAGGATAAATTCCATCTTTTGTGAGGGTTTGCAATGCTCTACATCGGAATTCTAGTGACAAGCTTTGCGCAACAATGGCTAGAGTTTGGGGACCAGTCTCGGGGCTTCCTCGAGTGAAAATCAAAAGGGTGTCATGACTTAGGATTTAAGGGGGATCTACCGGTAGCCTTATATAGACCCAATGTCAATGTAAAAAATGGAAATTTCCTATCATAGTTGTAGAGATTGTTTTGGGCACTATATGTTGTTCGGAGGTTTGATTTTTGAATATGACATGAAGGGTCACTATGGGAGTGGGTATTCACGTATAAATTAAAAGATACATACCCCTTCACTTCCCCCCTAGAAAGCACTCATAAAATAAGAAAATGTATATAGAGCATGGAAATCAAAAAAAGACTCACTATGAAACATGGGACTTTCAAATAAGAAATCACATCCAACACTTATTAACAAGACTAAATCAGCATATAGTGAAGTGGTTAATGTCTAGATCCATCGATGTCAATGGTGAAGTGGTAAATCTAGATTAGATCTATAGATGAAACATCTTGAATTCTACGAGAAACCTTCAAACAAATACATAAAACTTTTGTATACTACTATAGATGAAATATCCCTAGAAAATTAGAACAAATCACACCATACCATCACTGTCGTTCCACAAAGGAACCTTTATGTCCATATGTTCTAGTCTTAAAAATACAAAATACCTTCCAAGAGCATCAATAACAATGCCTCCGAAGGACTTCTGAGTGAGGATCTCCTATTTCTAGTTATCTGTGGTGGTGCGGAGGTCTCTTCTATCTCTGAAATCCCAGTCTGATCAGTATGAAGTTCGATTCATTTCTTTATCTCTATCCTTTGGTGAAGTAAGAAAAGGTTTTGGGATGAGATTATGTTGATAAATCATCTTTCTTCTTGCCGAAGAAGACATGTCCTTAAAAAAACAACATCCTTAATTCTCAACCTATATTTTGTTCATGCTAAGTTAACGTGAAAGTACTCAACAATCAACTGATAGAAAGTTTGTTAAACCATATCCAATACAGAAGCACCTGATGGGAAGGAAGACGTGGGTATATGGATTTGTTTGGGATGTTGTTTCAAACAATCACAACCATACATTTATCTTAAAAATACACTCTTAAAATAATTAATATGGTGTTTTTATGACAGAGATTAATTGAAAAATGTGTGAATTAGAAAATCTAAAAAAGTAAATCTAAACCCATAAAACACACCCACTTCACATGACCATCTGGCATACTGTCTTATGGCTCATACACGTAAAGTCTTTTATTATTTTTTTTTTTTGATAAAAGAGTTGCAAATACCAATGATGTAAAGTCTATTGGTCTAACATAGCATCATATTTGGTTCAGAACATCAGTCTTTGATGAAAAAAAATATTTTTTTTTAATGTACCACCATAAAAAATCACCTAAATCTGTAATATTTTCTCTATGATCTTGTTAAGGATTTCCAGTTTCTATAAAATGTGATGTTGAATCAACCCTGAAATGCAAATACCCTTCCCGACATCTGTTTGTGAGGGAACAGGAAGCTATCACAGGTGAACATGATGGTGGTTAGGGCACCCTTGTAGGATGGATGAAATGACTAATAAGATTAAGCTTGGCTTGTTAATATTTTATCGTTATCTTAAATAGTGGATTTTACTGATGGTGTTCCACTTCAAAATGTTGTCCAACAAGATTTTCTATTGGTTATATTCCTCCACTATCGTAGTGTTTTTTGGGGACCTTACTATATATCTATCCCTCACTTCCTACTTCTAATGGATGACAAGGTCACCCCTGGTGCCATGTCTTCATTGTTGTACATATCATTTTGCTTTATAAGTTTTTGCTTGTAACATCCCAATTTTCAAAGTCAATTTAAAACTTAAATGAAGCTTTTCATCAATAATAATAGTTGAAGGGTTTAATGCAAAATACCAATAATGGTTTCCTTTATAAAAAAATAGGAAGACAAAACTTAAGATAAGACACAAAGTCATATTTCATTTTCAAATGTGAATTATGTATATCCATTAACTCATGTCAATCTATTTCATTTGCTCTCTCCTCCAAGATGGTAATAGAGCTCAAAAATAGAATAAAGATAAGATCATGTGACTCTTTAATGAGAGAATAATATATAACTCAAAATTGTGACTTAAGGATTATATAATAGGATTGCCTTTAAATGCATTAATATTAAGATTAATAGCTAATACAGGAATTATGGACCATAATGTGTACAAACACGAAATCTAATGGTATAGGAATGTTCTAGACCATCCAATTAGTACATGGTTCCAATTTGAACATACTTGGACTATGTTTGACCCTTCAAATGAATTAAAGAGATTTCTATAATGTTTGAGTAAAATTTGAATATGATTTCATTCAATATGAGAAATTTAGCCTATAATTCTAATTTATCCTCCTATCACGTGCCCTTTTTAATTCTTTCCTTTTTGTCATGCCATCCATTGATCCAGATTGAAGCAATCCATATTCTGACGGTTCTTAGACCGTCACCTTCCTCCCAATGGTTTCACACAAAGGAGTTACTATCATGTATTTCCTTCCTCGGCATCTCACTCCCTGATTTCTCATCAGTTTCATGAAATTATTTATCCTCTAATTTCATCTCTCTTCCATGATTCTAACTATGGTTTACTCACCCTCCCTTTTGGTCATAAAAGGAAATGCCCAAATAAGGGTTTTTCGTCGCTCGCGTCGTCAGGCTGTAGAGGGTACTCTGACCCTTATCACACCTATAGTACGGGATGAAAATAAACCTCTACACAGATGGTTTTCTCCTCCACATAAAATTACCCAACCCATGCCTCCAAGCTCCAGGTCCTACTCAGTTTGCATTTCTGACTACCTCGACCTTTCCCTGATGACCATCACTCTCTTTGGCTCAATTGAGCATCAGGTGAGCATCCTCGCCACCCATACTTCATGCTCGAGTTCCTGGTCTACCCTGAACTCACTCCAGTCATCGTACACTATAGCCTCCTTGGAGGCCCTCTCCCACGTCTCACCTCTGTGGCTTCTCAGTTAACCAAAGGTCATGGAACTTCTTCATAGAGGCCCTCTATAACATACTAGATCTCGAACCATAGCCTGGAAGTTGACATTTTGGACATAGCCAAACAAGGTTTAAGGTTAGACCTAAATAGATGTTTAGTACAACCCCAATGAGCTAATGCATGTCTATATCACCTTAATGTAACCTAATGTTCTAACATTAATCTTAGGTTTATAATGGATACATAACATATGCCACATAACTCCTTTTGGTGGTAATATGAAAATAAGAAACTTAATTGGATGAATAATTTAGATAATGGGCGATATGACATATATCATAAAAATAAGTCTCAAAAGTGTAAAAAAACTTCAAATTTGAAATCTACATATCAAAATTAGCCTACATGTCAAATTTCATCTAATTTGGACCACCTTGAAATATTAGGATAAGTTTAGGAGAGAGAAAATGAGTAAAAGGCATGAGTAATGAATAATGTGATTATATAAATTCAAAATATGTAAATAATGGAAAATTCATATTCAACACATCAAAGATAACTTGTGGATGAAGTTTGGTTTAATTTGGATGTTGTTCGTGCAAGTTATGCAATTTTAGGTACATTTTGGACTTTTATGCAATTTACTCAATTGGGAGGTTTTCTTTGCAAATTGTCAAATTCATTATAATCCTTATATATTCCCTTACCATTATTGTGTTTTTTAACCATAGGGCGCCTAGTTTCACCTTGGTTTGAAGGTGTTTCTTTCCAAGGGCATTTTAGGGATGAGTCTCTTTAAAAATGAGCTTATCTTTAGAAGCTATCAACCAATGGGGTTATTTCTTTGATTGGAGGTCGGTTGGGATGGCCTATAAGTTTCCATAAACCGAAATTTGATATTCAAGAAGCCTCTATGAGCTATCCTCTTGCACGGCCATGAAATCCCTAGGCTAAGGACACATGGAAAGCTCCATGGACACCTCATGTTTGACTTCTTCCTTATCCATAAAGGTTTGCATGTCCATAGGCACCATTAGCATTGTACACATGGAACGTAACTTGACATCTCATTCTTGACTTCTTCCTTATCCATAAAGTCTTGCATGTGCATGGACACCCTTATACATGACACATGGAAATTCTCATTGACACCTCATACTTGACCTCTTTCTTTATATAGCCATATCTACCCCTTCCCAACTCCCAATTCAAAAATTCTTACTATCCTTTACTCCCTCTATCTTAGAACATCATTCCTACTATTTTTTTCCATGAAGGTGATGTCCTAAGGTAAAATAAGGTGCCTACCTTGGTGAATAAGGATCCTAGGGTTCCATATTTTTCTATTTAGGATTTCTTAAGCTCCTTCTTGATGATTTCGACCAAAACTAGTAAATTTCCTCCTTTCCCTCCCTATTTTCATGTTGTTAGTCTTCCTTCCACCTTCCTCTAGGTCAGAAACATCTCCTTACATGGTGAAACCCCACCTAGAAGCCATAAACAACTGATCTCCATGTTCTTTTGTTAGGGTTTTTCACCTCTAAAGTGGAGAAGGTGCTTCTTGCTCGAGATAGGATCTTGGTTGGAGAAACTAGCCTCTCTAAGCTTAGAGACCTTACTTATTGGACTTGTCTACCTACCCTAGAGGTTCTATGGAGGCCTAGGCTTGGATCTAGAACTGACTTGGACTATTTAGACTCTGAAGTTGAGGTATGATGTATCCCCTATTCTTCAATGTTGAGCAATTCACCTATGCTTATTCATTCTCTTTATACTATGGACATTAGCCTATATTTAATGTCATTTCTTTTGAAAATCATGATTCATATGAACTACCTTATTTGCTATTGATCATGTGATCACGGATATCATTTTGAACTCTTATCTTATGCTTTGTTGATGATGAAACTCTAAAAGATGACATGTGATGTCTTTTGCCCACTTATGAGGTGGATGTATATGTTGGTCACTTATGTGGTGACTAGTTTATATATTCTGACTATACTTTCTACTTGCCTCTACATTTAACATGCTATGTCATTCAGTAGCACTAGAGTAGTGTAACTGCAATGGTTTTTATGGAAGATGTGTTATTTCCTATCGAGCAGATGTGATATTTCCTACTCTTTTGGGAAGGAAAGGAACCTCATACCTAGGGCAAGATGTGTGATTTTTGGCCCATGTTTTATATATTTGGGATATTGGCAGTATTCCTTTCTCTATCAAGTTTCACGTTTATGAGACATGGCCTCCTTTGTTTTTATATTGTTCTAGGCTATGTTTATCTCACATGCATGAAGGTTGATGATATGGGGTGTGTGCCCTAATTCTTTACATGTGCTTGTGTGGCACAATCTTTATGTTTTATTAATGGTTCTTTTGTTATCATATGATTTCAATTCCTTTTCTC
This sequence comes from Alisma plantago-aquatica, assembly GCA_963693085.1. Classification (NCBI taxonomy): domain Eukaryota; kingdom Viridiplantae; phylum Streptophyta; class Magnoliopsida; order Alismatales; family Alismataceae; genus Alisma; species Alisma plantago-aquatica. Next base: position 212,267,452 of record OY856415.1, read on the forward strand.
TTGATACCCATTTGGGTGGTCGTTATCCCTTATATGGGAAGCATTTTATATTTGTTGTCCTTTATTCCATATATAGCTCAATTTTCCTATTTAGTATGCACATACCAGCCTTTGATGATGTCATCTATTTTATCTTCTTGCTGGGCTATGCTTCCAACCCTAGGTGAAAGACTTGGATGATAAGGCATGAAGTTTTGGACTAGTTTAAGGAGTTAAATCTTGGAGACAAAGTTGTTATGGTTTAGATTTCCCTCTACTTAGATCCTTATGTTGTATCATACATGTAAATACTTATGAGATATTATGATGTTTACATGTATGATACAACATAAGGATCTAAGTAAAGGGAAATCTACTTATGATATATTATGATGTAGTCCGACCATAGTAGCCTGGGTGGTAAGAGCTCGGTAAGTCCCAATGAAGGACCCGGGTTCAAACCTCACCGAAAGGCACTTTGCGAATGGCAATCCATGCTGATTAGGCGTGGGAGGGGGGTGACCAGACCACACCCTCTCATGCCTCGAGAGTTTACCATGTCGGCTTCGCTCGGGGTGGGTTCTCTCGGTCATCAAAAAAAGATATTATGATGTACTTTTGTAATCTTTTGTGAAAATTGAATATAGTCATTATTTTTATTTTGCTGCTATACTTTGGTTGTTTTTAATAACATTTGTTGAAGTTTGAAAAATTTTGCACCTATTCTAGCATACCTTTGAGTGTTTTCAGAATGGACATTTTATTCTTCAAATTTTCAATAAGGGGTGATCCCGTACTCCTTAGAGCATGGTATCAGAGCCCATGGTAGCTAGAATCTAACTATTTCACTTTTGTCTCCCTAGTTAGAATACTTGCTTTAACTTTAAGTGACATGTTTGCCCTAGAGTTGATCAATAGATGATGAAGGGTTGATTTAGGATCCTATAGTTTCACATTAGAATAATGATGAATAGGTCCTTAAAATACTTAAAGCTAAAAGATGCATAAGTAACCATAGTAACTTGAGAGTGTGACATCCCCATATTTTCTAAAACTTAATCTGATGTGTGACGTACAAATTGAAACCCTCACCTCAGTGAGAATCCCAATTTAAACATCACACATTAGGCTAAGAAAGAGAAAATCAAGGTAGTCAGAAGGAAACACAGTAGCACATGTACATGAACAATAATAAAACCATACACACATGTTCAGCATTCAACATATAATTACAACATGAATTGTTACAACATTTGACATTACATATTGAACAACAAACTATACATATACATGTACTACACTAAACCACATGATCTTTAGACAACAGGTGCACCTGTACATCATCTCTCCGCACAACTCTCAACTATCCTGGATCTTCAAGAACACATGTCCACAACCTAAACAAAAGATTACACGTGGTACACGTCAGCACAAATATTCAAGAATATTGTACTGAGTACGCCTACGTGTGTTTTATATACCTCTCATCATATCTTGTCAATAAGATAAAACTAATGCTTGGCAGTAAGAAAAGAATATGAGAAAACCATACTTGAACAAGAATGTTTATTAACAAAAGCGAACACATATTTTAAGCACATTTCCATCATATATCTCATACATCTGCCCCTAGGGCTTTGATGTTTTTAGGCCTTATGATCTACCACCAAGTGGTTTGTGATCATTATACAAACATCATATGATCTACCACCAAGTGGATTGTGATCATTACACATGCACTCTACCACCAAGTGGTTTATGAGCTATCTTATGATGGAATATCTATATTATGTTTACAGGTGTTCAAGGTATACATATAGAAATAAGTATGGAAATTCAAGCAACATATCATACAAGACAATCATTTCAATCAATACCATATGCAAGTATTTACTAGCATATAACACAAGCATAATGTATAATAATCCAAGAAATAGGTGATGGCGTACCTTCCAAAGAGACATCCCGATCACATATTCCTCATGTAAACTATATCTTGGTCAAACCCCTAGTTATGACAAGATCACATACTATTATCAGGTTATCATCATCTTACATCTCATCTTAACCCTTAATCATGTTCCTATTAGGGTTTTCTTATCTCATTATGGTATTCTCATGATTACGTGTATGCTTGCCTTATAAGTATCTTACTGATGTCATATTCTAGATTATGGTTCATTATCTGAACATTAGGTTCCATATCCGTTTTGTGCACATATTAACCCTAGCTTATGTACATTAATCATATTAGGGTTTATATCACATTTAGAGTAAACATAATCATATAACATGAATTATGTGTATCATCTTGATCTCATGTTTAAACGTGAAGTTCCAGATACTGATATGAGGGTATTCTGTAAATTTCATTATTTATTGAGCATGCATGTATTTATTGCATTTTATTGAGGGTTAAAGCCCTAATTATCCATATGGAGTAAATTACATGATTTCATGCATCATCATCATAATCACTGACCTTAAACGAATTATAAGCATGCATATAAATTTACTGACATTTTATCATAATTTTACTCCATCAATTGATATTTATTACTCATGGACTAAGCATTTGACAACTTACATGATAACACTGATATTTAAGCATAAAAATACTAATATGATGGTGCCATGTTATTCTACTCATTTTTCTAAGAATTTCAGTACCTTATTTGTATTTTTCTGATAAGCGGGTTAATTTCTATGATTTATCAAAGATCTGTGAATAAACTGAGATAATTACCTTTTGTGGCCAATTGTGCAATGCCACGTGGCCTTATGGCTGGCGTACATCCTTTTCTTGTTGGGCCAGTTCATCTCCTAGTTTTGGGCAACTAAATTAGTGTTCACCCCTGTTGTTTCTCATGTCTTTACACCCTCACGCAAAATGTGAGTCAGAGTCCCTGATCGGGACTCTATTCTCGATGCAACGCCGCACAGGGTTACTCCGGTGAGGAATAGTGAGGGCTTGGGTCCTCCTCAGCATCTGATAATGCCTCCATAGGCTGCGATATGGTCAAAGGGATATACACATCTCTTTCTTTTCTCTACCTTGGCTCTAATCCCTACCGCACAGGAGCTCACCACCATGGGAGTCTTCTGCGGAGGAGTAGAAGAGGCATAGTTCCTCCATGGAACCAAACCTCTACCAAGGGCCTCCATTAGCACCACCATACCTTCCTAAACTTTACCGATGCTGCAGAAAATAGTAGGTAAGGCTGCACATTGTCCCCCTAGCTCGATCTTCTTCTTCCCCAAAATTGGGTTCGTCAACCATGAGAACCTACACATAACTCCATCGTGGGATTTGGAGCGCACTACCTCCACTCTGTGCTTCATTTTCCTTCTTTCTACTTTCCCCCAATATCCACTCTAGCTCCATATGTCTCTTGTGGTGCTCCACATCCTTCAACTATGAGAAGCAATGGAGACGAGGTAGGGAGTGGGAGTCTGATCTCCCTTGTCTCTCAGTCACTACCCTCAAGTAAGGGGGTCATCCTGCTCCTTGTAGTGTGGCGAGATCACCTGATTGGTTGGAATTCACATTCGCACCCACGATCAATCACGTGGTGGAAGGGTTTTTGGCCTTGTCTTCTCCCCCACATTCTCCTTTGTGACTGGAGGTAGGCAGAGAACTCCTTGTCGTCTGATCATCATCCAAGGGCAAGAGCCTCTCCACACATAATTGAATATGTGACTGACTCAATTCAACGGCCCCAACCATCAAATTAGCCAAGATTGGCTAGGATCTGGCTACACAACCCGCCCAAGGGTCCAGGGGAGTGACCTTATCTGATCAACAACTTAGGTCTATAATTCGTTAATAATGCACATTACTTCACAAAATTCAAACCTTAATAACTCCCTCTAGGAAGATCCAAATGCCACCAAATTTTACCCATAGATTCCTTACCTCTCGAGATACCTTCTACTCAAATTTGGTGACAAAACTCATCTATTAGATCATTCTATTAAATTCCTCAAGAAGGCATTAAAAAGAGATATCTTAATCATGATGTCAACCTCACATCAACACACCTACTTAGTCAAAAGCTTGGAACTCTTAATATAACTCAACCATATGATTTCACTTGTGTCATTGGACATTTAGGATTCCAAAAGTCCACTCCATCACATCCTACACACCTTAAAAGAAATTCCATCCTCAGAATTAAGCCAGAAATCCAATCTTTCACATCATATGCATCTTAAAAGAACTTTCATCCTTGAAAGTACACCATACTCATACTTCCAGGGAAAACCATATCTTGCTCTCATCCACATGTAGGCACCATTCTATGTATAACATATCTGCAAAGTTTACCTAGAACCATGTATCCAAAGCACTATTATGAGGTTTCAAAAGCATCAAGGGTGAAACCTCACTCCATAGAAGGCTCAAACAAGGGTTTAGAAGCTTAGGTTATGTCATTACATATCTCGTATGTTAGATTTGCTTCCTTATCTTTAGCATGCATTAGGGTTCTCACATCATATTCCATGTTCTAAAGGAGTTAACTAAGATTAACTCATACATCAAGGTGTCATCAACATTTTATTGAGATAATTTGTTAGAACATGTTCAACATTAACATATGCCTTTTAGGAGGGAGTTAACTAAAGTTAACCCACTTCATTCACATCAAGGTGGCATAATCATTATGTTGTACTGACTGTCAAACTATATTTTTCATCTTTATTAAGCACTAAGATTTACACCTCACGTAGCATGTTTCATTCATATGATCTTATTTCATTACTCATAATAAATTCCAAAATTTACTAGTGATTTCATCACAAGATTAACCAACAACATCACATTATCATCATTATTCATGTATAGGGTTACCCATTTATGTGTTGGTATCTATTAAACCATATCTATGTTTCAATCATTTCTTGTCTATATATCATGTCTCGAGATTAGATCTCATCTTTACATATATTATATCATGTTTGTGCTAAACAAACTTATGTGAGTGGCTTATTAAACATATATAGAAACTTTTTATCTAGTCCAAGTGAGGTTCTCGTGACCCGTATCATGAGGGTAGTGTCATGCTCAATCTCTCTGAGCTAACTCAAATCTATGAGTATCACATATGCTTATACTTTATCTTTCCTCCTTGGTCTAGGGTTTTTTTATTACCTCATTGGCACTAGCTAATAGCTTTATTAGCTCTATCCACATAAGCACAAACCAAAACATGCTACAACATACTTGTCATAGGTATTCCACCCATGAAACATGCTTACCCAAAACTTTCTTATACATGCAACCACTAGATTCCTATGAGGGAAACCACCAACCCGAGCACGAGGCTTCACAGAAACTAACATAGCTACCTCCTACAGGGTATTGGGCTCTCTCCCTCACCCAGATGGGAGACACTCGTATTCATGTTCACATGCACATATATAATGAGCCTCTCTCTATCTATAGGGTTTGGTCCTCCCAAGGACATCTAGGGCTCAATACATCTATAGGAATCATGCATAGAGCAACTCAACTCATTCACTAAGGAGTATTCTAGTTTGGGACCTATCATAACACAAATTTCTCATATATTAGAGTCTAGGTTCTCTTACCTTCTCCATGTGGGTCTCTCTCTCTCTGGATTTAACCCTAAAACTAGTCCTAACACTAGAGGTCCTCCTTCGTAAAAGATATTAAGGCTCATGCTGACTCACAACCTTGTCTCATCTTAACATATCTTATCTCATAAAAGCCTAGTTACTTGCATCATCAGAACTTATCTCAAATACTCAAAGTTGAACTTTAATTCTTGAAGACAAACATAGATCATCATGACCATCTTATGTAATTTATATAAGACTCACATCATATCATCAAACCTTATTTCATCTATTCCATCTATCATATATTCCAGCGAGGCTCTAGACATCTAATCTAGAACTACTCTCTCTTCTAGACTGATGTCATTCACTTTCACTTAGGTTGCATGACCACCTCCTACTCGTACATATGTGGGAACACATTTTTGTAATACATATACATAATAAAATATTATATAGTTTTTCTCTGATAAAACAAGCGTCAGAGAAAACTATCGAGGTTCGATCCATTCAGAATCAAAAACCAAATCCTGAAAATGAGTGTCCCACACATAGTAGAGAGTATAGTGTCATGAAAACTAGTGAAAAGGGTGAGAACTTGTGTAGACTAGTGTAGCTACTCTAGACAACGTGTGCAATATGTCTAGGGTTTCTCTTCCCTTGATGCACCTCATTTCCAAATAGTGCAACATCCCATACCGCTGCACTACAAGGAAAGTACGACATCTAAGGACTTGCTATACAACAAGCACCGGTCTAGACCTAGTTCTCAGACATTTAGGTGCTAACCTAGAGGCTAGGTCAGATATAGTCTCTAAAAGATGACTAATCTAACCCTAAATATTATTATGTTCAAGGTTCTTTAGTTTTGAGTTGCATAATGAGCACATGACAGGCTTTGCTATTGTTCATGCTCTGATACCACCTATGACATCCCTGGATTTTCTAAAACTTAATCTGATGTGTGACGTCCAAATTGAAACCCTCACCTCAGTGAGAATCCCAATTTAAACATCACGCATTAGGCTAAGAAAGAGAAAATCAAGGGAGTCAGAAGGAAACATAGTAGCACATGTATATGAACAATAATTAAACAAACACACATGTTCACCATTCAACATATAATTACAACATGAATTGTTACAACATTTGATATTACATATTGAACAACAAACTATACATATACATGTACTACACTAAACCACATGATCTTAAGACAACAGGTTCGCATGTACATCAGCTCGCCACACAACTCTCAACTATCCTGGATCTTCAAGAACACATGTCCACAACCTAAAAAAAAGATTACATGTGGTACACGTCAGCACAATATTCAAGAATATTGTACTGAGTACGCCTACGTGTCTTTTATATACCTCTCATCATATCTTGGCAATAAGATAAAACTAATACTTGGCAGTAACAGAAGAATATAAGAAAAGCATACTTGAACAAGAATGTTTATTAACAAAAGAGAACACATATTTTAAGCACATTTCCATCATATATCTCATACATCTGCCCCTAGGGCTTTGATGTTTTCAGGCCTAATGATCTACCGCCAAGTGGTTTGTGATCATTATAAAAACATCATATGATCTACCACCAAGTGGTTTGTGATCATTATGCATGTGCTCTACCACCAAGTGGTTAATGAGCTATCTTATGATGGAACATCTATATTATGTTTGTAGGTGTTCAAGGTATACATATAGCAATAAGTATGGAAATTCAAGCAACATATCATACAAGACAATCATTTCAATCAATACCATATGCCAAGTATTTACTACCATATAACACAAGCATAATGTATAAAAAGCCAAGCAAGAGGTAATGGCGTACCTTCCAAAGAGACATCCCAATCACATATTCCTCATGTCAACTATATCTTGGTCAAACCCCTGGTTAAGACATGATCACATACTATTATCAGGTTCTCATCATCTTACATCTCATCTTAACCCTTAATCGTGTTCCTATTAGGGTTTGCTTATCTCATTATGGTATTCTCATGATTACCTATATTCTTGCCTTATAAGTATCTTACTGATGTCATATTCTAGATTATGGTTCATTATCTGAACATTAGGTTCCATATCCGTTTTGTGCACATATTAACCATAGCTTATGTACATTAAGCATATTAGGGTTTATATCACATTTAGAGAAAACATCATCATATAACATGAATTATGTGTATCATATTGATCTCATATTTAAATGTGAAGTTCTAGATACTGATATGAGGGTATTTTTTTAATTTCATCATTTATTGAGCATGCATTTATTTATTGCATTTTATTTAGGTTTAAAAGCCCTAATTATTCATATGGAGTAAATTACATGATTTTGTGCATCATCATAATCACTAACCTTAAACGAATTATAAGCATGCATATGGATTTATTGACATTTTATCATAATTTTACTCCATTATTTGATATTTACTACTTATGGACTAAGCATTTGACAACTTACATGATAACACTAATATTTAAGCATAAAAAGACTGATATGATTGTACCATGTTATTCTACTCATTTTTCTAAGAATTTCACTACTTTATTTGTATTTTTCTGATAAGTGGGCTAATTTCTATGATTTATCAAAGATCTGTGAATTAATTGAGATAATTACCTTTTGTGGCCAGTTGTGCGCTGCCACGTGGCCTTATGGTTGGCGCGCATCCTTTGCTTGTTGAGCCGGTTCATCTCCTAGTTTTGGGTGACTAAATTGGGTTTCACCCCCGTTCTTTCTCCTTTCTTTACACCCTCGCGCGAAACGCGAGTCAGGGTCCCTAATTGGGACTCTGTTCTCGACACATGCCGCCACAGAAGGTTACTCCGACAAGTAATAATGAGGGCTCGGGTCCTCCTCAATGTCTGATAATGCCTCCATAGGCTACGACACGGTCAAAGGGATCTACACGGCTCCTTCTTTTCTTTAACTGGGCTCTAATCCCTACCGCCCAGGAGCTCACCACCATGGGAGTCTTCCGCGACAGAGTAGAAGATTTGAGGGTGGTATTATTGTACTTTGGTTTTGGTAAAAGCTCGAGGATTTCAACCTCGAGTGAGTTTGTTGGTGCAATAAAATCCCACGTCCAATTCTGGCACCGTTGTCGGGGAATCCTATCACCATGAGACAGAATATTATCGTTTTTGTTGAATAACACATGGAGATTCATTCAATTCATGTCTAAAACACCTCTCCCTGGTCCTCAAATGATGTGAAGAAACACATCTTGTGTTGAATTGGGAGAAGTGTCATTTCATGGTAAAGGAAGGCATTGTCCTGGGCCATAGGGTTAGTAATCGAGGTATCGAAGTAGATAAGGACAAGATTGAAGTGATTTCCAAGCTCTCTATCACAATCAATGTAAAGGAAGTTCAAGCATTCCTAGGTCATGTAGGATTCTATAGACGGTTTATAAAGGACTTCTCAAAGATAACCAAGCCAATGACAAATATGTTACTAAAGGATGCTGAATTAAAGTTTGACGAAGAATGTGTTAAAAGTTTCAATAAACTAAAACATGCCCTTACTACTACACCCATCATCAGAGCTCCCGATTGGGACCACCCTTTTGAAATCATGTGTGATGCAACTGATTATGTTTTGAATTGGGAGTTGGGAAGGGGTAGATATGTCTATATAAAGAAAGAGGTCAAGTGTGAGGTGTCTATGCGACATTCCATATGTCATGTTTAAGGGTGTCAATGGACATGAAAGCCTTTATGGATATAGAAGAAGTCAAGCACGAGGTTTCAAGTTATAGTAACATGTGTCCAATGCTAAGGGTGCCTATGGACATGCAAACCCTTATGGATAAGGAAGAGTCAAGCATGAGGTGTCCATGGAGCTTTCCATGTGTCCTTAGCCTAGGGATTTCATGGCCATGCAAGAGGACAGCTCATAGAGGCTTCTTGAATATCAAATGTCAGTTTATGGACACTTATAGGCCATCCCAACCGACCTCCAATCATAGAAATAACCCCATTGGTTGATAGCTTCTAAAGATAAGTTCATTTATTAAGAGAGTAATTCCTAAAATGCCCTTGGAAAGAAACACCTTCAAACCAAGATGAAACTAGGCACCTTATGGTTCAAAAAATTGAGAATAATAAGGGAATATATAAGTATTATAATTCACATGAAAATTTGTAAAGTAAACCTCCCAATTGGGTAAATTGCATAAAAGTGCATAATGTTCCTAAAATTTCATTAATTTCACAAACAACATCCAAATTGGACCAAACTTCATCCATAAGTTATCTTTGATGTGTTGAATATGAATTTCCCATTGTTTCCATATTTTGAAATTATATAATCACATTATTCATTACTTATACCTTTTACTCATTTTCTCTCTCCTAAACTTATCCTAATATTTCAAGGTGTCCAAATTAGTTGAAATTTGACATGTAGGCTAATTTTAATATGTAGATTTTGAATTTGAAGTTTGTTTCCACTTTTGAGACTTCTTTTTCTAAGATGTCATATGGCCCATTAACGGCCCAATATCTAAAGTATTCGTCCAATTAAGTTTCTTATCTTCATATTACCACCAAAATGAGTTATGTGGTATATGTTATGTATCCATTATAATCCTAAGATGAATGTTAGAACATTAGGTTACATTAAGGTGATCTATACATGCATTAGCTCATTGGGGTTATACTAAACATCTATTTAGGTCTAACCTTCAACCTTGTTTGGCTAAGGCCAAAATGTCAACTTGTTCTCATTTATTCCCTCTAGCTTAGAGCATCATTCCTACTCTATTTTTCCACGAACATTCTGTCCCGAGGTAAAAGGAGGTGCCTACCTTGGTGAAGAAGGCTCCTAGGGTTCCAAATTTCTCTATTTAGGATTTCTTATGATCCTTCTTGATGATTTTGACTAAAACCAGTAAATTTTCTCTTTTCCTTCTCTATTTTCATATTTTTAGTCTTCCTTCCACCTTCCTCCAGGTCAGAACCATCACCTTCCTTGGTGAAACCCCACCTCTAACCCATAAACACCTCATCTCGATGTTCTTTTGTTAGGGTTTTTCACCTCTAAAGTGGAGAAGGTGCTTCTTGCTCGAGGTAGGAGCTTTGTTGGAGAAACCAGCCTCTCTAAGCTTGGGAACCTTACTTATTGGACATGTACACCTTCTCTAGAGGTTCTTTTGAGGCCTAGGATTGGATCTAGGATTGACTTGGACTGTTTAGACTCTAAAGTTGAGGTATGATGTAGCCCCTATTCTTCTATGTTGAGCAATTCACCTATACTTATTCATTCTCTTTGTCCTATGGACATTAGCCTATACACAATGTCTTTTCTTTTGAAAATCATGGTTCATGTGAACTACTTTATTTGATATTGATCATGTGATTTTGAATATTCTTTTGAACTCTTATCTTATGCTTTGATCATGATGGAACTCTAAAAGATGACATGTGATGTCTTTTTCCCACTTATGAGGTGGATGTATATGTTGGTCACTTATGTGGTGATTAGTTTATATATTCTAACTACACTTTCTACTTTCCTCTACATTTAACCTTCTATGTGATTCAGTAGCACTAGAGTAGTGTAATTGCATTAGTTTTTATGGAAGATGTGTTATTTCCTGTCGAGCAGATGTGATATTTCCTGCCCTTTTGGGATGGAAAGGAACCTCATACCTAGGGGAAAATGTGTGATTCTTGGCCCATGTTTTATATATTTAGTAGATTGGTAGTGTTCCTTTCTCTATCAGGTTTCAAGTTTATGAGACTTGTCTGCCTTTGTGTTTATATTATTATAGTGCTTTGTTTATCTCACATGCATGTAGGTTGATGATATGGGGTGTGTGCCCTAATTCTTTACATGTGCTTGTGTAACACAATATTTATGTTTTATTAATGGCAAGTATTATTTTTTATCATATGATTTCAAATCCTTTTCTCTTGATACCCATTTTGGTGGTCCTTATCCTTTCTATGGGAAGCATTCTATATTTTTTTTGTCCTTTATTCCATATATAGCTCAATTTTCCTATTTAGTATGCACATACCATCCTTTGCTGATGTCATCTATTTTCTCTTCTTGTTGGGGTATGCTTCCAACCCTAGGTGAAGGACTTGGATGATAAGGCATGTAGTTTTGGACTAGCTTAAGGAGTTAAAGATTGGAGACAAGTTGTTATGGTTTAGATTTCCCTCTACTTAGATCCTTATGTTGTATCATACATGTAAACCCTTATGGGATATAATGATGTACTTTTTTAATCTTTTATGAAAATTGAATATAGTCATAATTTTTATTATTTTTCTATACTTTGGTTGTTTTGAATACCATTTATTGATGTTTGAAAAATTTTCACCTATTATAGAATACCTTTGAGTGTGTTTGAAATGGATGTTTTATTCTTCAAATTTTCAGTAAGGGGTGATCCCGCACTCCTTACAGCATGGTATTAGAGCCCATGGTAGTTGGAATCTGACTATTTCAATTTTGTCTCCCTAGTTAGAATACTTTCCTTACCTTTAAGTGACATGGTTGCCCTATAGTTGATCAATAGATGATGAAGGGTTGATTTAGGATCCTATAGTTTCACAATAGAATAATGATGAATAGATCCCTAAAATACATATGGCTAAAAGATGCATAAGTAACTATAGTAACTTGAGAGTGTTTAGCTTGGCCTTTAGGATGCTACTAGGAAATGAAGTTGAAAGCAAAGGTGTTAAGAAAGGATCAAGGTTTGGGGGCTGGCAAGATTTTCCTCCGCCCCATTAACATGGTTTACGAGGATGCTTGAATCCATATGATACTGGCCTGGCCTGAGCTGATATGAATTGTCTGAAATAGCATACTTTTAGGAAATAGTAGCCTTTAACATCTATATGATTTATCTTTAGGGACCCTAATATGTTGAACTAGTCTCCTAGGTGTAAAACTTGTTTGAGTATGGACAACAACAAGTTAACCCATAGTTCATTGTTAGTCTTTACAAGTTATGTTTCTTTTTTTTTTATGAGGCTTATGAAGTTGGATGTAAGGAAGTGTAGCTGAACCTTTTTACCTAAAGAATAGTTTTGACTTAATAATATGAATGCTTTAAGGGTTGGTGAATAAGTTGTTTTCTTATATGTGGATGTTTTGATTTTGAGGGTGAAATACCTTTAAAGACGAGTGGTGTGCTATAACATACTAGATCTCAGACTCTACCCTAAAAGTTGACATTTTGGACTTAGCCAAACAAGGTTGAAGGTTAGACCTAAATAGATTCTTAGTATAACCCCAATGATATAATGCATCTATATATCACCTTAATGTAACCTAATGTTCTAACATAAATCTTAGGTTTATAATGGATACATAACATATGCCACATAACTCATTTTGGTGGTAATATGAAGATAAGAAACTTAATTGGATGAATAATTTAGATACTGGGTTGTTAATGGTACACATGACATATCTCATAAAAGTAAGTCTCAAAAGTGGAAACAAAATTCAAATTAAAAATCTACACATCAAAATTATCCTAAATGTCAAATTTCATCTAATTTGGACCACCTTGAAATATTAGGATAAGTTTAGGAGAGAGAAAATTAGTAAAAGGAATAAGTAATAAATAATGTGATTATATAACTTTAAAATATGTGAATAATGTCAAATTCATATTCAACACATCAAAGATAACTTGTGGATGAAGTTTGGTCCAATTTGGATGTTGTTTGTGCAAGTTAAGCAATTTTAGGTACATTAGGGACTTTTCTACAATTTACCTAATTGGGAGGTTTTCTTCGAAAATTGTGATATGATTTATAATCCTTATATATTCCCTTACCTATCTCGAGTTTTTGAGCCATAGGGATCCTAGTTGCACCTTGGTTTGAAGGTGTTTCTTTCCAAGGGCATTTTAGGGATTACTCTCTATATAAATGAGCTTATCTTTAGAAGCTATCAACCAATGGGGTTATTTCTTTGATTGGAGGTCAGTTGGGATGGCCTGTAAGTGTACATAAACTAACATTTGATATTCAAGAAGCCTCTATGAGCTATCCTCTTGCATGGCCATGAAATCCCTAGGCTAAGGACTCAGGGAAAGCTCCATGGACACCTCATGCTTGACTTCTTCCTTATCCATAAAGGTTTGCATGTCCATAAGCACCCTTAGCATTGGACACATGGAAAGTAACTTGACACCTCGTGCTTGACTTCTTCCTTATCCATAAAGGCTTGCATGTCCATGGACACCCTTATACATGACACATGGAAAGTCTCATAGACACCTCATACTTGACCTCTTTCTTTATATAGCCATATCTACCCCTTCCCAACTCCCAATTCAAAAACTCTTACTCTCTTTTATTCCCTCTAGCTTAGAGCATCATTCCTACTATATTTGTCCACAAAGGTACTATCCCAAGGTAAAAGGAGGTGCCTACCTAGGTGAAGAAGGCTCCTCAGGTTCCAAATTTCTCTATTTAGGATTTCTTAAGCTCCTTCTGGATAATTTCGACCAAAAATAGTAGATTTCCTCCTTTCCTTCCCTATTTTCATGTTGTTAGTCTTCCTTCCACCTTCCTCCAGGTCGTAACCATTGCCTTCCATGGTGAAATCCCACCTAGAACCCATAAACACCTCATCTCCATGTTCTTTTGTTAGGGTTTTTCACCTCTAAAGTGGAGAAGGTGCTTCTTGCTCGAGATAGGAGCTTTCTTGGAGAAACCAGCCTCTCTAAGCTTGGGAACCTTACTTATTGGACCTGTCCACCTTCCCTAGAGGTTCTTTGGAGGCCTAGTCTTGGATCTAGGACTGACTTGGACTGTTTAGACTCTGAAGTTGAGGTATGATGTATCCCCTATTCTTCTATGTTGAGCAATTCACCTATGCTTATTCATTCTCTTTATCCTATGGACATTAGCCTATACACAATGTCTTTTCTTTTGAAAATCATGGTTCATGTGAACTACCTTATTTTATATTGATCATATGATCAGGGATATACCTTTGAACTCTTATCTTATGCTTTGTTGATGATGGAACTCTAAAAGATGACATGTGATGTCTTTTGCCCACTTATGAGGTGGATGTATATGTTGGTTACTTATGTTGTGACTAGTTTATATATTCTGACTATACTTGCTACTTGCCTCTACATTTAACATGTTATGTGATTCAATAGAACTAGAGTAGTGTAATTGCAATGGTTTTTATGGCAGATGTGTTATTTCCTACCGAGCATATGTGATATTTCATGCTCTTTTGGGATGGAAAGGAACCTCATACCCAGGGCAAGATGTGTGATTATTGGCCCATGTTTTATATATTTAGGATATTGGCAGTATTCCTTTCTCTATCAGGTTTCAAGTTTATGAGACTTGGCTGGCTTTGTGTTTATATTGTTCTAGGTGTATGTTTATCTCACATGCATGCATGTTGATGATATGGGGTGTGTGCCCTAATTCTTTACATGTTCTTGTGTGGCACAATCTTTATGTTTTATTAATGGAAAGTATTCTTTTTTTATCATATGATTTCAATTCCTTTTCTCTTGATACCCATTTGGGTGGTCCTTATCCTTTCTGTGGGAAGTCTTTTATATTTGTTGTCCTTTATTCCATATATAGCTCAATTTTTGTATTTAGTATGAACATACCAGCCTTTGCTGATGTCATATATTTTCTCTTCTGGCTGGGGTATGCTTCTAGCCCTAGGTGAAGGACTTGGATGATAAGGCATTACGTTTTGGACTATATTAAGGAGTTAAAGCTTGGAGACAAAGTTGTTATGGTTTAGTATCATACATGTAAACCCTTATGGGATATTATGATTTAATTTTGTAATCTTTTATGAAAATTGAATATAGTCATTATTTTTATTCCACTGCTATGCTTTGGTTGTTTTGAATACTATTTATTGAAGTTAAAAAAATTCACCTATTTTTTCATACCTTTGAGTATGTTTGGAATGGATGTTTTATTCTTCAAATTTTTAGTAAGGGGTGATCCCGCACTCCTTATAGCATGGTATCAAAGCTCATAGTCGTTGGAATCTGACTATTTCAATTTTGTCTCCCTAGTTAGAATACTTGCCTTATCTTTAAGTGACATGTTTGCCCTGGAGTTGATCAATAGATGATGATGGGTTGATTTAGGATCCTATAGTTTCACATTTGAATAATTATGAATAGATCTCTAAAATACTTTAAGCTAAAGGATGCATAAGTAATGATAGTAACTTGAGAGTGTTTAGCTTGGTCTTTAGGCCTCTACTAGGACATGAAGTTGAAAGCAAAGGTGTCTAGAAAGGATCAAGGTTTGGGGGCTGGAAAGATTTTCCTCCGCACCACTAGCTTGGTTTATGAGGACTCCTGAATCCATATGATATCGACCTGTCCTGAGCTGATATGATATGTCTAAAATAGCATGCTTTTAGGCAATAGTAGCCTTAGACATCTATTTGATTTATCTTTAGGGACTCTAATATGTTGAACTAGTCTCCCAGGTATAAAAACTTGTTTGAGGATGGACAAGAGGAAGTTAACCCATAGTTCATAGTTAGTCTTTACAAGTTATGTTGGGCTGGAAAGATTTTCCTCTGCACCACTAGCTTGGTTTATGAGGACTCCCGAATCCATATGATACTGGCCTGGCCTGAGCTGATATGAATTGTCTAAAATAGCATGCTTTTAGGCAATAGTAGCCTTAGACATCTATATGATTTATCTTTAGGGACACTAATATGTTGAACTAGTCTCCCAGGTGTAAAAACTTGTTTGAGGATGGAAAAGAGGAAGTTAAACCATAGTTCATAGTTAGTCTTTACAAGTTATGTTTCTTTTTTTTACATGATGCTTATGTAGTTGGATGTAAGGAAGTGTAGTTGAACCTTTTGTACCTAAAGAATAGTTTTGACTTAATAATATGAATCCTTTAAGGGTTGTTGAATAAGTTGTTTTATTATATGTGGATGTTTTGATTTCGAGGACAAAATCCCTTTAAGGGGTGGTGTGTTGTAACATACTAGATCTGGGACCCTACCCTAGAAGTAGACATTTAGACTTAGCCAAACAAGGTTGAAGGTTAGACCTAAATAGATGTTTAGTATAACCACAATGAGCTAATGCATGTATAGATCACCTTAATGTAACCTAATATTCTAACATTAATCTTAGATTTATAATGGATACATAACATATGCCACATAACCCATTTTGTTGGTAGTATGAAGATAAGAAACTTAATTGGATGAATAATTTAGTTAATGGGCCGTTAATGGGCCAAATGACATATCTAATAAAAACAAGTCTCAAAAGTGGAAAAAAAACTTCAAATTCAAAATCTACATATCAAAATTAGCCTCCATGTCAAATTTCATCTAATTTGGACTTCCTTGAAATATTAGGATAAGTTTAGGAGAGAGAAAATGAGTAAAAGGAATAAGTAATGCATAATGTGATTATATAACTTCAAAATATTGAAATAATGGAAAATTCATATTCAACACATCAAAGATAACTTGTGGATGAAGTTTGGTCCAATTTGGATGTTGTTTGTGTTGGTTATGCAATTTTAGGTACATTCTAGACTTTTTTGCAATTTACCCAATTGGGAGGTTTTCTTTGCAAATTGTCACATGAATTATAATCCTTATATATTCCCTTACCATTCTCTAGTTTTTATACGATAGAGATCCTAGTTGCACCATGGTTTGAAGGTGTTTCTTTCCAAGGGCATTTTAGGGATTACTCTCTTTATAAATGAGCTTATCTTTAGAAGCTATCAACCAATGGGGTTATTTCTTTGATTGGAGGTCGGTTGGTATGTCCTATAAGTGTACATAAACTGACATTTGATATTCAAGAAGCCTCTATGAGCTGTCCTCTTGCATGGCCATGAAATCCCTAGGCTAAGGACACATGGAATGCGCCATGGACACCTCATGCTTGACTTCATCCTTATCCATAATGGTTTGCATGTCCATAGCCACTTTAGCATTGGACACATGAAAAGTAACTTGACACCTCGTTCTTGACTTCTTCCTTATCCAGAAAGGCTTGCATGTCCATGGACACCCTTATACATGATACATGGCAAGTCTCATAAACACCTCATACTTGACCTCTTTCTTAATATAGCCATATCTACCCCTTCCCAACTCCCAATTCGAAAACTATTGATCTCCTTTATTCCCTCTATCATAGAGCATCATTCCTACTCTATTTTTCCATGAAGGTGCTGTCCCATGGTAAAAGGAGGTGCCTACCTTGGTGAAGAAGGCTCCTAGGGTTAACAATTTCTCTATTTAGGATTTCTTAAGCTTCTTCTTGATGATTTCAACCAAAACTAGTAAATTTCCTCATTTCCTTCCCTATTTTCATGTTGTTAGTCTTCCTTTCACCTTCCTCTAGGTCGGAACCATCACCTTCAATGTTGAAACCCCACCTAGGACCCATAAACACCTGATCTCCATGTTCTTTTGTTATGGTTTTTCACCTCTAAAGTGGAGAAGGTTCTTCTTGCTCGAGATAGGAACTTTGTTGGAGAAACCAACCTCTCTAAGATTGGGAACCTTACTTATTGGACATGTCCACCTTCCTTAGTGGTTCTTTGGAGGCCTAGGTTTGGATCTAGGACTTACTTGGACTGTTTAGACTCTGAAGTTGAGGTATGATGTCTCCCCTATTCTTCTATGTTGAGCAATTCACCTATGCTTATTCATTCTCTTTATCCTATGGACATTATTCTATACGCAATGTCTTTTCTTTTAAAAATCATGGTTCATGTGAACTACCTTATTTGATATTAATCGTGTGATCATGGATATTCTTTTGAACTCTTATCTTATTCTTTGTTGATGATGGAACTCTAAAAGATGACATGTGATGTCTTTTGCCCACTTATGAGGTGGATGTATATCTTGGTCACTTATGTGGTGACTAGTTTATATATTCTAACAATACTTTCTACTTGCCTCTACATTTAACATGCTATGTGATTCAGTAGCACTAGAGTAGGATAGTTGCATTGGTTTTTATGGCAGATGTGTTATTTCCTACCGAGAAGATGTGACATTTCTTGCTCTTTTAGGATGGAAAGGAACCTCATACCCAGGGCAAGATGTGTGATTTTTGGCCCATGTTTTATATGCTTAGGAGATTGGCATTATTCCTTTCTCTATTAGGTTTCAAGTTTATGAGACTTGGCCACCTTTGTGTTTATATTGTTCTAGGGATGTGTATATCTCACATTCATGCAGGTTGATGATATGGGGTGTGTGCCCTAATTCTCTAAATGTGCTTCTATGGCACAATCTTTATGTTTTATTAATGGTAAGTATTCTTTTGTTATCATATGATTTCAATTCCTTTTTTCTTGATACCCATTTGGGTGGTCCTTATCCTTTCTATGGGAAGCCTTTAATATTTGTTGTCCTTTATTCCATATATAGCTCAATTTTCCTATTTAGTATGCACGTACCGGCCTATGCTGATGTCATCTATTTTCTCTTCTTGCTGGGGTATTCTTCCAACCCTAGGTGAAGGACTTGGATGATAAGGCATGAAGTTTTGGACTAGCTTAAGGAGTTAAAGTTTGGAGACAAAGTTGTTATGGTTTAGATTTCTCTCTACTTAGATCCTTATGTTGTATCATACATGTAAACCTTTATGGGATATTATGATGTACTTTTTTAATCTTTTGTGAAAATTGAATATAGTCATTATTTTTATTCCGCTTCAATACTTTGGTTGTTTTGAATACTATTTATTAAAGTTTGAAAATTTGCACCTATTCTAGCATACCTTTGTGTGTGTTTGGAATGGATGTTTTATTCTTCAAATTTTCAGTAAGGGTTGATACCCTACTCCTTACACCCGCCTTCATCAAGGGATGGTTTTCTCAGACTTATTGGAGGTTTTACATATGATAGTGAAGGTCTTGATCTCTCTAACTTTCCATGTTCCCGACCACAGAGGAGGTGCCCTCTTGCACTCCTGATGATCATCAGCCTTGTTTTGGGGTTGTTAGGACTAGAGAGTTCCAGTGAACCATCTCTGGTCATCACCTAGTCGAGGTATGCACTCACTAGTACAATATTGGTCTCTTGGGTCAGTTTTTTGAAGCCTGCAGCGTCACTTTTTAAGTGACGCCTAGGTGGGCGTCGCTACAGTACTTGCGACGCTATAGAGGTAGAAAAACTGACCCTAGAGAGGTACAAAAACCGACCCTAGAGGGAACAAAAACTGACCCAAGAGAGGTAAAAAACTGACCCAAGAGAGGTAAAAAACCGACCCAAAAGAGGTAAAAAAACCGACCCAAAAGAGGTACAAAAACCGACCCTAGAAGTCTTCAAATAGCTGTAGAATTTTGGGATGAACCTACTGGGTCGGTTTTTGTGTATAATCGACCCAAGAAGTAACTATTGGGTCGGTTTTTCTCCATAAGCGACCCTAGAAGTCTTCAAATAGCTGTAGAATTTTGGGATGAACCTACTGGGTCGGTTTTGTGTATAACCGACCCAAGAAGTGTCTATTGGGTCGGTTTTTCTCCATAAGCGACCCTAGAAGTCTTCAAATAGCTGTAGAATTTTGGGATGAACCTATTGGGTCGGTTTTGTGTATAACCGACCCAAGAAGTGTCTATTGGGTCGGTTTTTCTCCATAAACGACCCTAGAAGTCTTCAAATAGCTATAGAATTTTGGGATGAATCTACTGGGTCGGTTTTGTGTATAACTGACCCAAGAAGTGTCTATTGGGTCGGTTTTTCTCCACAAGCGACCCTAGAAGTCTTCAATTAGCTGTAGAATTTTGGGATGAACCTACTGGGTTGGTTTTTTGTATAAACGACCCAAGAAGTCTATAGGGACAGTTTTCTTAAATAACTGACCCAAGAAGTTACATTTTTTTAAAAGAAAAATTCCGCAGAACCAGAAATCTTCAGTACAGCAACCTGCAAAATAGAATTGCTTTACGCAATTCAAAACCTGCAATAGAAATTGACTTGCAAATGCAATGATGCAAGCCAAAAATGTGTTCCAAAGCCATTTGCAAACTTTTATGTCCAATCCTTTTTGAATTGATGTAAATCTCCAAACCACACATTCATAACAACAATTATTCACATATATTGAGTTGAGACATCTTCATACACAACACTTACTAACATTCTTGCAAGTCTAAGATAGATTCATTCAAATGAGACATATAGCACATACTAACATTCATACACATAGCACATACTAACAACAATGATAGATTGCAAGTTTAAAAGTGATATTAAATTTAATGTCATACTACAAAAAGTAAATTTTGATAGAGTTTCAAATCTACATACACAAATGAAGTTATGAATTCAATCCAATGC
This sequence comes from Alisma plantago-aquatica, assembly GCA_963693085.1. NCBI lineage: Eukaryota > Viridiplantae > Streptophyta > Magnoliopsida > Alismatales > Alismataceae > Alisma > Alisma plantago-aquatica. The sequence goes on from OY856415.1 coordinate 212,288,362, forward strand.
TATAGTAACTTCATTAAGAAAAGCATCTGACCATTCTTCTCGGAATTCATTTAACCCATCAAGTGTGTAAGGATGAGTTGTAAAGATTTGCAAAAAAAAGCACATGCTCATATATATTTTATAAAATGATGCAAATCTCACTTGTAAATTTATGATGTTATTCTTTATTAATTACCTTATCTATACTCTGAATGTCTAGTGATGCTTCTTTCAAAATAGTTTGCATATACTTCATTACGTAGTAGCCACAAGCCCAATCATTATTTTGTATATGACACTACAAATAAAGAATTATAACTTAATATTAGTAAACTGCTACAAACAGAGTTGTAAAAATAAAGAAATAAGACTATAAGAGAGTTAACATATAAAATTTGACATTAATACATTACTGTAAGAGTTGTACATATACGACTAAGCAGTTAAAGTAGTTACCTTGACATTTTTCAAAGTCAGTGTCTTTAATTTTATGGGTATTATTCCTCCACCTTCACGATAAGCCTTTATACCCCTATCAATCAATTTGATTACGATAGTTGTCAAAATAGAAATCCTAAGTATAAATATCATGTTGAAGCATAACAATTGATGTTATAGAAACTAAATTTATACTTACTCCATAGTTGGCAATCTCAGTTTGTGACCCCTTGTTGTTTTTCCCATTGGGTCAAGATAATAGAAAGTCATCAATTTTGGGACAACCACCACTAGTTCCCAATGTCTAGATCTGAGTAAATTTATATTGAAAACAAAATTTAGAATTATAATTTAGTCAATATTAGAATTCTATTGAATTATAATACTTACTAGACATTAAAAGGAATTAGAATAATTTCCTTTCCCACACTACCAAAATATTTGAATGTAGTACTGAAGTACTCATTCACATCATCCATTTGTGTCTGCACTTGACTAGTGACTGAAGGAACTAAGAATCCAACATTCTTTATATCAAAGTTTGTCATCTCAGTATATAAATGGCTGTAAAACATTTGTGAAAATTTGATATGTTACAAATAAGCTAAAAATATATATTCGAGTAATCTATATTGATTAATTTTTACCTTATCCATACTTCTAATATCAAAGTATTTAGCCAATCATACTGGAACAACTCTATAATATCATCAAGAAAAATAAAATTCTCAAAGTCCCTCTCAACTGCATCTTCTGTTAAATTGACCACCATATGTGATCCTGGGCTTTGGTAGGCTAAGTATCGAGCCAAACATTTACTTTTATTTCCCAATTCATCGAATGTGGCTTCTGGAATGAAAGAAGGCTTGGGCATAGGAGGACGACTACAAGGATTTTTACTTTTTGGTTTACAAACCTGTTAATTAAATACATACTTATATTAAATGAGTTCATATATGTAGCTAGTCAAATATGAAAAACATGTAGATATACCTTGTCAATGATAACCAAGTGTCTAGGCCATCCCACCATAGCACCCTCTGCTTCATCAACTGTACCATATTAAGAAGAAGGTATGGGTAGTGGTTTGTCCCCCATTCCGTCATATACATGATGGATGGACACATGACAAATGTCATCAGAAACTGATTGACAATGCAATGTACCACCGATGTTGTATACCTTACCCGCTGCCACAACATTGTACTCTGGAACCTCCACTGCAAGTTTACCGTTCATACCAACCTAGTTGAAATAATATAAGTTATATACAAGGCGGTAAACCAGATACCTACTATATTATATATATCATATTAACATACATAGAACAAACTTACTGCAGATTGTTGTGGTGGTTCATTGGGAGTGCTCCCCTGACCTTCTACAATTGGAGTACGAGCTTGTATCTCATCATCTGAGAGACGCACGGTTTGAGGAGGTTGAGAAGGTTGAATAGGCTGAAATGAAGACAATATTTATTGCACTTTCTGTGATACTAATGCTTCAACCTCGTCATGTGTAACTATACGACCTCTTCTAGATTCTGAAGGCCCATAATAAGTCTTGAATCCTATGCCAGGTCCTAATCCCCTAACACGGCCAGGATGATCTTTCGTACCAAGAGCAACTGATAGTTCATCCATGCGTCCAATTGGTATGAACTTTCCTTGTTTTCTTTGCTCATAGAGATCATCCTATTCATATTTAATGAAAATATTAAATCACAAACAATTAGAGATCATCCTATTCATATTTAATGAAAATATTAAATCAAAAACAATTAGATATTATTAAATCCTACTCTTTAATTACTTAATTGTGATGAACTTACCATCTTTTGTGCCACCTCCTTAGTTGCAGGGTTGGTAATTTCACCTGCTTTATTTTTTCTAGCATCAAGCCAAATTTTATAATGGGGGTGGACACTCAACTTGAGTTGTGCTAGACCCTTCTCCAGAAGAGATTTGCTTCTCCAGTTGTTCTCGGCGATGGGCATAACTAAGGGATCCCATGTGATGGTTATGCACATTTTTGGCCCGTCTTTCCTTTTGGGCCTCGTGAATAGCCTGATCATTTAAAATGAGGTATTGCAATTTACAACTTGGCAAACATATACACATATAAAAACATTAATTGTATACCTAAAACTCTTCTGAATTCCTTTGTGCAACAAATCTATCCCACACCTCAGGATCTATAAATATATATATGTATGTTGCTTTCTTCTTTTGATTAGGATTATCTATATAATCCCTTTTGAGATAGGTCTTAAATGCCCTCCATCGTACACCACAACGCTGCAGCACTCTTTTCCTATGGTCTTTTTCATTTAAATGAAAACACCCTATATACAAATGAAGCAATAATCTTATTTCAAAAACTATATGTCAAAACAAAAAACTGGAATCAATAAACAAAAAACAAGATAATATAGTATCAAAATTCAACTCACAAATATATCTTTCCAAAGAAGGTCTTTTAAGCCAATAGGAACATCATGCCAGTTTTCTATATCTATTGGCACCTTACTGCGTGCGGTTGCCCCTACATAATGCTTAAAAGTACTACCGTGTTCCCCAATAGGTGCTCCTCCCCTTTCAAACTGGATTGGCAATTTCTCCCCTTTTGCCCTAAGCTCTTGCAGCCGACGCATCACTGTGGGAGTTCTACTCTTCTTAACATTACCACTAGCATCCTCATGCTCATGATCAGAATGTTCATCTTCACTTGCCATTTTAGAACAACCTGCAAATATACATGATAAAATAAAACATAAGTGATAATAAAAGAACAAGTGGTGATATATAATAAAATGTATACATGATAAAAGAAAATGTGTGCTTGAATGATAATACATGCCTCTAGTTTTGGTTGAGTTGTTAGTCAAGTAAAATTCCTTCAGCATGGTATTGACGTGAATATAAGTCATCGGTGTTAACTTTAACATTGACACTTGGCAAACCAACTGAAAATGGGATGGAATCATCATATTTTTTGTAGTATTCTTCTTCATTTATAGGATCCACAGTAAACTGTCTTTTTCCATGAAGAACGACAGACCAATTTTTATTTGCTGGGTCATCAATATAGAATACTTGTTTTTCTTGGTCTGCCATGATGAATGGTTCATCTTTCTCTCCAATTTTTTCAAAATTCACGAATGTGAAACCCAACTCATATACTAAAACGCCTTTGTTGTTATCAACCCAATTACATCTAAAGATAGGAACTCTGAAATTTGTATAGTCCATTTCCCATATGTCCTCAATGATGCCGAAATATGACATCTCAGCTTTGCGTGGTCTTTTATCTTTGGCACTAGAAAAATACAACGAACAAGCTTTAACAATGACCCCACTATTTTGGACTAAACTACTTTCATCTTGACGTTTAGTGTAATATAAAAATCCATTTATGTCATAACCTTCATATGACATGACATCCATTTTTAGCTTAAAGGCGAGCCATTTTATGTTCTCAGCAACATTATTTGGTGATTCAGATAGCTGCTTAAAGACTTTCTTTTCAAACCACCTAATAAATGTTCGATTATGCTCTCTTGCAAGCCACATTGAACTAGATCGCGGATGCTTTTTCTTGATAAGATCATTGTGTTCTGTGATGTAGCTACTAACTTCATCGATGTTGTGTAAAATATACAAATGTGCCTGTTCCCACAACTCACAACTAATTCCTTTCACTCGTGCTCCCAGAGTTCCTTTGCCACAATAAGACTCAGTAATAAGATCATTTTTTAGATCGCTAGAAGTTTCATTGGAATTCAAAAACTCGTTGCAAAATTCCATCACTTCCCTAGCCACATAACGCTCAATAATACTCCCTTCAGGACGATAATGATTCCGAACATCACCTTTAAAAACACTCATGTAGCGTTCAAATGGATACATCCAATGTAAAAAAATTTGGACCCAACATCTTCACCTCCCTTGTAATATGTACTACAAGATGAACCATGATATCAAAAAATGAAGGAGGAAAGTACATTTCAAGCTGACACATGGTAACAATTACATCATTTTTTAATTTATCGAGAGTATCAGGATGTATCACTTTGTTGCATATTTCATTGAAGAAGAAACAGAGTCTTGTGATTGCAAACCTTACATGCTTCGGAAATATAGATCGAATAGCCACAGGTAAAATTTGTTGCATTAAGGTGTGAAAATCATGAGATTTGAGACCTATCAACTTCAGATCCTTCTTTGATACCAATCTACGAATATTAGACGAGTATCTTTTTGGAACCTTAATATTATACAAGCACTCACAGAAAGTCTTTTTCTCCTTCTTAGACAAAGTATAACAAGCTGGTGGTAAATATGTGCGGCGATCCCTGATCTCAACTGATAATTCTTTTCTTATACCCATTAATTCTAAATCTTTTCTAGAGTTGATGTCGTCTTTAGTCTTTCCTGGTATGTTTAATAACGTACCAATGATGCTATCACAAACATTTTTTTCAACATGCATGACATCAATGCAATGTCTAATTGTCAAAAATGTCCAATAAGGAAGATCCTAGAATATTGACATCTTCTTGTATAGAGATTTGTCACATGTGAGCGTATGACTACTTGAACTCTTTCCAAATTCATTAACAATATGTTTCACCCTATCATATACAACATTTCCTGGTATAGGTTTAGGAGCACTTCATTCCTCAGTTGACCCATTAAAGGTTTTGTGTTGCCTTCGATAAGAATGCACTGGTGGGAGAAACCTCCGATGACCAAGATATACGATTTTACCACCATGTTTCAGTTGAATTGAATCAGTATTTTCCTCACAAACAGGACATGCTTTGTATCCTTTTATGCTATATCCAGACAAATTTCCATAAGCTGGGAAGTCATTAATTGTGCAAAACAACATAGCACGCAAAGTAAAGATCTCTTTACGTGAAGCATCATATGTCATAACACCTTCTTCCCATAATTTCGTTAGGTCATCAATTAGAGGTTGAAGGTAAACATCAATATCATTTCTAGGTTGCTTGGGCCCTGATATCAATATTGACAACATGACATACTTATTTTTCATACACAACTAAGGAGGAAGATTGTATATAACAATCATAACAGGCCACGTTCTATGTTGGCTGCTTAATGTACCATATGGATTCATTCCATCTGTACAAATTCCAAGTCTTAAGTTCCTTGTTTCTTTACCAAATTGAGGGTATAATAAATCAATTTTCTTCCATTGTGGTGAATCAGATGCATGTCGTAGGATGCCATCATCATTGACCTTTAACTCCCCATGCCAAGACAAATTTTGTTGGTATATGTATGCCCGTAGAGCCATCCCAAGCGATTGCATGGAGTCGGATATTAATTAATCAATTAATGCGATTATTTGGTTAATTAATGAATTCCAAAATATTCTAATTAATCCACGAGCGTTTTAATTAACGCAACGTTTCTCTTTACCGATGGGTTTAGGAAACCCTACTTCTCTTCTTATCCTATTTAAAGGAGGATAGACGGCCGATATCTATATAAGATATAGAGAGACGCTTTTAGGTTATTCTGACGCACGTAAACCTAGCCGTCGCCGTCCTTAGGAAAGAAAGGAGAGCAACGCACCGCTAGCACGCCGCCGCAGAGACACGCTCCTTCCCACCGGCTTGAGAAGCGCGACGTAGAGTTCCGTCCATCCGTGTGGACGAAGTAGAGACGCAGACGCCTTGACGCCTGCGTTCGGAGGACGTCAACGACCACCTGTACGTGCTACGAGCAACGTACATTACTGCCGCAGAGGAGCATTGCCGGATCAACCTGCGACAGCGAACGGGAGAGAAGATCCGTCCGTGTTTGACAAGCAGTGTTGCACCGTCGTGCAGCGGGACATCGCCGGACTTGCTCCGCGATAAGGTATATCCCGTAAACCTATTTCCGAATACGATGTTATCAACGAGATCCTGTTACGGGTTGCGTGGATTTTATCGCTTCCGCCGCGCATGTTTTCTCCACAAAACCCAACAGTGGTATCAGAGCAGCGTCGATCTACGGTGTATTTGGATTCGTTTCGATATGATCGAATCGCTGTATACTGTTTTATGTTGCATACGATGTGAATTTTAAAGGCGCTGCCCCTGTGTACCCCGCATTGTCTGCGTGGGATTCAAAATTCATTTAATGGGGAATGTCCCGCATTAAAAGTACTGCAATTTTAATATGTATATACGTATATGTAGATATACCTATGATAGCATACACGTCGCCTTTAAAATCTGTTTTATGTGGTGAGTGCATGCACGGTTATGGCCTAGTATCCCCTTTTGTGAATGTTGTGAATGGATGTGGATGTTGATCTTGTGGATATGGTTGTTTGTGAATGTTATGGATGTATAATCGTTGCATATGGACCCTTTGTATAATGTATTCGGCTTGCATGCCGAGCCTCATCTCTTATTTCAAAGTGTAATTAATTCTTTCTCTTTAATTTTGTAATCATATGATGTAATAAAGATAGGATTAGTTTTAGTCTTTGTAATCTTGATGTAAGGAGGCCACTTGAAGATCCAACTCCAAGGAGTGTCCATGGAGAAGCACCATGAAGATCTAATTCCAAAAAGCAACCTGAAAATCCCACTCCAAGGAGCGTCCATGGAGAAGCAACAAGAAGATCCCATTCCAAGAAGCAACATGACATTCCAACCTCACGAAGCATCCATGAAGTTGTTCATTGTAATGTTGATCATTATAGGCTTACAGGTTGTTTTCACAGGTGTTGCATGAGATGCATAAGACCATAGGTGGACCGTAATCCTTTGTTGCTCCAAAGGATTACAATAGTATGGCCATAACTGATGTATTTGTGATTGCATGTCTATCGTTTGTGGTTGTGGATATAGTAGTATATGATACGTACTATAAGTATGTGGTGTTTGGATATATATATATGTATTAATAAAATCCCTCAATTAATAATATTAAGTTTTAGTTGCCTTCCATAAAGCAACACACATGAAAAGCTTGATCGACTATGTGTGGGCACGCCTCCGCGTGGTACACTGTCTATCTCGTGGAAGTGTGATGGTGGGTGTGTGGGTCTGCCTCCGCAGGGTGCACACTCATCGTGTTGGCTTATGGGTTGGACTTAACTAGGGAACCTTGATAGGATCAAGTACCTAGAGGCACACAGATGCATCATGGCAAGGAGTTGTGTATGATCATCTATCCAAGAGTTGCATATGATGCAATTGGCAAAAGTTGCCTACCTTAGTATTTGGTCTTTGACGCCAGCGTTGGCTGGGCATTGATCCAATTATTTTGGGTCTTGGCTCACTAGAAGGTTGTGCGTTGCAATCTTCCGAGTTGATAGTGAGGGCTATCAATTTGAATAAAATAGTGGGAGCGTAATTAATTAAAGGCCTAATTAATCTCGTTTATCAAATCTTTACAAGTCAAAATGTTTTGGACTAAATGCAAATTTTTTCTTTTGTAGCAATCAAATGGCAAACAACACTCACACGTTCTCGTTGCGATCGGTCCTTGAGAAGGACAAACTTACCGGAACCAACTTTCAAAACTGGTTTAGGACATTGAGAATTGTTCTCACACATGAGCGTAAGCTCTATGTCCTTGAAACACCAGAGCCAGAGGAGCCCGCTGTAAATGCGCCCAAGGCTGAAAAGGATGCTTACAAGAAGCACCTTGATGATGCCGTGGATGTCAAGTGCCTAATGTTGTGCTCAATGAACTATGAGTTGCAAGAACAACATGAGAACATGAATGTCATGGAGATGGTAACACATCTCAAGAACATGTATCAACATCAAGCAAGATAGGAGAGATATGATGTCTCAAAGGCGTTGTTCAAAAGCAAGATGAAAGAGGGAGACTCAGTTGGCACCCATATACTCACCTTGATTGGGTACGTGGAAAGCCTATCGAAGCTGGGATTTCCCCTAGGTCAAGAGTTGGCCACTGATGTGATTCTACAATCGTTGCCTGAATCATATAATCATTTTGTCATGAACTACAACATGAACAATTTTGACAAGCCGTTGTCAGAATTGTTGGGCATGTTGAGGACAAGCCCAAGCACAGATGAAGAAAGACAAGCCCAAGTCTGTGATGATGATCAGCAAGACAAAGGGAAAGTCAAAAGGCAAAGGCAAGGCTAAGAAAAGTTCTAAAGCCGGGCAGAAGCCAAAGTCATCCGCGCTCAAAGCTAAAGGTGGGATCTCCAAAGAAGGCAGTTGTCACCATTGTCACCAGCCTGGACATTGGAAAAGAAACTGTCCTCTCTACCTGGAGGAACTAAGGAAAAAGAAGTAGGGGATAGAGATCTCCACTTCAGGTATATACGTTATTGAGATAAACTTAAATACTTCTTCATCATGGGTACTAGATACCGGATGTGGATCTCACATATGTTCTAATATGCAGGATCTGATAAGAAGTAAGCCTTTACGAAAGGGCCAAGTCGAGCTGCGGGTCGCTAATGGAGCAAGAGTTGCTGCCACCGCAGTTGGAGTTATTAGTTTATCTTTGCCTACGGGCCTTGTAATAGAATTAGAGAATTGCTATTATGTACCTGCCATTAATAGAAATATTATTTCTATATCTTGTATGGACAAGAGTGGATTTGAATTTCACATTAAGAATGGAATTATTTCTATTTCTAAAGATGAGATCTTTTATGGCAATGCCCCTATGTCTTATGGCATCTACTTGTTAGAACTTGAGACTAGCATATATAACGTAAATACTAAAAGGCTAAAACTTGACAGCTCAAACAAAACATTCTTATGGCATTGTCGTCTTGGGCACATAAACGAGAAGCGCATATCTAGACTCCATAAGGATGGTTATCTAGACTCTTTTGATTTTGAATCATTAGAGACATGCGAGGCATGTTTATTAGGGAAGATGACCAAGACTCCTTTCACTGGACACAGTGAGAGAGCCAGTGATCTGCTAGGGCTCATACATACTGATGTATGTGGACCTTTTAGATCAAATGCTAGAGGAGGCTATCAATACTTCATTACCTTCACTGATGACCTCAGTAGGTATGGCTATGTATATCTTATGAAACACAAGTCAGAAACTCTTGAAATGTTCAAGACTTTCATGAATGAAGTGGAGAAGCAACTTGGTAAGAGTATTAAAGCACTCCGTTCAGATCGAGGTGGTGAATACTTAAGCCAAGAGTTTGAGGACCTTCTGAGAGACCGTGGTATTGTATCACAATGGACTCCACCTGGTACACCACAACATAATGGTGTGTCAGAAAGAAGGAATCGTACATTATTAGACATGGTACGATCAATGATGAGTTCAGCCGAACTTCCAATATCGTTCTGGGGATATGCTCTTGAAACTGCAGCATTTACACTTAACCGTGTACCTTCCAAATCGGTTCAAAAGACACCATATGAGATATGGAATGGGAATCGTCCCAATTTGTCTATGTTAAAGATTTGGGGATGTGAAGCTTATGTTAGGAAACAATTTCCTGAAAAGCTTGGACCCAAATCGGAAAAATGCTATTTTGTTGGATACCCCAAGGAAACTCGGGGATACTACTTCTACACACCAACTGACAACAAAGTGTTTGTTGCTAGGACTGCTGTATTTCTTGAAAAGGAATTTATTTCCAAAGGAATTAGTGGGAGGAATGTAGAGTTCGAAGAAGTTCGAGACCAACAAGAAAGAAGAGAACTTGAGGAGGTACATAAGGAACATGAGGATTCACAAGTTGTTGTGGAATTTCAAGTTCCAAATGTAACACAAGAACCTCGTAGGTCTAGTAGGACACGAATTGAGCCTGAGAGATTTGGATTTCTCGTAACTCAAGACAGTGACGAATTGGGCATAACAGATGAGCCAACTTCCTATCTAGAAGCTACTAAGGGACCAGAATCTGAGAAATGGCTCGAAGCCATGAGATCTGAGATGGAATCCATGTACACCAACAAGGTATGGACCTTGGTGGATCCACCCGAAGGGGTAAGACCCATAGGGTGCAAGTGGGTCTTCAAGAAGAAGACTGACATGGATGGAAATGTTCAAACCTATAAAGGTAGATTGGTTGTGAAAGGATTCCATCAAATTCAAGGTGTTGATTATGACGAGACCTTCTCACCAGTTGCCATGGTTAAATCCATCAGGATCATGCTTGCCATTGCAGCTTATCATGACTATGAGATTTGGCAGATGGATGTTAAAACAGCATTCCTTAATGGGAATTTACTCGAGGATGTGTACATGACACAACCTGAGGGTTTTATCGATCCAAAGGAAGCCAATAAAGTCTGTAAGCTACAAAGGTCAATCTATGGATTGAAGCAAGCATCTCGGAGCTGGAATCTACGTTTTGATGAAGTAGTCAAAAAGTTTGGCTTTAGTCAAAATGAAGATGAACCTTGTGTTTACAAAAAGGTTAGTGGGAGCACAGTTGTATTTCTCATATTGTATGTGGATGACATACTATTGATGGGAAATGACATCCCTACTCTTCAGACAGTAAAAGGTTGGCTAGGGAAGACTTTCTCTATGAAGGATTTAGGTGAAGCATCCTATATACTAGGGATCAAGATCTATAGAGATAGATCTAGAAGGCTTCTAGGCCTAAGCCAGAGCACATACATTGACAAGGTGCTAAAGAGGTTTAGCATGGAGGGTTCTAAGAGAGGTAACTTGCCCATGTCCCATGGGGTTACAATCTCTAAATCCCAATGTCCTAGTTCATGTGATGAACAGGCACGCGTGAGTAAGATTCCATATGCATCAGCAATTGGATCTATCATGTACGCGATGTTATGTACTCATCCTTATGTATCGTATGCTTTGAGCATGACGAGCCAGTATCAGTCAGATCCAGGTGAATGTCACTGTACAGCCGTAAAGAACATCCTAAAGTACTTGAGAAGGACTAAGGATCAATTCTTGGTATACGGTGGTGAGGAAGAGCTCGTAGTAAAGGGTTACACCGATGCTAGCTTCCAAACTGACAAAGATGACTACAGATCGCAATCTGGATTTGTGTTTTGCCTGAACAACGGAGCTGTGAGCTGGAAGAGTTCCAAGCAAGAGACGGTTGCGGATTCTACAACAGAGGCCGAATATATTGTCGCATCTAATGCTGCAAAGGAAGTTGTGTGGATCAAGAAGTTCATTTCTGAACTTGGAGTGGTTCCAAGCGCTGGTGATGCAATTGAGTTGTTTTGCGACAACAATGGAGCAATTGCACAAGCTAAAGAACCAAGATCGCACCAACGTTCCAAACATATTCTACGGCGGTTCCATCTCATACGAGAGATCGTACAACGAGGAGATGTGAAGATTTGCAGAGTACCTACAGAAAGCAATGTGGCTGACCCGCTCACAAAAGCACTTTCACAGCAGAAACATGACGGGCATGTTCGATCACTTGGATTGAGATTCATGGGTGATTGGGTATAAGTGCAAGTGGGAATCTGTTGGTATGTATGCCCATAGAGACTATCATTCGATGATTGTAATGGGATACTATGTAAACGATTTGTAATACTATATTGATCATATCAATAAAGGCAAGTTTCCAATCTATATGTTTGTGTTTTATATTGTGAGATGACCATAAAACTTATAGATGTCTATAGAATAATATACTCAATGACATATGTCTTCGGGTTGATGACCTGAACAGTGAGATCATATGTATGCTAAGAGTATGTATTCTTGTTTTGTCCCTAATCGGTTGTTATTGTGGAAATATCCATAGACATCAATAACACATAAGATTAGAATGTATGTTGGTTGATGGAAGAGTCTCATTATCCATGATATGGAGATATCAAACCAAATACATAGATACTTGTTAGAGAACAGTGTATCGGATAGACCCACCTTGAGAGTGACACATGGATACCATGATTGGTAGTTAGAGTCACATCTCATAATGATGGTGGTGATTGTGGTTCTTAGACCTGAAGTCACTACACTTATACATGACGTTCGGTGTACTTTGACATCATCCATCGTGGTCCTGAATAAGGATTGCTATAAAGATGGTGCTTGGGTGCACTGTGACACATGGGGATGACTGTGAGTGATGTAGATGGAATTTGTCCTTCCTACGGGAGTTTGATATTCCGGCCACTTGATAAGCGAGACTGAGAAATGCATGGCCATGCTGATGTGAGTCAATATGTGGTATTGAGCTTACATATATCTCAGACAGTCTGCTCTAGTTCAAGGAACATGGATTGAACATTGAAGAGGATAACAATTCCATGACTTGAGTTCAATCCGGATATCAGCGACAAAGGAACTGTACAATCACTGTAACACCAGTCATGTATGATAGGTTAAGTTGTTCTCCAACTTCTCCAATTACTTGGGTAGCAATGAAGTCTTGCTAGATACCAATCATTGCTTGTGAAATCATAATATGATTATGGATATCACTGCCAACGTAATTTGGAGCCTACCGGGTCACACGCACAGGATGTGTTGGAATAGGAGTATAATTGTGGATTTGATTGAAATTGCTTCGAATCACATTGATTACTAAAATGTTTATGTAATCGATTAGAATAATATTGGAGTGACTGGCTCTAAGTGCAAGTGGGAGTCTGTTGGTATATGTATGCCCGTAGAGCCATCCCAAGCGATTGCATGGAGTCGGATATTAATTAATCAATTAATGCGATTATTTGGTTAATTAATGAATTCCGAAATATTCTAATTAATCCACGAGTGTTTTAATTAACGCAACGTTTCTGTTTACCGATGGGTTTAGGAAACCCTACTTCTCTTCTTATCCTATTTAAAGGAGGATAGACGGCCGATATCTATATAAGATATAGAGAGACGCTTTTAGGTTATTCTGACGCACGTAAACCTAGCCGTCGCCGTCCTTAGGAAAGAAAGGAGAGCAACGCGCCGCTAGCACGCCGCCGTAGAGACACGCTCCTTCCCGCCGGCTTGAGAAGCGCGACGTGGAGTTCCGTCCATCCGCGTGGACGAAGTAGAGACGCAGACGCCTTGACGCCTGCGTTCGGAGGACGTCAACGACCACCTGTACGTGCTACGAGCAACGTACATCACTGCCGCAGAGGAGCATTGCCGGATCAACCTGCGACAGCGAACAGGAGAGAAGATCCGTCCGTGTTTGACAAGCAGTGTTGCACCGTCGTGCAGCGGGACATCGCCGGACTTGCTCCGCGATAAGGTATATCCCGTAAACCTATTTCCGAATACGCTGTTATCGACGAGATCCTGTTACGGGTTGCGTGGATTTTATCGCTTCCGCCGCGCATGTTTTCTCCACAAAACCCAACAAATTTTGCACATCTTCTGTATTAGCAAATAAGCGTTGAAATCGTGGTATTATCGGTAGATACCACATCACCTTGGCAGGAGAGCCATTTTTAGCCTTAGCTGAATTTGTAGTCTTGTACCTTGACACACCACATTTTGGACAATTTATCAAATCACTATAGTCCCTCTGAAATAACACACAATCATTTGGACATGCATGAATCTTCTTAGCCTCCATTCCCATTGGGCACATTATTTTCTTTGCTTGATATGTAGAAATTGGAAGCTCATTGCCTTCAGGAAGAATTTCCTTTAACAAAGACAACAATGAAGTGAAACTCTTATCGCTCCACGGATTTTGAGCTTTAAGAGTATATAATCGCATCACAACACTCAACCTCGTGAACTTAGTACAACCCTTATATAATGGTTTTTCAGCATCATGGACAATGTTTGCAAATAAAGAAGGTGGATCAATGACATTGTCCTGACAGCTACATAGCATCTCATCAACCATATCATCCTGAATCGGGTCATCCTGAATCGGTTCATCATTGACATTAACATCATTATCTATATCTTCTATGTCACCACTATTAATATCAACATTTTCTGATCCATAATTAAGTTTCTCTCCATGCCAATACCATTCATTATAACCTTGTATGATCCCATTGCATATGACATGATTCTTAATTTCCTCAACAGTATCAACTTTCAAATTGTTACCACAATTTCTACATGGACAATAGAACCTATCTGTAGGTAGTTTCCTATGTTCCTCAGCAAATCTGATAAATTCATCAACACCTTTGGTAAACTCTGGACTGCAACGGTTCTTGATAGACATCCAACTTCGATCCATTTTCTAGATCACATTAAAATTAATTATCAAACTGAGCATTTAATATTGATATTATAAGTTGTAACGTTTTTTTGATAGGAAATTCATTACTTTTATACTAAAGTGTACCACCTATCCCATTTTTGAATATTTAACCTCACTAGTAATTATATAATGTATGTTTCATTTTGAATAAAATTTCAGCAGCATTTCCCCTTAGTTCTCCAAGTACGTCAATGTAAATGGAAAATAACCACTCACATATGTACCCAGAGAACAAATGAGGAAATGCTACTGAAATTTTCTTCAAAACTAAACATACATTACACAGTTACATCCTAAGTGAGATTAAATATCCAAAAATAGTCTCATATCGGGGACTATCCAAAATTTACTCCTAATGAATAAATTTTGAACGGGTTTCTAATTTTATATATAAATGTATTTTATTGTCATATTTATGCATCGATGGTCTCATCTATAAACCCTAAAGTGTCAATCTGAAACTACACAATGTCTACCCTCATATTTCTAGATTGTATACAATGATTACATATGTGATTGATAATAAAAAGTAGATATAAAATATTACATGTGTTTATTATTGGTTGGTTTACTAGTCAAATAAAATGAATTATGTGTTCTTGACAAATCAAGAGTACTTCCATAGATAAACATTCATTATATGTACTAAATTGAATAATCAATTAGGTGCTCTTGACAAATATAAATAGAAGGGAGTAAGTTAAACATCATGCATGCTCTTTCATAATAGATAACGGTAAATCAAAAGTTTGACCATTTCATACTCAAAATGGTCGTGGTCCTTCACGACAGCCGTGGTGAACTGTAACCTTTAAAGACAAATTTTTTTTGCCAAAATGGCTGTGGCACCAAGCATGGTCGTGCAAAGCACAGGCCATGGCACCAAGCATGGTCGTGCAAAGCACACAAGTCGTGGCACCAAGCATGGCCGTGCAAAGCACAACCACGAATACCGTGCTATCTAGCACGACCATGGTACTCCAACATTAGGTCAAAAGAAGAGAGTTTGAAACAGAAAATAAACTTACCTATCTGTTCGGGGAGGTGGTGGCGTCGAAAGCCTTGGCGGTGGCGAAAGCATTCAGAGAGAGTAGTTGGAGACCTTGGAGTGGCGGCGGCAAAGCTTGGCTGCGACGGGGGCATCCTCGGAGAGATCGGTTGAGATGGCGGCAGCGGCAACTTTGAAGTGGCAGCGACAAAGCTTTAGAGCGTCGGCGAGACCTTGGCGGCGTCGGCGAGACCCTTGGCGGCGGCGGGGGCGTCTTTGGAGGGGGCGCGCGAGACCTTGGTGGCGGCGGCAAAGGTTGGAGATCGTGGCAGCGCGGCACGAGAGTGGAGGAGAGGTGTGACGAGAGTGAGAGCTCTGGGAAGTGTCGGGCGGTGAGGTGAGAGCTTGGGGAAGTCAGGCGGCGAGGTGAGAGCTGAGAGCTGCGAGTTGTGGCAGGTTGTCAGCATTGTGGGAAAAAGTGATGCGTGGAAGGGTTTTGATTTTATTCTGACTTCTAGGGTCGGTTATATTAGACAACTGACCCAACAGATCCCATATAGGGACGGTTATTAGAAAACAACTGACCGAAGAAAAAATCGGTGCCCAAACCAAACCGCACCTATAGGGACGATTATTGCTAAAACTGACCTGAGAAGTCCCCAAAAATATGAAGCTATGCGGACGGTTATCAAGAAAAACCGAACAGAGAATTTTGGTCTTGCGGTACCCGAATTTTTTGTGACAATTACTAGGGTCGCTTATTATAATAACCGACCCTATAGCTCAGCGTGCGAAGGAAGAAAACCAATTTTTCTCCGCGGGAAGCATGTTGGGTCGGTTTTCTAATAAAACTGATGCTATGTTTATGTGTGTTGTGAAAATTATGATTTTCGCGGGTCTTTTCTAGCGTTGATTTTTTTAACATAACCGACCCAATAGCTATAAGCGGTACCTGGATTTTTTCTAATGACTTGTTGCTTCGGTTTTAGCTTATTAGGTCGGTCTTTCTAATATAAGTGACGCTAATGGAAGCGACGTTAGAGGCCAAAAATGTACTAGTGACTCCACCCCGAGTTTTGGTCGAAGAAAAGAATTTCAACCGAAGCCATTTGCCATGGATTAATGAAGGAACAAACTAGGCCAGTCAATGACCTTGGTAACTCTATGCTTTTAATCATGTTATTTATATCACATGGACAATATTGTCATTCAACATGCATTTTGATTATTGGCCACGAGTTACAAATAATGTATGAATGATGACTTTGCCCCTGTCTACTCAATTACATGTAACACACACCTAAATTTCCTTGGTCTTTTCATCTCTTATTTACATCAGATTTATTTTCGAATCAAATCAGTGTCACGAATATGGTTTAGTAATTTCTGATTGGTCAGTCTTGAAAAATTCACAATAAATTATAGGATGATAAAAAAATACAAATAAATAGTCATTGGAAAGGGTGTTTCGAGAGGAATCTAATATTATGGTTTTCAAGTCATGATTTACTTTTCCATTTCAATATTTTGTTAGAAACCCTATTTGGACCCAGGAAACCCTAATTATGCGATTCTTGTAAATAATATGATCTGAGTCAATGAAGCTTTCCTAATTTAGTGATCTTAATTGGTGAGCCTAACCATAATGCACTCAAACCCTAATTCATCCTAAATCAACCTAAGATCAATATAGGGTATTGACTAATGATTCTTATGAATAGGTGTTTAGAGTCTAATCAAGACAAGAGGAAGTTGACCTAGATTTGACTCAGGGATCAAGAGAGACCATCCTAGACTCAAAATGTTCTCGAGGTAAATGGGTCATACTGCTGAGCACAAGTAATTATGATTGTTTGCATTTTAAGTACAAAGTAGACATTATCATTGCAAGTTTAATGTTTAAATCATGATCACTTTATGTTATTGCTTGATGATTTCTAAATGCTATGTCCTATGGTTAAAATGTTCATTATGCTTAAAGTTTATGATTAACAACTCATGAAATTTATGTTAATGATCAAGAGGGAGAAATCCCAACATGTTAAGACATCATGTTAAGAGGGAGAAATTCCATCATGTTAATTTCAAGAATCATGATTATGTTAATGTTAATATTAATGTCATGTTAATGATCAAGTTAATTGGAATTGAACTAGTTTTTTATATGCTCCTGAATCAAGGAAATCAAGGGGTTGTTAAGGGCTTTCCTAGCAATCAAGGGCTTTCCTAGAAATCATGTGCTCCTAATGGGGCGTTATAGAGGGATGCATACAATTACTATTCAATTCTTCATGTTAATAATGATTCAATAATGTTATTCAAGAATGCTTATTGTCAATTCATGTCAATGCTTTCTTACATGTCAAATATACTTTGTTTTGCTTATGTTGTAATGTGCCAGTACCGTTTACTGATATGTTGTTTCCCCCCTTCGCATGGATGGGGACACACTGTCCCCAAGAATTGGAGCAACGAAGGACTTAGGAGAAGCAACAAAAAGGGGTAGAAGACCTTCAAGAGCTATCTTGTGGGGTGCCATTCATACTAGGTGATCCAATTTGGTTTACCTTTATGAATAGTTTTCATGTTTAGTAATGTTAAGACATGTTATAGAACTTAATTGTAGTTTCTTATTCAAGAGAACAATGTATGAATCTCAAAGGTGAATTATGTGTTTATTTTCTATGATTTCATCAATGTGACATCCCCCTTAAAGATGAAAGATTCTGCTAAGTTATGTTGAATATCATAAGGAGGGGTGTAACATGAATGGTATTAGAGCCATTTAATGGATGGAAACAAGGAAGTAACTTGATTCATATGTTCTAAACCTAGAATTAAGATATAAGATTAGTGTTTAGAGATAGACTATTAAAGGAAAGATACGATGACCTACAATGATTAGTTTTTCCACATTAGAAGAGATGGAGGTCAGAGATAAACGTTTACCGAGTTTAGATCTTAAGTGTCAACCTACCCTAGATAATGAAATTACCTCTCCATTCGCATTGGTTATGGCCAGTCAATCGAGACTTGAAGAGGAATGTCATGAGCATGAAACCTTTCATGCACTTCTTCCTTCTCACTAATGCATGTGGAATAGGACATGTGGATTAGTATGTTAGTGAGAGGTAGCATGTTAGGATCCCACATCTCTGGGTATGTGCTAGATCACCACATATCTAGGAATGTAGGAAGCACCTAAAGACCTGAGGGTTGATAGTCACCTATACCAAATGTTAGAAAGTTATTCCAAGTTGAAGGTAGGTGTTCAAAGTATAAAGATGGGTTTGGTCTCATAAGCCCTAAAATATAAAGTTAAGGTAATGAAGAACGATGTAACAACTAGCTCATGTTATTAATCCCCCTTAATTATTTACTTCAAAAGAATGTCAAATTTAGCCATTATTCAAGAACCAAGATTAATTCCTCAACCATTTGTAAGAGATGTTAAGCCCTGAAATAATATGAGATTCTTTTAGGCTCATGGTGGAATCAATAAATATATATCTCAATCATTTACAAGGGATGTTAAACCTTGAAATGATATGAGATTCTTTTAGGCACATGGTGGGATCAATAAATATATTTCTCAACCATTTACAGTAGATGTTAATCCCTAAAATGATGTGAGATTCTTTTAAGCTCATAGTGGAATCAATGAATGCATCTCTAACAAAAAAGAAGGGATGTTAAGCCCTAATTGGTGTAGAGAATTCAATTAAGAGCAAGATATACTTTGTAATCAAGAATGTTGTAAGCTCCCCCTTAATCTCATAACTTAAATATACTAAGGTAATTCAAATTATATCCTTCTCTAAAATAAATTTATTAAGTAAGATTGTAAGTCAAAATTTTTATAAGAAATCTTGTTTCTTGCACTATCTTAAATTTTTTTTATTATAAGGATTTATCATGATGAGCAACTTATATATTTTAATATACCAATGTTGGGTGCAAGTGAATGATTTGATTTACAATACACATTTTTGTCAGGCTTATTTTCGGTCGACCATGACTTCGACCGAGGCGCCCCTCGGTCAAACTCCTTTTCAATTGAGAGGCATTTTTGCAAATTTCCAATTAATGCAGCTTTATCTAGAGTGAACCATTTTGGAATATCCAGACAACTTCTTTTGTATACGTATTCAATCTTGTTTCAGGCCATGTGCTTAAGGTACATTTTATTTTTTACATCCTTTCAAAGGGTTTGATGTCCTTACAACCTCAAGTCTTGCCCATTAATGCATAAGTTGTATCAAAATCTTTTTCTCTCCTAATATCCTTAGATTTATTTTGTCATATTCATTTAGTTCCAATGAGTGTTTGCCTTTAGGTCTAGGAACTAAACTTATGAATTATTTTTAATAGGCTCATTTTTTCAAAATATTTTAGGATATGACTAAGACTTATTGTGTATAATCATCATTTATACTTATAAACTTTAGATTCTTTGTTTATAAAGTCTTTTTGTGATGACGAATTTATTTTTGTAGTTAATGTTCATAGTGTTATGAAATTTACAATTTCCTTCATCAATAACTTTGGTGTTTTTCTATGAATCATAACCATTGTTATAGCACTTATGATGTAGTTCATTGACACATAGCACATTAAAATTTGTACCAACATCACTTATGCCAATAGTTTTACTTTTGATTTTTTCTTCAATAATTTTACCTTTTCTCCAAGTGTGTGAAAGTGTACTTGTTTCATGTGCCTTTTAGAGTAGCTTTAATAGACAATCCAAACCTGCAAAGTATGAAACTTTTGGTCCCATATAGTGGTCCATTTGGTTAGGAGCATCACTATAAGTATTTTATCATTTGAACTATTTGGAACAATTTAATATGAAGAGTTTAGTACAGATTTGGGTTATCAAATTTAACTACAATTGAATAACTTTGTTTTCAATAAGTAGTTATGACAGAACTATGTTCAGTCGAATATTTATTCGAATGGAAGAATTTTCAATCGAGCTATTTGTCGACTAGAAAGATTTGCCACTAAAAAATGTTAATAGACATACTATTGGTCGATCTCATCTTCGACTAGAAGAGGTCTCGGTCGAGAATTTTTTTTGACTGAGATAAGTTCTGTACATTTTTAGCAATTTTAGCATTTCGAATGTAAACATAGAATGTTATAATAATTAAGTAATCAAAGACATAAAGTTGAATCTTGATATGGTTGAGATAAGACATTATAAATTTCAAAGTGAAGCTTAGGTCAAATCTCAACTAAT
The DNA here is from genome assembly GCA_963693085.1 of Alisma plantago-aquatica. Classification (NCBI taxonomy): domain Eukaryota; kingdom Viridiplantae; phylum Streptophyta; class Magnoliopsida; order Alismatales; family Alismataceae; genus Alisma; species Alisma plantago-aquatica. The sequence goes on from OY856415.1 coordinate 212,309,181, forward strand.
ATGACCAACATTTTTAAGTTGGGGGTTTTTGAACCCAAACCAAGTCAACATCCTTTTTGTTGTATGTGCAAGAGAATGAAAACATCCAAGACATAAATAGTAATGACAACAAATAGAATCAATTTCATTTCTCTTCTTAGCTAGATTGTCTTTAGGAACATACATGACTTTAGTCTTGAGTACTTGTGTCCTTTTCATTCTAGGTTTTTGATAGGATTTATGTTTGTGTACATAACCTAGGCCTCTTCCAATTTGGCCAGAAGAATCCTTTAGGATTTTATCAAGAATATTGTTGTTTTTCAAGCTACTAATTTCCTTTTGTAACTTAGAAATTTCATCCATTTTATTTTTAGTATTTGACTTTGCTTGGTCTAGATTATATGACAAACTATCTCTTTCTTTGACAATAGCATCATAATCTAAATGAGTGTATTAGATAGGTTGGGTGGGTAGTACCCTATGAAATGTTGAGGACGAAACTTGTTTTAAGATGGGTAGAATTGTAACATCCCAATTTTCAAAGTCAAATTAAAACATAAATGAAGCTTTTCATCAATAATAATAGTTGTGGGTTTTAATGAAAAATACCCATAATGATTGTCTTTATAAAAAAACAGGATGAGAAAACTTAAGATAAGACCCAAAGTCATATTTCATTTACAAATGTGAATTATGTTTATCCATTAACTCATATTAATCTGTTTCATTTTCTCTCTCCTCCAAGATGGCAATAAAGCTCAAAAAATAGGATAAAGATATAATCATGTGACTCTTTAATGAGAGAATAATGTATAACTCAAAATTATGACTTAAGGATTATATAATAGGATCCTTTTCAAATTATATTGCCTTTAAATGCATTAATATTAAGATTAATAGCTAATGCATGAATTATAATGTGTACAAACACGAAATCTAATGGTATAGGAACATTCTAGATCCTCCAATTAGTATATGGTTCAAATTTGAACTTATTTTGATCATGTTTGACCCTTAAAATGAAGTAAAGAAATTTCTATAATGTTTGAGTAAGATTTGAATATGATTTCATTCAATACGAGCAATTAAGCATATAATTCCGATTTATCCTCCTGTCATGCACCCTTTTTTATTCTTCCCTTTTTCTCACGCCATCCAACGGTCCAAATTGAAGCAATATGTGGTCCGACGGTTCTTAGACTGTCACCTTTGTCTTGACAGTTTCATAGAAAGGAGTTACTCTCCTGTGTTTGCTTCCTCACCATCTCACTCCCTCATCTCTCATCTGTTTCATGAAATTCTTTCTCCTCTAATTTTATCTGTCTTCCCCAATTCTAACGGTGGTTCACTCACCCTCCCTTGTGGTCATAAAAGGAAATGCCCAAATCGGGGTTTTCCATCGCTCGCGTCGTCGGTTTGCAGAGGATACTCTGACCGTTATCACACCTATACTATGGGACGAAAATGAACCTCAACACAGATTGTTTGCTCCTCCGCATCCAATTCCCCCACTCATGCCTCCAAGCTCCAGGTCCTACTCAGTTTGCATTTCCGGCAATGTCAACCTCACCCCGATGACCACCACTCTCTTTGGCTCAATTGAGCATTGGATGAGTATCCTCACCACCCATACTTCATGCTCAAGTTCTTGGTCTGCCCCAAACTCACTCCAGTCATCATGCACTATAGCCTCCTTGGAGGTCCTTGCTGGAGGCTCACCTCCATGGCTTCTCAGTTGACCAAAGGTCATGGAACTTCTTTGTAGAGGCCCGCCTTCATCACTGGATGGTTTTCTCAGACTTACTGGAGGTTTTTACATACGATACAGAAGGTCTTGATCTCCCAAACTTTCCCTATTCCCGACCATAGAGGAGCCACCCTCTTGCACTCCTTATCATCATCAGCCCTGTTTTTTTGGTTGTTAGGACCGGCGAGTTTCGGTGAACCATCTCTAGTCATCGCCTAGTCGAGGTATGGACTCCACCCCGAGTTTTGGTCAAAGCATAGAATTTCATCCGAAGCCGTTTTCCATGGATTCATGAAGGAACAAACTAGGTCAGTCAATGACCTTGGTAACCCTGTGTTTTTAATTGGGTTATTAATATCGCATGGACAATATCGTAATTCGACACGCGTATTGATTGATCGACCGCGAGTTACAAATGATGTCTGAATGTCGACTTTGCCCTTGTCTACTCAATTAAATTTAACACGTGCCTAAAGTTCTTTGGTCTTTTCACCGCTTATTTACATCAGGTTTATTTTTGACTCAAATAAATGTCACGAATATGGTTTAGTGATTAATCTGATTGGTCAGTCTTGAAAAATTCACAGTAAATTATAGGATGATTGAAAAAGTATAAATAAATAGTCATTGGAAAGATTTTTTCGAGAGGAATCCATTTATGGTTTTCAAGTTATGATTTACTTTTCCATTTTAATGTTTTGTTAGAAACCCTATTTGGACCCATGAAACCCTAATTATGTGATGCATGTAAATGATATGATCTGAGTCAATAAATATTTCCTAATTTAGCGATGTTAATTAGTGAGCGTAACCCTAATGCACTCAAATCCTAATTCATCCTAAATCAACCTAAGATCAATACATGTTATTGATTAATGATGCTTATGAACAGGTGTTTAGAGCCTAATCAAGACAAGAGGAAGTTGATCTAGATTTGACTCAAGGATCAAGAGAGACCATCATAGACTCAAAATTTGCTCCAAGTAAATGGGTCATGCTACTGAGCACAAGTAATTATGATTGTTTGCATGTTAAGTACAAAGTAGACATTATCATTACAAGTTCAATGTTTTAATCATGATCACTTTATGTAATTGCATGATGATTTCTATATGTTATGTCATATGGTTAAAATGTTCATTATGCTTAATTTTTATAATTAACTACTCATGACATTTATGTTAATGATCAAGAGGGAGAAATATCATCATGTTAAGACATCATGTTAAGAGGGAGAGATACCATCATGTTAAGTTCAAGAATCATGATTATGTTAATGTTAATGTCATGTTAATGATCAAGGTAATTGAAATTGAACTAGTTTTTATATGCTCTGGAATCATGGACCTCAAAGGGTCGTTAAGGACTTTCCTAGCAATCAAGGGCTTTCCTAGCAATCATGTGCTTCTAATGGGGTGTTATAGAAGGATGCACACAATTACTTTTCAATTCTTCATGTTAATAATGATTCAAGAATTTTATTCAAGAATGCTTATAATCAATTCATGTCATCTTTTTCTTACATGTCGAATATACTTTATTTTGATTATGTTATAATGTGTCAGTACCATTTACTGATATGTTGTTTTCCCTCTTCGCATGGCTGGGGACGTGATGTACCCAGGAATTGGAGCAACTAAAGACTCAGGAGATGCAAACAAGGATTAGAAGACCTTCAAGAGCTATCTGGTGGGGTGTCATCCATACTAGGCAATCCAATTATGTTTACCTTTATGAATAGTTTTCATATTTGGTAATGTTTAGACATGTTATAGAACTCAATTGTAGTTTCTTATTCAAGAGAACAATGTATGCATCTCAATGGTGAATTATGTGTTTATTTGCTATGATTTCATCAATGTGACATTCCCCTTAAAGATGAAAGTTTCCGCTAAGTTATGTTGAATATCATAAGGAGGGGTGTTACATTGCTTGTTACAACTCTACATGTTTTATTTGCTATGATCTCATCAATGTGACATTCCCCTTAAAGATGAAAGTTTCCGCTAAGTTATGTTGAATATCATAAGGAGGGGTGTTGCTTGTTACAACTCTACATGTTTTTGTTCACGTGATCACTAATTTTTATCTATGCTAGAATGACATTCGATAGAAGAACATTTAGTAACAGATAACTATAGATTGACATGCGTGGCACGTGCCTCTGCTGGTGATTGTATAAAAGGGTATATGTTTGGGGTAATCAGGCCGTTTACCCAGCTTGCCCCTTCCTCTTTGCTGCTGTTCTTATACGTCTTGCCTAACACACCTTGAAAAAGACAGAGTCCTGTCTAAAGACAGTACATGTTGCATTCACCTGAGGAAAGGGATCGCTCTCGTGCCTCTCAGCAATCAACTTTGTCTCAGTCATTGCGTCATTAACTCACTAGTCGGTCATGCGGAATGATTCACACGAATACTACAGCTATGGAGCATCATATATTTCAGCTGCCATAACGCTGTAATTCCAATACTACAGCTATGGAGCATCATTTCAGCTATGCGACATATCCAATACGACTATCTACGTACGACACGCCTCTTCTGCTGCCGTAACGCTGTAATTCCATGTGTTGCTGCTCTTAATAGTTTCTTTCAAAAGGCTATTGCTCGTTGTAACAAAGCGCAGTTGTCGAGGAATACTCACCTTTTGAGTTAGTCTTCTCTTCCAGGTTGATGAAGATGCAGTAACATGCCTAAAAGATCTAGTCCTGACGGGGTCTTTTCTCATCTTAGCCCTAAAAAAGGCATCTTTCGGATATCTTTGGGGGCATATTGCAACGAGTGGTCTAGATTTACACGGAGATATTTTTGGAAATAAAAAAGTACGTTCCAGCTGGAGCGCACTTCAAGATAGTGTGTTCCAACTGGACCCGTCATAACAACTGCAGTGTATGATTACAATACACACACACAGATATAGATATATATATATATATATATATATATATATATGGACGTTCATTCATTGTCCGCGCGGGTAGTCTACATTTTCGCTACCCGACAGCCAAAAAAGTAACTCTCCTGGCTACGAAAATAACTCTGCTGTAAAAAAAGTAACTATGGTGTCAAAACAGTAACTCTGCTGGTAAAAAAAGTAACTCAGTACAAAATATACAGCAGATATATATAAGGACGGGTTTTTTAATTTTGGAGAGGCAAATGATATTATTTTTGGCTAAAATTTTTTGGAGAGCTAGAAAAAATAGTCATCTACAATTTCGAAATTTTTTTTTGAAAAAAAGTGATCGAAAGGGTGGGCGGGTAGCTACCCGCACGGGCAATAAAGATGGACCATATATATATATATATATATATATATATATATATATATATATATATATATATGTATGTATGTATGTATATATATATATATGTATATGTATATATATAATCAGGCTAGAATACACTTGAGTGTATTCAGAGCAGAATACACTCAAGTAGTTTTTCATGATGCAATAATTTTTTTTTAAATCTAATCAATTGATCTTCTTAAACATCTTGTGAATAGCTCATACGCAAAATTTGAGCATATTTGGACATTTATAGGTCATGTTATAAACACACCAAAAAGTATACATTTCAAATTAGTCTCATGCATTGATTTTGTTGCCCTTGGATGAGTGACTTACAATCATCCAAATGGGCTCAAAATTTGTATGTAGCTTAGTTATAGTATGACAGTGAAGATCAATGGTTTACATTTTGTAAAAAATAATCTTGATACGCAAACACACTTGAGTGTATTCGTGGGATCTGTACACTCGAGTGTATTCTATATATATATATATATATATATATATATATATATATATATATAGAGAGAGAGAGAGAGAGAGAGAGAGAGTCAGGCTAGAATACACTCGAGTGTACGGATCACACGAATACACTCAAGTTTGTTTGCATATCAAGACTATTTTTTGCAAAATGTAAACCGTTGATCTTCACCGTCATACTATAACTCGGCTACATACAAATTTTAAACCCATTTGGATGAGTGTAAGTCACTCATCCAAGGGCAACAAAATCAACGCGTGAAACTAATTTGAAATGCATAATTTTTGCGGTCATTATAACATGAGCTATACATATCCAAATGTGCTCAAATTTTGCGTATGAGTTGTTCACAAGATGTTTAAGAAGATCAATGGATTATATTTTCAAAAAAAATATTTCATAATGAAAAACTACTTGAGTGTATTCAGCTCCGAATACACTCGAGTGTATTCTAGCCTGACTCTCTCTTTCTGTATATATATATATATAGGCTAGAATACACTCGAGTGTACAGATCGCACGAATACACTCAAGTGTGTTTGCATATCAAGACTAATTTTTGCAAAATGTAAACCATTGATCTTTACCTTCATACTATAACTAGGCTACATACAAATTTTGAGCCCATTTGGATGAGTGTAAGTCACTCATCCAAGGGAAACAAAACCGACGTACGAAACTAATTTAAAATGCATAATTATTGTGGTCTTTATAACATGACATATAAATGTCCAAATGTGTTCAAATTTTACATATGAGCTATTCACAAGATGTTTAAGAAGATCAATAGATTAGATTTTTGAAAAACATATTGCATCTTGAAAAATTACTTGAGTGTATTCTGCTCGGTATACACTCAAAGTGTTATATATATATATATATATATATATATATATATATATATATATATATATATATATATATATATATATATATATATATATATGTATGTATATATATATATAGTGAGGCTAGAATACACTTGAATGTACAGATCACGCCGTACACCCCAATTGTGTTTTTCTATCTAGACCATGTTTTTCTAAAATCTAATCCATTGATCTTCATGGTTACAATAATAATATGTCACATAAAAAATTTGAACTCATTTGGATGATTGTAAGTCACTCATCCAAGGACAACAAAATCGATGCACAAAACTAATTTGCAATACATGATTTTTGTCTCCTTTAAATGCACGACCTATAAGTGTCTAAATGAGCTAAAATTTATTATATAGTATGTTCTTATGATAATTAAGAAGATCAACGGTTTAGATTTTTCAAAAATTTATTGCATCTTCAAAAATGACTGAGGTGTACGATGCCTCTGGTACACTCGAGTGTACACTAGCCTGACTCTCTCTCTCTCTCTGTATATATATATATATATATATATGCTAGAATACACTCAAGTGTATAGATCGCACGAATACACTCAAGTGTGTTTGCATATCAAGACTATTTTTTACAAAATGTAAACTATTGATCTTCACCTTTCATACTATAATTAGGCTACATATAAAGTTTGAGCCCATTTAGATGAGTGTAAGTCACTCATGCAAGGACAACAAAACTGACGCACAAAACTAATTTGAAATGCATAATTTTTGTGGTCTTTATAACATGACATATAAATGTCCAAATGTGTTCAAATTTTGCATATGAGTTGTTCACAAGATGTTTAAGAAGATCAATAGATTAGATTTTTGAAAAAAAATATTGCATCATGAAAAACTACTTGAGTGTGTTCTGCTCAGAATACACTCAAGTATGTGTGTGTGTGTGTGTCTATATATATATATATATATATATATATATATATATATATATATATATATATAGTCAGGCTAGAATACACTCGAGTGTACAGATCACGCCGCACACCCCAATGGTGTTTCCCTATCTAGACCATGTTTTTCCAAACTCTAATCCATTGATCTTCATGGTTACAATAATAATAGGTCACATACAAAATTTGAACTCATTTGGATGAGTGTAAGTCACTCATCCAAGGACAACAAAATCGACGCACAAAATAAATTTGAAATATATGATTTTTGCCTCCTTTATATGCATGACCTATAAGTCTCCAAATGAGTGAAAATTTATTATATAGTATGTTCTTATGATAATTAAGAAGATCAATGGTTTAGATTTTCAAAAATTTATTGCATCTTCAAAAATGACTGAGGTGTACGGTGTAGTTTTGTCCATAAATGCTCTCACTAGAAACTGACTTGATAATGTAGAAGTGAACATTGATCGATTCATGACAATATTTGATGAGTCGTGCATTGGTGAATCATTGTCATTGTTGGTTGGAACTTTAATGGAAACTAAACAGATGTCCACATACACAAACTTGATACCTACTTCATGAATGATTAACTATGATTGTAATATACCTAGATGACAATAGTCACTCCTATCACTCATCCATGAGACCCATATCGACCATTTTCTTAAGGGGGAGTATTATTGACATACACATATGATTATATGGCTATCTTTATAAACCTACACATATGACTATATGTCTATCTTTTTGAAATGAAAAAGGGGGAGAAATAATATAAATCAAGAATGAGTTTCATTCTCTCTTGGCTTCACAATAATTGATTCTATATTCTTTAAGAGATGAATACTATGTTCCATATATTTTTTGGAATAATTAGCACAAATTTTATGAAAACAAGAATATGTTATTCATCTAAGGTAAATCTCAGGTATGAAACTCATCTCATTTAATCATTTTGTTTATATTTTAGAAATGTTTATCATCTTCAAAAAGGGGGAGATTATTGGATAAAATTGGCATTAATATACCCTTTGTTTTGATGATGACAAGAATTTCATTCTTGTGGATCTAACATGCTATTTGAGTATTTCAGGGTCCAAGAAAATAAGAAATTGGATAATTGAAGATCAAAACAAATGGAAGATCAATGTGCTTAAATGTTCAATATTCTCATGATTGTACTCAATGTAAAAAGTTGTACAAGTATATAATGTACAAGTACTTTGAAATCATGTAAATCAAGCATTATATATTCCCTATCCACCCAAAACCCTATCTTACACTCACTTGAATACTTTAGGGTTGATAGGTTTCATATGAGTCATGAATATGACCTCACACACATTGCAAAACTTTGCAAATATTTAGTTCTAAGTTAAAATTCGGTCAAAAATATTGTGGACCGAAATATAACTGTTGTAATAGGTTTAGTCATCAGAACTAGTCAATCATCCGGTTGAAAATATTGTGGACCGAAATTCATCTGGTTGCCAATATTGTCGACCGAGAAAAGTTCTGGAAACTTCACATTTAACGAGCATTTTAGCGATTGCAACCTAACTACTTTCTACCTAACGGCTAGTTAAGCACTAAGAACACTCTAGACACTCTCTAAAATGTCCCTAAACACTTGTAAACCATTTATATAAATAATAGAGGCCTTCAGATACCCAAATCATCGCTTGCATACACAATACACAAGCTACACTTGAGCATCCACTTTTGAGAGAAACAAAGCTAAGATTCACTTGCTATCTTCATCCTTTGCTCTAGAGTTGTGTCATATAGATATATTCTCCTAGACACCACATATATCCATGTCCATCCTAAGTGGATAGGAGATATAAACACTTGATATAGGATCAAAGCGATGTACTCAATTGGTGAAGTATTTCCTTTCTTCCAATCTTTTTCTTCTATATTGTATTTTGTTCTCCTTTACTACTCCTAGGGTTGGAGGCTGTTGAAAGGAGGTTTCTTGGTGCTACTTCAACAAAGAGAAGGATACTCCAAAGGTGTGCTTGAGATTACTTCAAGAAGGCTGCTTCAAAGGAGGTTGGAGCTACTTATAGGTGAAGGCTATCTCAAGGTGGTGGAGCTACTTCAAGGTGGTGAAGGTTGCTCCGAGGATTGCTCGTGGTTACTTCAAGAAGGCTGCTTCAAGGGGGTTTAGGCTACTTCAAGGTGAAGGCTACTTCAAGTGGAAGATGATTGTATTTTATGTAACATTCTTGCGAGGTAATAAAATAAATTTCTTTCAAAATCCCAATTGGAAACAATTGGGTAGTGGACTAACTACCTTTGATTTCAAAGGTAGGAACCACTCTATATCCAAAAGCCTTCCTTGTTTCCCCCTCCTTCTTTGGTTGAGTGTTTTAATTGTTTAATTAACTTTAAAAGTTCCAAAAAGCTCTATTCACCCCCCTCTAAATCTTTCAAAACACGATGCTCATCACATTAAAAATAAAAAGAAACTAACATAGACTAGTATATAGAATATGTTCTCATAAGTTCTTAGAAAAGAGACTTGGTTATATCAAATTTTATAAGAAAGACCAAAAACGTGAAGCAAAATTTTGTACTATGTCTTAATATCTTCGATCATGTAGATCGTACCCCACCAAGTCAAATGTCTTAAAATTGTATATGCATTATCTTGAGCGCTCTTCCTAAAGATTAGTAGTTGTCGACATCTTGTTCCTAGCCATGCAAAAATGGAAATTTAGGTGATAGTAAGTTGCATTGAATTTAAATAACTGGAAGAAAATAATTGTAATATTAAAACTTGAAATCTTCAACTAAAGTAAATGTCTTTCATTTACATCTTTTATCTTTTTATTGTCATTATTACATGATAAGTCATTTTTATGACATTTTGTGTCTTATATGGTGTGATGCACCTTATGTGGAATGGAATGTCTTTTGGTGATACCAAGGTGTCTTGTATGGAAGAAAGTTCCTTCTATGGTGCGACACACCTTCTATTGCATAAATGCCCTTCGTTCTGTATACTGCGGTACTTGTATTCTGTGAGGACTTATTATATAATATCAAATTATGTGTTGATGTCATTTTATTTTCTTTCGTGTCCTTCTTCTATTTTTGAGGTTTTGTTTGTATATTAATTCTCTATCTCAAGTAACCTTGATAAATTCTAAAGTATGTATTATGTTCTAGCATTATATTCTAAATTCTATTTTGACTTTTATGATAAATTGAAATTTTGACATAACAATAAGGAACTAAAAGTTGGACATAAATTCTGATATTTTCATTCTAAGTTCTAATAATTTTGTTTTGAATCCAAAAACTCAATTGTTCAAGAAATGTCATAAATATGAATTCTAGATTCTAACTGATTATGTTATTTTAAAAGGTATACTATATTCAAAATGGTAAGAAAGGAATTAACATACTGTATAGATTCTAAGCATTATATTATGTGTTCTTGTAGTTCACATACTCATTTCTAACAATTATTCATGTATAATAACTTGAAATTGATACTTGATAAGATGTGGGTACAAGCTATCCTAGGCAGTAATTCTATTGTACTGGAAAGCAATACTCTACATACGAAGATTATACCATGCATCTAATGGATTATTGTGAGAAGCATAACTAGACTATAAGTATAAAATATGTAACATGAATTCAAAGGACATGGGCCACTTACCTTTTATGTTGGGGATAATCTTTAAGGTAGTCTTGATTACTTGTTCCATAACCCAATCACCTAGACATTACCAAAGTTCTATAAGTCATTTTTATGCCTTCATTCCATTTCTAAATATCAAATCCCATAACCCTAACCTCCTAACCAAAATATGATCCTTAATTAGATGAAATTAAACTCTAATGTAAGGAACTGTAATTTATAAGACACTAACTTCAACTGAAGGTATATAATACACACACACACACAGATATATATATATATATATATATATATATATATATATATATATATATATATGTGTGTGTGTGTTTGTGTGTGTGTGTGTGTGTGTATGTGTATATATACCCATATAAACCAACAATCATATTATGCATTAATTTTAGACTATATACATTTATAAAGAGTAAACTTCAGATGTAATCACATTACTAATAATATTTACTTAGTTATGAAATGAGAAATATAATTAAAATCATATATAACACCCAACTAGGCATATATATTACATATTGTCTAAAATAATCATCAAGTATCATACATAATGACAACTTAGGGCCAACAAACAAATATTAATATCATTATACATAAAACCCCACTAGATTTTTTGAAACATTAAATTTTTTGTATATTAGGGTTTAGGTCAAAATCGCAAATGATTTCACAATCAACAAATGGGTGAAATAACCATAATGCCCCTAATAGTGTTTACATCAAAAACTTAGTTAAATATCACAACCGAAGGATTTATCTTTAGAATATAGTGCTTGATATCAAAATAGACCTTACATGAAACATTCATAAATTTTCAAAATTGCTTGCAATTTTCAATGTACAAAATATCTAAATAGCATATCTTCTAGTAATCAGTATGATAATTTGTTGTAATTGAAAAGACCCTTCAAAACTATTCTTAGGAGAAAGTAGACATCATATGATTTCCAGACACATTGTTTACTCTATTTTGGCCTCTAGAAGATATGGAAATTGTAAAATTGTCATTTTGTACACATTCAGGCCATTCACTTTTGATCTGATGATTTGGATATGAGCGCCCCTTTCCTTCACAATTTTCTTTCTAGATCACCTCTGGGATCTAACCTATTGGAAACCTGGACTGGGCTTTAAACCTCTTCTGGCTTGCATGTGAGACATGTCATCTGAGTGTCGTAGTGCCGCCAAAACCTGAACCCCAATGAGGTTTTTCCGTATCCTTGTCAACCAAGATTCATAGTGAATCCACCCTAAAACCTATTTGAATATAAGATGAATAGGGTTATCTCTCTTCTCCTCTTCTCACCATCTTCCTCTGAGAAAGATGATTTGTTATCTGTGAAAAATAGAGGAGTTTTGCATCAGAAAACATTAGAAAAGTTGTGCATGTGACCTCACCCTCACAGATCCAAAATTCATCATCATTGTATCTTGGTGATTGTGGGAGACCTATACAACCATAATGTGGTGATTCCATGCCCAAACCCCTGCTGTGGGCACCATGATCGTACAATCTAGCAATGAAGATGGCTTAACTCACTAGCGATCTTGTGCACACCTGGAACCTCAGGATCTCCACCATGTTATCACAATCCCAGACATGCTCCTCATGGTAATCAAGACCCCCATAGTCTAGCACTAGATCTCCACCCTTGTAACATACCAGATCTTGGACCCTACCCTAGAACTTTGATCTTTTGGGTTTGGCCAAACAAGATTGAGGGTTAGACCTAAAAAGATGTTTAGTAAAATCCTAATGATCTAATACATGAATGTATCACCTAAATGTAATCTAATATATCACATAATTCAACTATAGGTAATAAGTAGATAAGGAACCTAATTGGATGAATAATAAAAATAATGGGCCACTAATGGTCCATATGACATATCTCATAAAAATAAGTCATAAAAGTAGAAGAAAACTTAAAATTTGTAATCTACATATCAAAATAAGCCTACATATCAATTTTTACCTATTTTGGACTACTTTGAAATAATAGGGTAAGTTGACGAGAGAGAAAATGAATAAAAGGCATCATTAATAAATAATGTGATATATAAATTCCAAAAGATGTAAATAAAGACAAATTCATATTCAACTCGAAAAATACAACTTGTGGCAAAGTTTCATCAATTTTGGATAATTCGAGATGTCTCTAATGCATTAGGAAAAAGAAAATATGATTTACTTTAAAAGAATTAAAACAAATAGCAAAAGAATCCAAAAGGGAAGAATAATGTTAAAATCAGATTCTACATGTCCTAATTAGTATAGGTATCAAATTTCATTTAATTTGGACCTTATTTGTACCATGAATTGAAGAGAGAGAAAAAGGAAAATAATTTAATCAACACTATATAAATTTTGGATTAGGAAAAAACAGCCCGCATAAACAGTATTCGTGGACCAAGGTCCTGTATTCTGGGCATAACTCTCTCATTTCTAAATAGAATTTCATGAAATAACTTGCTTTGGATTGAAAATTTAATTTTGCATCTATCCATACCATATGCTTAGCCAAACGTGAAGAATTAGAGAAACGCCTAAACTTTTTCTTCAAGTCTTCTGAAATAACTTCTCACACACCCCTACTTATAAATACCTCTACCCCGGTCTTCTTCGGTTGTTTTGTGAACCTCCTCTTATTCCAATTTCATCCTTTCTTGAGTTTGTGGATGTTGGTGGTCATGCTTTGATTATGCCTTGCATCATCATTTCACCCAAAAGCCGAACGTGGTTCTTAGTTTGAGTTTGCAGCGCCACTCCCTAACGTCATGTTTTATTTTTGGAGCGTAATTGGACCTCAGGTAAACAACTTTGGCACTTATTCATCATGATCGGTTAGTTAGTTTCACGAACAAACAACAAACGAAGTTTTTTCTAAACTCTCAGATAAGTTTCTCCTTGCCCATCCGACCTCTCTTCCTCTCCTGCAAATTCCCAATTGATTTGACTTTTTCTAATTTTGTGATTAGTTCATCTTACAAAATTCATATCTTTTAATATACTAGTCAAAAAATTATAATTAAATATGTTTTGGAATTGAAAAAATATTCTTTATCTAATAAATATACTTTCAAACTGATTTCAATGTTTTTTGAAGAATGAATTTTGGAGAATAAAATACATATATAAAACTCATAATAAATATAACTTAATCATATAACCTCCAAATTGGATAAAAAGATATGTTTTCTTAATCAAGAGAACCTAATAAATCACTTGGTGACATTTTCATAGTTTAATTCGAATTTAATAAAAAGGTGATTTTCTTGGGTTGCAATATAATCATCAATTAATGATTTGCATTTTATATGAAATTAAGTTAAGAGATATTCTGTTTGGATCTTGCGTGTAGACCCTAACCTGATACACACATCATTAAGGTATGTTTGCATCTCCTATTATTCACATTGAGCAATTAGCCTACTTTTATCTTTCTCTTGGTCCTATGAACATTAGTCAGTACACAATGTCTTTTCTTTTGAATATCATAGTTCATGTGAACTACCATATTTGATATTGATCTTATGATCACGGATATTCTCTTGGACTCTTTTTCATATACTTGGTGCATGTTGGACCTATTTGATGATATGTTCCCATTTTGAGGTGGATGTTTATATGTTGATATGTGCTTCTTTTCGCACCATGGTAGTGAATGTATATATATGACACATTATGTGATGGATATTTTTGGATGGATGTTCTCATCTTTCCTATTCTTGTTTATCTTTTGATATGCATCATAAGGTGACTACTATTATAATGTTGAATGTGTTTTTATGTGTATGTTAAATTCCTACATATGAATGTAGATGTTATATTCCTACATAATTATATACAGGGGCAGATGTTAAATTCCTGCTCAGTAGATGTTGACAGATCCTGGCACCACCCTATTCTAGAGGGGATGTATATAGTTACCCCTCGCCCCACATTTATGGTAGATGTATATTTTCTACCAACATGATATATTATTCTGGTTTTGTCACAATGTAACACATGGATGCCTTGTTTATATACTCTTTTGCTACATTCTTATGTTGTTGTTTATATTCTTTTATGCCCGATTGGGTGATACTTATCTTTTCTATGGAAGCCTTTATATTTTTTATCCTATATTCCTTTTAAATTGCTAAGTCTCCTATTTAGTATGCACATTCCTGCCTTTATTGATGTCTTCCATTTTTCTCTTCTTGTTGGGGTATGCTTCCAACCATAGGTGAAGGACTTGGATGATTTGGCATGAAGATATGGGAATAGCTTATGGAGTTAAAAGCTTGGAGACAAAATTGTTGTGGTTTAGATTTCCCTCTACTAGATCCTAATTATGTACCCTTTATGTAAACTCTTATGGGAGATGATGTTGAGGTACCTTTGTAATCTTATGATAAATAGAATATAGTGAATGTTTTTATTCCGCTGCTAAACTTTGGTGTTGTTATAACCCCAATTTTTGGGCTTAATTAGTGAGAAATGCAATTTCTCATTGTAAAGCTAATTGAACAAATAATGACATGATTTGTTTTGATTAAATGGATTCCTTTGACAATAGCCTTGATTGATTTCTTTGAGGGCTTTATTGGCTATTGGGCCCAAATAACAGGGAAATTCAATTAGTAATGAATAATTGAATATTTGAGAAAAGAATATGTGGAAACCTCTAGAAGGCAAATCCAAAGAGGATTTCGTGCCTCTTGGGTTCCTTGGGCTCCAATGAGTACAAAGTTGCATAAATAAATCAATAAGAAAAGAAAAGATTAATTAAGTATTTCTTTATTAAGAAAGAAATTGGAAATAATGTTAAAATGTGGAAAACAAGTGAAAAGAGATATAATTGAGTTATCCTTTGTGGAATTTCGTATCCCAAGGATTACTAATGATAAAAGGAATACCAATGAGGAAAATAAAAGAGAAATAAAAAGAAATCCTCAAAAAGAGATATTTTAATAAGAAATAATCAAGATAATGTGAAATAATGCATATAGATGCATCTAGAAGGATAATAAGTATCCTTAAAAAGTAATTTCGAAATCAGAGAGTTTCTTGGGATTCAAGGAGTCCCAATAAAGAGGAAAGAAAGAGAAAATACTAAAAAGGTATAATAAGAGGATAATGTGTTGCATTATTAATGAATTATGAGGTATTGTTAAAAAGAAAGTAATTTTGATTAAAAGAAATAGAATTTAGTGTCAATGGATTAAAAAGCAAGGAAAGAGAGAATAAGTAAGAAGAAATTCGAATTCCTAATTATTCAAGAAATAGGATATACCAAAGGAGAGAGAGAGAAGAATTGCTTCTCTTTGAAGGAAAATGATTACGTTTTGAAGAAGGACTTCGTTTCCTTAAGGAAGGTCCTCATAGGGCTTTGTTGGCTTCACCTATATAAGGGGTGAGACTTGGGGGAGAATCCAGAGAGATCTCACGTCTACCACCCTCTTCGTTATCTTTTCCGACGGATCAGGAGGAGCAGCAGCTTGCGATCTGGTACCCAAACTCGTGCGCAAAAGCTAGCTGGACGGCCAGGGTACGTCCGTGTGCTACAGAGCTAGGAATCTCGAGATTGGCTGACATGGCCACCGGCCAGTTGCTCCCTCGCCTGCACGGGGGCACGTCGGGGCTAGGAGGATCTGCCGGGCGGTCATCGGAGCCCAAGGAGTAGCGGTCGGGCCGCGTTTCAACCGTAACCTAACGGCAGCAGACGCGCAGCCGTGAGGAAGGAGACGATCCGACTTTTGACAGTTTTGCCCTTCGATGCTGAGAAGAGCCCAGGAGCCGCTCGGGGGTAAAGTTGGCAATTCGATATGTTTGCAAAACCAGCAAGCGACATGCATGAAAGTGGCGACGTGGCACGCGCAGATTGGCCCAAAGTAAGTGAATTTTGATAAATTCATAGTAAATAATTGGTAGGTCAAATAAGGACAAGTTATATATGTATTTTGATCAGAAAAATGCAAGGAATCCAATAAAAATAGTTTTAGAGCTTGAATCTGATCATAGTTCGAAATATAGTGTAAATTATCATCTTTAATGAATTAAATATTAAGAAACCCTATTTTGATATAATTAATGTGTTTAATAGGTTTAATGGATCATTAGAGTTTATGTTAACATGTTAAATGTAAAAAGGTACATTATGAAGAACTTTGCACATGATTAGTCTAATTTAGAGTTTATATGCTTGAAATTGGAAAAGTACATAAAGTTATCATCTTTAGTGTTTTAATTAAGGAAAAACCCTTAGAGTTGATGATAAATGGACTTAATGATGTAATTCAAGCTGATATTAACCTGTTGTTAATAAAAGTGAAAATAGGATTTAAAAAGATGATCTTTTTATATAGTTGGTTTAATTTAGGGTTCTATGTACATGAATATTCCTTAATGGGATTAGAAACCCTAATTTATGTTGATATGAATTCTAATGGTTTTAATTGTACAAATCGACGAGTAAAATAGAAATATGATGATTCGAAGATAAATTGAGTATCAAAGATCTTTAATGTGAATTATTTGGATAATTAGTGTTTCCTAGTGTATAAAGGTGGAAATAGTAATAAATAAGGTTCATATATGTGAGTTGAACTATAATGAAATATGATTTGTCAATTTGAAAGAAACCGAAGATGATAATTAGCCTTAATGTTTTGGATATGACCTAAAAGGATAAAGATAATAGTTTTAGTGTAAAAGAAACATATTAGACTTATTTCACATTCAATTGTGCCTATGATGCAGAAATTAGGTTTTGTGAACTAAAAGAGCATTAAAAGTGATAAATGCATAATGAAGGCTAAAAACCTAATAAAACCCTAAGGCTGGCCTAGAAATTATAAGGTGGAATCCAAGTTGATCTGGTGGATGTTTGAATAAAACAATGACACTTGGATGTTATGCATTATTTTCAGGATATTGTTGATTGCTTGTTAATTGTGTTGAATGTTAATGCATGGACATCAAGTTACTATGGATCAGGTATGTGGTTACTTATGAATAACCGCTTAGTTTTCCGATGGTTTCTCGGACGTTTAATCGCATTGAATGCAACTAAACTGTTTAGATGTTCATATTGCAATTATAAAGTGACTATGACTATCACTTAATGTATATGCCTATAAACTCAAATCCTGGTTCTCTCTGTGGCATAATAGCTAACCTAGTACATGGTTGCCTAAGGGTAGGTCCATCAGGTTAGAGAAATACCTAGTACATGGCTACCTATTGGGTAGGTCCATCAGGTCTATGGATGGCCTAGTACATGGCTACCTATTGGGTAGGTCCATCAGGTCTATGAGTGACTTAGTACATGGCTACCATGGAGGTAGGACCATCAAGTCATAATGAGTTAGATATTGGGCTATCTTCGGATAGTTCCATGCGACTCTATTACCTAAAAGAGAGGTGATATTCATGTCCACTGCAGGGGCAGCCCAGAGTTCGAGAATATGTATGGATTGAGTTGTATGGCTTAAAATGTAATCTTGATTGTTAAATGATTAATTGAATGATTATATTGTTAACATAGTTGAACATTATTTGTTTCCTCCACATACCAGCTTCGACTGGCCAATGTTTTGTTTGTCGGCGTTTTAGGTACAATGAAAAGAACAAACAGTAAAATGACACCTTGTGAATTCAAGAATTAAAGAACAAGGAGGAACTAGTTAGAATAGTTCAGCTGAGGTTAGAAGTTTAGTTCGTTCCAATCTCTTCAAAGGTATGCAAAGAAAAATTTTATTACCATTTTCAGTATAGTTTGTTAGAATTTAATAATTGTTTATGGTTATATGTCGAACCTTTGATCTGGGATTAATGGGTACGGCTTCAACCTCTTGGTCTCCCTTAATTGGGGGTTATCGGGAGGTGGGGTCATAACAGGTGTTGTGATACATTCATGTTGAATAAATTAGTTTCATCCCTTTGGAAAAGAAAACTATGTTGGTGTTTGGTTTTGGATGTTGCCTTTTTATTTTAGTAGGGAGTGGTACCCCTTTGGGATCCCACTCCTCACAACATGGTATCAAAGCCCATGGTACTCAGAATATAACTATTTCAATTTTGTCTACCTAGTTAGAATCTTTACATTATGTGGTCACCCTTTAGGTGATATGTTTTCCTAAATTTTTCCTAAGTTGTTTATAAGATGATGAGAAGTATCCACTAGAATCATGATTTGTAAGCCCTAATTATGTGATGAGGTTAGATGCTCATACTATATCATATAGGTTTTTGCTGACATGAATCCTTATATGCAATAGGTTTTGATTTGAGGATGAAATTAGGTTATGAGAATGAGGAGGTAGTAGTATAAGAAGATTTGTTATAGATAAATTGTGACTTGGTTTCCGTAAATGATTTTGGATCCATCTTTGTTTTATGTTAAATTGATTTTATCTCCAAAATTACTTTCCATTATACTACTATATGTAAAAAAATCTGGATTTCAGCGAAGTTTCCCTAAACTAAGTCACGATAAAGTGAGGTGTTTTTGGTAGTGAAACCCTAAACCTAGTACTAACCCTAGTTTTGACTTTGGAGTTGTGACTAGGATTGACATAAAGGTGCAGTTGACCTACACTATGACTTTTGGATGTTTATGTAGGGTTGTTAGGTTAGAGACACAAGGACCTAAAACTCAACCCTAGATGGTGTGACTATTAGATGGATACATGAGCAACATAAATCTCTAAAACTTTTAAAATTAAAAGACATGTGGGTATTCCCAAATGTTGTTTAGTTGACTTGTTAGGTTGAACCTTTTAAGGGGTGGAGAGTAGTTCTTTGTTGATGTTTGGATCAATAGATTTTGAGGAAGAAATCCTTTTTAGGGGTGGAGTGTTGTAACATACTAGATATTGGACCCTACCCTAGAACTTTGATCTTTTGGGTTTGGACAAACAAGGTTGAGGGTTAGACCTAAAAAGATGTTTAGTAAACTCCTAATGATCTAATACATGAATGTATCACCTAAATGTAGTCCAATATGTCACATTATTCAATTGGAGGTAATATGTATATAAGGAACCTAATTGGATGAATTATAAAGATAATGGGCCACTAATGCACCATATGACATATCTCATAAAAAGAAGACATAAAACTGGAAACAAACTTCAATTTCATAATCTACATATCAAAATAAGCCTACATGTCAATTTTCACATATTTTGGACAACCTTGAAATAATCGGATAAGTTGAGGAGAGAGAAAATGAATAAAAGGCATAAGAAATAAATAATGTGATATATAAATTCTAAAATATGGAAATAAATCCAATTTCATATTCAACTCATCAAATATAACTTGTGGGTGAAGTTTCATCAATTTTAGATAATTCTAGATGTCTTTAATGCATTAGGAAAGAGAAAATGTGATTTACATTAAAAGAATTAAATAAAATAGAAAATGTATCCAAAAGGGAAAAATAATGTGAAAATCAGATTCTATATGTCCTAATTAGGCTAGGTATCAAATTTTATTTAATTTGGACCTTGTTTGTACCTTCAATTGAAGAGAGAGAAAAAGGAAATAATTTAATCAACACTTTACAAAATTCGGATTAGAAAACACCAGCCCACATAAACAGTAACCGCGGACCTAGGTCGGTATTCTGGGCATATCTCCATAATTTCTTAATGTAATTTTATGAAATAACTTGCATTGGATTGCGAATTTTATTAAGCATGTATGCATACCAAATTTTTAGCCTAACGTGGAGAATTCGAGAAATGCCTAAACTTTTTCCTCAAGTCTTCTGAAACAACTTCTCACACACCCTCACTTATAAATACCTCTACCCCGGTCTTCCTCAATTGTTTTGTGAACCTCCTCATCCCAATTTCATCCTTTCTTGAGTGTGTGGCTGCTGGTGGTCGTGCTTTGATTTCACCTTGCATCGTCGTTTCACCCAAAAGTCGATCGTGGTTCTTGGTTTGAGTTTGCGGCACCACTCCCCGACGTCATGTTTATTTTCATAGAGTAATTGGACCTCAGGTAAACAACTGTGGAACTTATTCTTCATGATCGGTTAGTTAGTTTCACGAACAACCAATGAACAAAGTGTTTCCCCAAAGTATCAGATAAGTTTCTCCTTGCCCATCCGACCTCTCTTCCTCTCTCATAGATTCCCTATTGTTTTGGCTTTTTCTAATTTTTTGATTGGTTCATCTTGCAAAATTCATATCCTTTAATCTATTAGTCTAAAAATTATAAATAAATATGTTTTGGAATTAGAAAAATATTCTTTATCTAATAAAAATACTTTTATAGTCTGATTTCAATATTTTTTAAAGAATGAATTTTGGAGAATAAAATACATGTATAAAACACATAATAAATGTAACTTAATCATATAAACTCCAAATTGGATAAAAAGATATGTTTTCTTAATCAATAGAACCTAATAAATCACTTGGTAATGTTTTAGAGTTTAATTCAAATTTAATAAAAAAAATGATTTTCTTGGGTTGCAATATAATCATCAATTAATGATTTACATCTAATATGAAATTAGGTGAAGAGATATTATGTTTGGATCTAGAGTGTGGACCCTAACCTGATACACACATCATTAAGGTATGTTTTCATCTCCTATTATTCACATTGAGCAATTTGCCTACTTTTATCTTTCTCTTGTTCCTATGGACATTTGCATGTACACAATGTCTTTTCTTTTAAAAATCATGGTTCATATGAACTACCATATTTGATATCAATCTTATGATCATGGATATTCTCGTGGACTCTTTTCATATGCTTGGTGCATGTTGGACCTATTTGATGATATGTGCCCACTTTGAAGTGGATGTTTATATGTTGATATGTGCTTCTTTTCCCACCATGTTACTGAATATATATATATGGCACATTATGTGATGGTTATTTTTGGATGGATGTTCTCATATTTCATATTCTTATTTATCTTTTGATATGCATCATGCGGTGAATACTAGTATAATGTTGAATGTGTTTTTATGTGGATGTTAAATTCCCACATATGAATGCAGATGTTAAATTCCTACATAATTATATACAGGGGCAGATGTTAAATTCTTACTCGACAAATGTTGACAGACCCTTCCACTGCCCTAGTCTAGAGAGGATGTATACAGTTTCCCCTCACCCCACATTTATGGTAGATGTATATTTCCTACCAACATGATATATTATTCTGGTTTTGTCAACAATGTAACACATGGATGCATTATTTATATACTCTTTTGCTACATTCTTATTTTATTGTTTATATTCTTTTATACCTGGTTGGGTAGTACTTATTTTTTCTATGGGAAGCCTTTTATATTTGTTGTCCTATATTCCTTTTAAATTGATCAATCTCCTATTTAGTATGCACATACCATCCTTTGTTGATGTCTTCTATTTTTCTCTTCTTGTTGGGGTATGCTTCCAACCCTAGGTGAAGGATTTGGATGATTTGGCATGACGATATGGACATGGCTTAAGGAGTTAAAATCTCAGAGACAAAGTTTTTATGGTATAGATTTACCTATACTAGATCTTTATTATGTACCCTTTATGTAAACCCTTATGAGAGATGATGTTGAGGTACCTTTGCAGTCATATAATAAATTGAATATAGTCAATGTTTTTATTTCGTTGCTAAACTTTGGTGTTATGATACATTCATGTTGAATAAATTGGTTTCATCCCTTTGGAAAAAAAATTATGTTTGTGTTTGGTATGGCATGTTGCCTTTTTATTTTAGTAGGTAGTGGTTCCCCTTTGGGATCCCAATCCTTACAACCTTCCATCACTGATTACTCGATTAGAACTTCTCTACAACAATCGACGTAGAAGGGGAAAGGTTAGGGGTTTTCTTCTATTTTATACACCAACTAGAGAGGGGGTTAGGGGTCAAGTTGTTCCTTAGATGATGGTAGTTCAAAGAGATAATGTGGAACTCAAAATAAGATTTTGAGTGTCCATGAGAATGAGATGTTTATGTCTATTCTAAATAGTTCTATGTGAATATAATTTCTAAAAGAGTTAAAATTTCTAATATGATTATCTCTTGACTCATTGATTTAAATGGAATTACAAGCTAGCCCAAAATTGTAATATTATTAGATCTATGTATCATCTAAGACCACTGTCCAAATTTAGTTTTTTGGTCATATGCTACATCCTTTAATTGAGAACAAATCCCACAATTATTTTGATTCATCTCATTGCAAATTTATGTCCACAAATTCTAAACTATTTATCTAAACTAATATTCATTATAAATCACAATAGTAATACATTCAAGACTATCTTTCAAACTCCTAACATATTTTTGTGTCAAAATCAAGTTATATTACTTACTAGTTCATGAATTCAACCCATAAGGATATCAAATTTACATGAAATCATAAACAATTCATAATTCACCAATTTATGCCTTGAAGGGATTTATTTAGCTAAATGACCAAAATATCATTGGGTAGCATATCCTATAGCTATCAAATTGTCATCAAACTCCTGAGAAACCTTGGTCTGATTATATTAATCAACCCTATTTTACTTGTGACCATTAAAGCATCTTGTGATGGTCAATTTACCGAAAATCACATGGATTTTAGAATTGCATCAATGGACTTCGATATGGGCCAAAATATATGTAATATGGCTCATTGTCTCAATATCACCTAATCGGAGGGTTTCTTAATAGAATTATCATCCACATAATTATTCATTAAATTTTTGGGGTGTGATCTGAAGGTTGTTACATCATCACCTACCTCGATTCTAGAGTCCTACGTGACTCTATCACCCTCCTATAGGATTCTCTTGTTCCTCTACCATTTTCATTAAGATTTGTTCCATTTGAATTAGGAGGAATATAAACCCAACAAGATCATACTTAATCAATACCTTTGCATATAGCAGCAATCCTTGTGATGGACTGGATTTTTTATTTCATTTTGAAGGTTGAGTTTCTTTTAAGGTGTGGAGGATGTGATTGACTGAACTTTTAGAGCCTTCAAATGTTTACTGGCATAGTGGATTTATGTGTTCGAGTTATTTTGAGAGTTAGAAGTGTTTTGATAAATTATGTGTTAATTGGTGTTGACATCATGATTACGATTCATAAGTTTGTGAATTTTTGTAAGTATTTAATTGAATGGTCAAATAATAGAGTCTTACCTCCAAAGTTCGAAAGAATGTAGCTTCAGATGTGATAAAGACATAGTTAAAATCATGAAGATTGGAGGATCCTAGAAGAAGTTATATAGGTTTGAATTTTGTTAAATGATGTGCATTATCGATGTTTGATAGACCTAAGTTTAATAGCTTGATCCTAAGTTAGGTTGTGACACTCTCATGGATCATTGACTGGGCTGTGTGGACAACTTATAGCCTTGGATATCAGATCTAGTCGTTGTAGCATTTGAGAAGGAAATGCCCCAGATTGGCTTAGTGAAGGGGCTGTTTCGAGTCCTTGGATGAGATTTGACGGTCACCACATCTTCCTCTAGCTTGCAGTTAGAAGATGATCGTGAGTGGTGACCATCCACATCGTGAAGCAATGAGATCGTGGGGTAAAGTGTGATTTGGACCGTGCAGTTGCTTTTGTTTGGCCATCATCTTTCTAACGAGCCTTCATTTGGCAACTGTAGGCGTGAGAGTAGAGAGAACAAACTCCCTGCCTCCTCTTGGTCTCCACCGCAGCTAGTAGGCAGTTTCTGGAGGTATGGAATGGAGGTAGCGGGCAGTATGAAGGAATAGGATGTAAGGGAATACAAGGGGTGAAGCCAGAGGAGAAGGATGTAGATGTTTTCATTGGATTTTGTTGAGATTTCCATTGTTAACAAACCAAGGTCCAGCGGAGACGAAGGTGGAGTCCAGAGACTACTCGGAGGTGTTTCCCATTGGTGTTTAAATGTTGGATGGAGTTTAGGAAGGATCCTAGAAGCGTTACAAAACTTCATTTCTTGTCGGGGACGAGTGAAGGTGGTTTTACCCCTTTCCCACCGCCGCTGCAGTGGCTGGTGCCGACAGGGTAACAGAGGACGAAATCTGGAAGCGAACTTGGAGACTGGATCTGTTGCGGAGGGTCACATGGCCTTAGAGAAGTTTAAGGCAGTGTTATCGGAGGTGGAGGAGAAGGAGAATGATTCATAGTCCTTGCTGGAGCAATCTCCTCATAGAGGGAGTTCACAGACGCAGCTGAGAATGAGTTTGCGTGCACGAGAAGGAACACGAGGGATGGGAGGAGAACGATCGGCTGGTCCAGCTGCTGAACCAGCAAGAAAACTAGGCGCCCAACCAGTGAACCGGCTGCCTCAGCACTGAACCCAGAAGTTGAAGGCCGTGCCCTAGTTGCCACGTGGTGGCATCTAACTGGCGAATAAAGGTAAAATTGCAAGATCTTATTTAATTCATAGAAATTAGCATGGTCATCAAAAAAATACAAGTAAGCTACTGAAATTCTCAAAACAATGTGCAAAACAACATGAAACCACAATATTAGTCTTTTGATGATTAAAGCATAGTGATATCATGTAAGATATGTTACATTTGTTTCATGAGTAATAAATATCAAGTAATGACCCGAAATTACAATAATTCCCCAGTAACTCCCAAATAGGACATAAAATCCATATTATATCAGATATGATGATGGTTCTACATAAAATGATGTAATATGCTTCAAATAGATAATTAGAACTAATAACCCTAATTAGTGTGCCATAATTACAAATATGTTCAAGAAATCTTGAAATTTATGGTGTGAGCTCATATCAGCAATTGGAACATTATATGTAACGCTGAAATCAATAATGTGCATATAGATCATGTACATGTAAGATACACTAAAATGATGAGAAAACCTTCACTTGGGTTAATGCATGTAACTAGGGTTAATATATGATATTAAATATATGCAGCAAAATATTCATATTATTAATTGTGACATGAAATACAACATCTGTAACATTTATTTGAGGTAATAAGACATGTCATAAGAAAAAGATCATAATGACTAAGCAAAACCCTAAAATGTGTCATGATTAGGGTTCATGATGAGGAGAATCTAATGACAGTACATGATCTTGTCTTAATCAGGGCTTGAACAAGGTTATAGTTGACATGAGAATATGATGTGATAATTAGAATATCTCTTTGGAAGGTATGCTTTACCTCTTACTTGGCCTACTATTTAGTATGGTTGTATTATGTGTAGAAATACATGGCATATGATATTGGATGAAATGATTGTTCTTGTATGCTATCTTGCTTGATTTTCCATACTTATTGTTATGAAACATGAAACATGAAACATAATATATATGATCCATTATATCACAGCACTATATCTCTTTTGGTAAGCATAGTGCTTGTGAGTGATATATCTCTTTGGTAAGCATATCACCTTGTGCAATGATCTATCTCTTTGTTAAGTAGATCATAAGGCCTTAATGCATTTATCCCTTTGATAGGAAAATGCATGGATGACATAATGGATAATGTGACTAAAATATGTGTTTCTCTTGTGTTAATAAACATCTTTGTTCAAGTATATGTTTTTTGTTATATTTTTTTAATTGTGTCAAGTATTAGTTTTATCTTATTGCCAAGTCTTAGTAATTAGAGGTATATAAAAAAGATGTGTAGGCGTACTCAGTGCAATATTTTAGAATATTGTGCTGACATGTACCACATGTAATCTTTTGTTTAGGTTGTAGACATATGGTCTTGAAAAATCTAGGATATCTAAGAGTTGTGTGGTGAGCTGATATACAGGTGGACCTATTGTCTTAAGATCTAGTTGTAGATGTAGTATATGTACATGTAAAAGTTTAGCTTTCAATGTGTAACATCAATTAGTAATAAGTCATCTTGTAATTATATGTTGAATGGTGAACATATGTTGTATAGTTTTGTTCTTATTCATGTGCATGCGCTACTGTTATTTCCTTTTGACTTCCTCTGATTTTGTTCTTCTTGGCCTAGTGTGTGGTGTTTGAATTGAGATTCTCATTGAGATGAAGTTTCAATTCAGACATCACACATTAGATTAAGATTTAGAAAATCTGGGGACATGACAATACTCAAACCTATGAAAACTTCACAAACATATGGCTAAGTATAGATGCCTCTACACTCCCACTCATCCAATAAATAGGAAACCATTGGCTTCCCTGGTTCTTCCTCATCACAAACCTCATGGAAGTTTCTCGTAGAGAACCATGAGCACCCCCGCTTAGAATCCCATCCATCTCCAGTAAACTCTAGCTCACCATGACACTTCAAAGCACTCCAGGCAAATTTCTTTGGTTTGAAGGATCGAGAGGTAGTCCCGAAGACAACCATATAGTTTAGAAGAATTGAGAGAAGTTGAGTCCTTGTTCCCCAACTTTTAGTGTCAGAACCTCAAAGACATTCACTAAGACCTCACATATAACCATGTCAGGACCACACCAGTGGTGGAACACCTTCTCCATACCCCAATGGATCTCCCCTAATAATCAATTTGTCATTAATTGGGGGTATGCATCTCTCCTCTATATCTGATATTTAATTTTTCATCTAAGGATAAATAGCCTGAATCAAGTTACCTTTACCTCTGTGAAGTTGGTAGTTGAGACTAAAGGAATCCAACAAAGATATACACCTTAGTTGAGGTTGTCACAACCTCTTGTTGGGAAGTGAACCCATAGCTAACTCCATGGTTTCTAGTGTCATGAGCTAGTTGTAGGAGGAATAATTCTCATTATATAATTATCCCTTTGCCCTCAAATCATGTGACAATAATATCGCAAGATATGGGTAAGGAAATAATCTTCGCTTGATTTAAATTTGGCCCTGTGACACCTGCATAAATGATTATCTGGGTAATGTGTTGGCATGTGATTATTTAGAAAAGAATTAAGATAACAAAATTTTAGAAAATGACCCGTAAGACCAAATATATTTATACATATGCATGTATTAAAATGATTAGAAAATTGCAAGAAAATCCAAAAATAAGGTTTTAAGGCTTGATTTCATCTTGAATTGAAAAGTATACATTAAAGGATAGTTTGATAGTAAATAATACATTGTTTTATTTAATCATGATACATGATATCTAATCTAGATAGATGATTATATAACCCGCACTAAGATCTAGGGTTTTACATAATGCCAAATTAAGGTTTGTGTAATGACCCCACCTCCCAGTAACCCCCAATTAAGGGAGATTAAGAGGTCAGAGTCGTTATCTCAATTTCCGGATCAAAGGTTCAACAAATAATCAATAATAGTTAACAAATTCTACCAAACTAAACTGAAAGGTTGTAATAAAAGTAAACTTTTCATACCTTTTTCCAAAAATTGGATATCTACTTCTATCCACTTGGAGACTATTCTAACTAATCCTCCTTTGAACTTTAATTCATATTTAAGTCCACATATGCCACTTTACTGTTTGTTATTTTCACTTGTGCATAAAATGTCGACAAACAAAACGCCGGTCAGTATAAAGCTGGTATGTGGGGGAAACAATACTCGTGCAACTATGATAACAATATAATCAGCCAACTATCATTTAACAGCCAAGATTACATCTTAAGAAATACTACTCAATCCTTACCTATCCCCTATCTCTGTGTTGTCCCTGCAGTGGACCTGGATGCTACCTTCATCATGGTAGATCTCCATTAAACCCCACATGATCCTACCTAACAAGTAGATCAATCTCTAGGGTTGAGTCGCATGGCACTACCCATATGTAGCCCAATCTCTAACTCATGGTGTGCTAAAGAGTCACATGGCACTACCCATAGGTAGGTAGCCCAATCTCTAACTCAAGGTGACTTGATGGACCTACCCCATTAGTAGCCATGTACTAAGTCATCCAATGACCTGATGGACCTACCCCATAGGTAGCCATGTACTAGGTCAAACTATTAAACCACAGAGGGAACTAGGATTTGAGCTAGTAGGCACATATATTAAGTGATAGTCATATCCACATTATAGTTTGCATGAATTAAATTCATCCAACAGTTTAATTCAAGTCATCAAGAAAAACTTCGAAAAACCTCGAAAAACTAATCTGAGATATTCATAAGCGTAACCACATACCTGTCAGGATGATTTGAGATAGAATATTCCATGCAAGTAAGAAATCCAAGCATTCATCCTTTTTACAATTAACAGGTTAATATCAACTTTAATCATCCATTAAAACCTACTAAACACATTAAGCATCCCAGAATAGGGTTTAGTAATCTTTAATTCATTAAAGTTGATAACTTGCACTACTTTTTGAATAGAAAGAGGAATTAGCCTCTAAAACCATTTTTAATAAACTCCTCTCATTTTTCTGAGCAATTTTCATATATTATTTGTACCCATCCGAGTTACCAACATTTAGTTATGAATTATGCAAGAGAATATACCTTTCGGCTAATCAGAGAGTGCCACGTCATTATGCAACGTCACCCGGCTGGTTAAAAACATAACGAAAAGACTCGTCTGCCCATCCTTGAGTTTCCAATTCTATGTACCCTGGAGGGGTAGATCTTTCCAATGCTTCTCCCATCTTCAACCTCACGATCGGGCCTCTGCTTCCACCGCAGCAGTGGTTGAGAGTGAGTTGTTTCCCCACTCTGGACCAGAAGGAGACCGGCGAGGCTTCTCTTCACCTCCTCCGTCCCTGGCCTCACATGCGGGGCCCCAAACTATGGTCAAAGAGGGTCGGGGTCAGGCTGCGACTGCTCCTCCATCGCTGACCTTACAGTCACGCTGCAGGTGGCTGGAGTGAGAGCGAGAACCACGGGATGATGGCCAAGCCTCTCCTGGTCATTGGGCAATCTGTGTGCCGCCCTCGTATCCTATCATAGTGCCTAGATGTCCCCAAGATTGCTCCACCCTCTCCTAGCTAGGGTTCATGCGGAAATAAGAAGAAACGAAGAGAGGGATGCCCGAGATCTCTTTGGCTTGAGGCTCTGGATCCAACCCTTATATAGGGAAGGATGGCAACATCCCATTGTGCTTAACCATAGGGAAAACAAGTCCCCTTTATCCTACTTTCCTTGTTTAGGTGCAACTTCTCTCCTTTAATCTATTCCTTGTTTATTAGTATTCTTTGGTTATTAAGGAATCCATTTAATTAAAGAGAAATATGAAAATTACTTGTTTTAATCTCCTTGTGCTTGACCTTTAATCCATTGGCATGAAATTATGTTTACTTTTAATAGAAAATACCACCTCTTTAATAAAACAACAAAATTCATTCATTATGCATCATATTATCCTCTTATTTTGCATTATTGGTATTTTCTCTTTCCTATTTATTCATTGGGGCTCCTTGGATGCCAAGAAACTCTAGGATTTCGAAAATCCTTTTTAAGGATACTTATAGTCCTTCTAGATACATCTATTTCCATTATTTCTCATTATCTTGTTTTATTTATTATTAAAATATCTCTCTTTGAGTATTTCTCTTTATCTTTGTTTTTATTTTCCTCGTTGGCATTCCATTTAACATTATGGATCCTTTGGATACGAAAATCCATCAAGGATAACTCAATTATACCTCTTTTCACTTATTGCCCACATTTCATCATTGTCTTCAATTTTTTCTTAATAAAGAAACATTTAATTGATCTTTTCTTTTCTTATTGCTTTCTCTTTGCAACTTTGGACTCCTTGGAACCCAAGGAACCCAAGAGGCATGAAATCCACCTTTGTATTATATACTTTTGCCTTCTAGAGGTTTCTACATTTTTCTTTTCTCCATTTCTTATTAACAATGGAGTTCCTTTTGTCTCTTCCTTGTTATTAGGCCCAATAGCCAATGAAGCCCAAAAAACAATCATCAAGGTTATTGTAAATGAAATCCATTTATTCAAAACAAATCATATCTTTATTTGTCCAAATATCTTTAATATGAGAAATCACATTTCTCCACCAAATGAACCCAAAACTGGGGTTGTAACATCCTTCCCCTCTTATAGGAATTTGTCCTCAAAATTCCATCAACCAAAAAATCAATTCAGGATAAGACTTTTACATGTCCATCATTGGCCCCTATGTGGCTTTACCCTATCCATGGCACTTCCAAAGAACCTTTATCATCACATATTGTTTTCTCTGAGTTCTTTCACCTTGGCATCTATAGACTTCATAGGTGACTCAGGTCATTTCAGCCTCCCTTGGGGCTCACTAGGTTCATCGCTCCACACATGGTCTGGGTACCTCACATAGT
The DNA here is from genome assembly GCA_963693085.1 of Alisma plantago-aquatica. Taxonomy (NCBI): domain Eukaryota; kingdom Viridiplantae; phylum Streptophyta; class Magnoliopsida; order Alismatales; family Alismataceae; genus Alisma; species Alisma plantago-aquatica. The sequence continues at coordinate 212,340,361 of OY856415.1, forward strand.
GCTTCTAAATTGGACACATGAAACTCATCACACATCACATTATCCTTAGGGGTAAGGGCAAAACTTAACCTTCTCCACCAAACTATGTCAAAAGAACCCATGCATCAGGGACTCAACTCTCTTATCTATAACTTAGAGGGGTCATATTTCATGTCACATATTTCCCCCATAGTGAACTGCATGTCAGTCTACTTTGCATCAGCTTACGACTCATGTCGTCCCTGGGCTCTTTTCAGCCCTTGCATGATCAAAGTGACTTCATCTGCACACATTGTGGTCCTTTCTTGACCTTCGTGAGGTCCCTTCACCAACATCATCTTAATAAAGTGGTGACCGACACAACCTCCTTTGCAGAGATTCTTTACATCCCGATACTAGCTATGGTGGTTATCATCATATCTTACTGAAGACAAGAACTTTCTCCATGTATCACCCTAAACAAGCACACATGCTCTCATCAGACCCTCTAGTCTGGATCATACTAACCATTAGCTAGGGTGATAAACTGTACTAACATCGTGTTCTTCATGTATCTACTTCCTCCTTATGGAAGTGTATCTTTAGGTTATACTCAAGAACTTTTGAACTCTCATGGTGCAGTTGAACCATCTCTCTCATATGTGGTTCAACCAGATCTGACCCTTGACAGAACTCTTTCTTTCTCATGTCATATAGGTAAGGCAATCTACCATAACCCATATTGCATCTCGACCTTCCTTGGTCTAGGGGAGACTTACAACATCCATAATGATGGTCTCCCATTCCTTCTCAGGGATTCTTTATCCTCTATGTCAAAACACTGGGTTACTGGTGTTCATCCTTCACCTCCTGGTTTGCATGGCAACACGCCACATGCAACTTTATCTTAGGCATCCAAAGTACTATTGTCACTTATTATCTTGGTAATACCATGGTATATGGTGATCTTAAATCATGATCTCCCATATTGTCATGATTCCTTAAGATCGATTCCTCAAAAACCCTAAACCATTCTAAACGGGGTTTCCACACCTTCCTTTTCAGTGAAGGGCATCTGAGGTTCTACAACCATCCTTTTATCATGATAAGCCCTAGGCTGGCTAACCAAAAAAACATTAACTTGATAAACCAATATTGTTACATCTGAGTGTTAGCCAAACTTATCTCTTTTTGCAACTTAGGGTTAAATCAGAGTGTTAGCCAAACTTATCTCTTTTTGCAACTTAGGGTTAACCTAACAACCTCTTCTAGCCTATAGCTAAACTAGGAAGTTGCATCTCATCCAGAGCATCCATCACCACTTCACATCCTTAGGTGTAAGGTAACGTTGAAAACATACACCTCCAGGTATTCCACTTATTATCTCATCTCAGCTCTAGGTCTATCTTCATCAAGAAAACTCTGAGCTTATTCTCTTAGTTTTTTGTACTCAACCTTGTATGACTCATATCTCATGATAAAACATCATCATAAGATGACTACCTTGTTTGTAAACCATCCATGTATCATTCACTCCACAAGAGCAAGTTATCCTCTCTGTCCACATACCTCATAGTAACGTTCCAACTCACATCATCTTATATCCTTGGTGTATGGCATGTGTATTGTCCTATCTCTCACTCCCATAATAAGAGGAAATAAGCATTTGGTTGCAGTCCAAATATAGAGTTCGTCCTATTCTAAGAGTAGAGATGGTACATCCCACCCTTCCAGTACACCTTTAAATCTTAGTTGAAACGTGCATCTTATGTCTCAACATCGTTCTCGATATCAAAGTTACTTCCATGGGAAAACTGGTCTAGAACCTACTTGTGTCCACACATATTCCTCGGTCATATCCTCTAGGTCTATAGGGTGCCGGCACTTTTATCCCTCTTCACTCATGCATCTAGAGAGTTCCCTACTCATCTGCCCTTTGGGTCCTATGAGTTCATGAAGGTGATCAATCTCCTAACCCATGGCCCTCGGATAATGATAGTTTTACCTCCCAACCCTATGGTCATTTGCAACTAGGGAATTAGGCAACTCCTACTTCCATCGGTCTTATCCCTAACTGACCCTAGGATAGACTTAGGATTCTATTATAGTACATGTCCAGCTTAGAACCTTACCCATGCCTTCATCATCTCTCTCTCTCTCTGCCTTCATGGGCTGACTTTCATCCTTTCATAGGGGTCATGGCAACCTGCCTACCTTGGTCAGGCCCCATACCGGTTACCTCCATGGTAACAATACCACATGCACTTAGAGATGGTTATCTATGGGTCTTACAGGTTCATTCTCATACCATGTACTTTTCACTTGCTTCTCAAGATTCTATGAGACCTCTTTAAGTTTCCTCAAAACCAACAAAGCTGGTATACACCCTACAAAAGGGTCCCTCTCCCAGGATGGGCGGAAACTACAACTCTTGACAACAAGGTCATAAACATCCTTAGGGTTTATATCCACATGATCATGCTTAACCCTAGCAAGCTACTAAGATACAAGCGGACCACCTGCTAAACCATGCTAGGTCACACTTGTTCTCTTTCCCCAACACTAGATCAAGATCATACCTTCCATGTCATCAACTTAGCTGTGAGGGGTTCATCAAACGTACCCTAAACTTAAGGGGTTTTCTTTTTCCTCTAAACATGAGGAGTACTATACTCAAGTCTATAGAAACTCAAACCTTGTCATGAGCATCAGGTACACCACTTCCCCTCTTAGGCCTAGGAATCCTAGGTTCACTTCTCTGATGTCCACTGTCTTGTCAACCTCTTAACCCCAAACTAAACATGTATACGGTATGACATGCACTTCACATAATCCTTCTGCTTGAACAGCACTTCAGAGTGGAGTCCTCCTCAAGGACAACCAACACGGTATAAGGTCTCACAACCTGCTACTAAACCTCTTCATGGTTTAAGGAACTCTTATTCTCATAGGTATAGAGGTACCAGCAGCCTCATCCTCTCTTCAGGGTTTGGTTCCTCTAATGGCAACCAAGATATTATCAGCATGAGGCAACCACTATCATCCACTTAGGTCACATCATCCTCAACTCCCCACTTTTCCTCATATCTCAGAGTCTAGGCTTCCAACCTTCTTGCATGGATCTTGCTCTCTCTCTAGAGCTAACTCTTCAAACGACCTAACTACTATAGGTCCTTTCTCCATGAAGGTGGGTCAAGATTACAGGCATATCTCTATGTGGTGGAGCCTATGTTCAAACTTATGTTCGCTTAGGATTATCTTTATGCTTATCTCATAAGCTATCTATCATACTCTCCTGGCCAGGGGTTCCACCTATAGCTTGCACTACTGACGTATACTTGGTGCCTACTATGCCATGCTCATATAAGCTCATGGGGTTTCTATAGGTCCTTCTCTGACCTCATCAATGAAGGAGATATCCTTCATTCTAACATGCACGACCCTTCCTAGGTTTGGGTCGCCAAAGGTACTCGGTCATCCAACCTCTCATGGCTCATATGGCATCCAAGACATGTCTATCCAAACACCTGGTCTACCATGATGTCTGACTCATCATGTCATCTCTCTCTTTAACCTTCACTTAGGGTTAGGGTTAACATCATCCTCAGAGGATGTGCCAGGTCTCTACTTGCAATGGAGATCTCTACCTCTCTTTACTTATCCTCCTAACAAGAAGGTCTAGCCTCAGGTCTCTCCTACGACATGACAACTTATGTCATACGACCTAAGCATGTATATATTCTTTAGTCTACGCTTACACTATTAATCTTATGTCCATGACATCTTATTTACATGTTTTTCATTAATTTGGTGGAGGACTCCTTAAACCTTATCAACCTTACCCATACCTCAAGAGGGTGAGGAAAAGAGATAAAACCCTAATCCTTAAGGTCCTTAACAGCATTTGAGTTGAGAAGGGATGAAAAAGATGAGAGAGTCCTAAAGGTATCTTATTTCGAGTCAAATCCTGAGACATTGGCCAGACAGTCACACTAATCTGGGAGTCCTCGTATTCTGACTAGCGGTGCGGAGGAAAATCTTGCCAGCCCCCAGGCGTGATCCTTTTCTAGACACCTCAGTCTTTTGAAAAATCCTCTAATAACTCCCTTGGGTTCTACGGAGTTTGTAAAATTTAATAATTATTAAAGATTAAATGAGGAGCCCATGCTCTGATACCAAATGTAATGACCCTGCCTCCCAGTAACCCCCAATTAAGGGAGACCAAGAGGTCAAAGTCGTTATCCCAATTTCTGGATCAAAGGTTCAACAAATAATCAATAATAATTAACAAATTCTACAAAACTAAACTGAAAGGTTGTAATAAAATTAAACTTTTCATACCTTTTTCAAAAACTTGGATATATACTTCTATCTACATGGAGACTATTCTAACTAATCCTCCTTTGAACTTTAATTTATATTTAAGTCCACATATGCCACTTTACTGTTTGTTCTTTTCACTTGTACCTAAAATACCGACAAACAAAACGTCAGTCAGCATAAAGTTGGTATGTGGGGGAAACAATAATCGTGCAACTATAAGAACAATGTAATCAGCCAATTATCATTTAACAACCAAGATTGCGTCTTAAGCAATACTACTCAATCCTTACCTATCCCCTATCTCTGTGTTGTCCCTGCAGTGGACCTAGATGCTACCTTCATCATGGTAGATCCCCATTAAACACTGCAAGATCCTACCTAACAGGTAGATCAATATCTAGGGTTGAGTCGCATGGAACTAGCCATAGGTAGCCCAATCCCTAACTCATGGTGTGCTAAAGAGTCGCATGGCACTACCCATAGGTAGCCCAATCCCTGACTCAAGGTGACTTGATGGACCTACCCCATTGGTGGCCATGTACTAAGTCATCCAATGACCAATTGGACCTACCCCATAGGTAGCCATGTACTAGGTCAAACTATTATGCCACAAAGGAGACTAGGATCTGAGCTAGTGGGCACATATCTTAAGTGATAATCATATCCACATTATAGTTTGCATGAATTAAATTCATCCAACAGTTTAATTCAAGTCATCGAGTAAAACTTCGGAAAACCTCAAAAAACTAATATGAGATATTCATATGCGTAACCACATACCTGTCAGGGTGATTTGAGACAGAATAATCCATGCAAGTAAGAAATCCAAGCCAGCAAGCACACATAACAAGATCCTGAAATAATCATAAAATTCCCTATTAGTGATCATGCCATCAAGATCTATTAAACATAGCTCGCTTCCTAGGGTTTCTAGTCCACTTTTAGGGTTTTCATTGCAATTAGGGTTTCACTTTATCTTTTACTATTTTAACCCCTAATTTTATACAATTACTCACAAACCCTAACTATCTCATCTATTCATCATAAAAGATACTAAGGTTATCTTTTAACAACATATAACCCTAATATCAGAAAAAGCATTAATTACCCATCAATTAAGTCCATTAAGCCTCTTCTATATTAAAGCTATCATTTTTATCTGTTTAATCCATGACAAGATCATTATACTCATTTATCATTAATTCATAGTTCATTATGGTCAAATTCACATATGAACTCTATTTGTCATTAATTCTACCTTTATCCATCAGAAAACCCTAATTACTACATTAAGGGGATTTATCCATAATTAGGAACTTTTATACTTGAAATAGCTTGGAATTATCATATCTCAACTTTATTCATGATTTTGAATAATAACAACCATTATGAGTCACGTTTACTAATATTAGGGTTTCAAGGCCAATTAAAGCATATTTATGCACATGAATCTCTAAATTAAACTAATTATGTGCAATGTTCATCCTTTTTACAATTAATAGGTTAATATATCATCCATTAAACCCTACTAAATACATTAAACATCCCAAAATAGGGTTTCTTAATCTTTAATTCATTAAAGTTGATAACTTGCACTACTTTTTTAATAGAAAGAGGAATTATCCTCTAAAACCATTTTTAATGAATTCCTCTCATTTTTCTGAGCAATTTGTAAAAATTATTTGTACCCATCCGAGTTACCATAATTTAGTTATGAATTATGCAAGAGAATATACCTTTCGGCCAATCAGAGAGTGCCACATCATTCATTTCCATGCAACGTCGCCCGGTTGGTTAAAAACATAACGAAAAGACTCTTCTGTCCTTCCTTGAGTTTCTAATTCTATGTACCCCGGAGGGGTAGATCCGTCCAACGCTTCTCCCGTCTTTAACCTCACGATCGGGCCTCTACTTCCACCACAGTAGTGGCTCGGAGTGAGTTGTTTCCCCACTTTGGACCTGAAGGAGACCAGCGAGGCTTCTCTTCACCTCTATCACTCTTGGTCACACCTGTGGGGCCCCAAATTATGGTCGAAGAGGATCGAGGTCAGGCTGCGGCTGCTCTTCCATCGTTGACCTTGTAGTCATGTTGCAGGTGGCTGGAGTGAGAGTGAGAACCACGGGATGATGGCCAAGCCTCTCCTGATCGTTGGGCAATCCATGCGCCGCCCTCGTATCCCATCACAGTGCCTGGATGTCCCCAAGATCGCTCCACCCTCTCCTAGCTAGGGCTCATGCGGAAACAAGAAGAAATGGAGAAAGGGATGCCTGAGATCTCTTTGGCTCGAGGCTCTGGATCCAACCCTTATATAGGGAAGGATGTTAACGTCCCATTGTGCTTAGCACAAGGAAAACAAGTCCCCTTTATCCTACTTTCCTTGTTTAGGTGCAAATTCTCTCCTTTAATCTATTCCTTGTTTATTAGTATTACTTGGTTATTAAGGAATCCATTTACTTAAAGCGAAATCTGAAAATTACTTGTTTTAATCTCCTTGTGCTTGTCCTTTAATCCATTGGCATGAAATTATGTTTACTTTTAATAGAAAATACCACCTCTTTAACAAAACTACAAAATTCATTCATTATGCATCATATTATCCTCCTATTTTGCATTATTAGTATTTTCTCTTTCCTCTTTCTTCATTGGGGCTCCTTGGACCCCAAGAAACTCTAGGATTTCGAAAATCCTTTTTAAGGATACTTATTATCCTTCTAGATACATCTATTTCCATTATTTCTCATTATCTTGTTTTATTTCTTATTAAAATATCTCTCTTTGAGGATTTCTCTTTATCTTTCTTTTTTATTTTCCTCATTGGCATTCCATTTAACATTAGGAATCCTTTGGATACGAAAATCTATCAAGTATAACTCAATTATACCTCTTTTCACTTATTTCCCACATTTCATCATTGTCTTCAATTTTTTCTTAATAAAGAAACATTTAATTGATCTTTTCTTTTCTTATTGCTTTCTCTTTGCAACTTTGGACTCCTTGGAACCCAAGAGGCACGAAATCCACCTTTGGATTATATACTTTTGCCTTCTAGAGGTTTCTACATTTTTCTTTTCTCCATTTCTTATTAACAATGGAGTTCCATTTGTCTCTTCCTTGTTATTGGGCCCAATAGCCAATAAAGCCCACAAAACAATCATCAAGGCTATTGTAAATGAAATCCATTTATTCAAAACAAATCATATCTTTATTTGTTCAAATATCTTTAATATGAGAAATCACATTTCCCACCAAATGAACCCAAAACTGGGGTTGTAACAGTTTGTAAACTTTAGATCCTTAATATGAGATATTTAGGCTTTATGCTCTCTAACCCTATTGTAACTGTAATTTGACCGTAAAGCGTAATCTAGGACCCAAGTAGGACTTATCTACTTTTTGATAACATAAATTTGACAATTTTCTGCTATGCCATAACTACATATTGATTTGTTGATTTGGTTGATATTTCTTGTAATACTTGGACCCTAGGAACCTATGAAGAATGTATATGGTTAATAATGATTACATGATCATATTACAATGTTGATGATTTATCGAGGTATTGCAAACAAAAATATTGGATGGTTATTTAATTCATGTTCAAGATAAATCCCTTTGTGTATCATCTATAACAAAAATAATATCATGTACATCAATAAACCACTCCAAATGCTAGACATACTCTCTCTATAGTTTTCTACACACGCTTGCTCTGATCCCTCTCTGGGATCAAGGTTCCACCCTCCATGGAAGGTGGAGGTGGTCGACCTACTCCTGTTACTACCTCCATCACTACTGATTAGGGAGGCAACAATGTTGGCAACTGGCTTGCTTCCTCAATAGATTTCACCAAATCTAGGGATTGGGTGAAGTTTGTAGCTGGACCACCGCCATACCTCCAAGGACCAAACTCACCGACCCTAAATACCTTTCTTTATGAAAGGGGATAGAAGGAAATGGACCAAGTTCACTGGCCCATTCATGGATGAAATCAAGGACTACCATAAGTTCTCTTCTATCGTCCAGATCCTAGGCAAAAAGTGCCATTGGAAACAACTGTAAGGGTGAATGTTTTTAATTTGGCAATCAAAGGGCGACATTGAGGTTTTCACATTGGATGGGGGTCTGTTTCTCACTAGGTTCTCCAATTCCAATGACATGAATTCTTCCATGATTAGTGATCCATGGTTTTTCAACGACCACCTGGTCCTGATATGACGTTGAACACTAGAACCAAGCATAAGGAGAGAATCCTTCAAAATGGCACTCGTGTGGGTATCCTTACAGGATGTCAGAAAGTAGTGAACAATGAGATCTATCATGGCGATCACCAACTCCAGTGGGGTTCTTCGGGCCATTGATGGGAGGATGGATGGGTCAGTCATGGAATGTGCATGATTCTATGTTGACATCACCACTGATATTGAACCCCCGTCAAAGATAATGGTTGAGCTACCTAATAGGGATGAATGGAAAGTTAGGGTAAAATATGAAGAGCTACCCGATAGATGTGTGACCTGTAACATCTTTGGCCATAATACCAGAGACTTCCCTGGTGCTCGAAGAACTACAGTCCAACTCTCACCCCCTATTGTTCTCAAAAAATCAAGGGAGAGAGGTCAACAATAGAGGAAAGCTCACTCGAAGGCCCCAACTTCTAGGAAGGAGATTGTAAGGGAGGTACCAGTGAGCACTGAAGTGAACTAGAATACTTCCCAGAGTGATACAACATCTATAGTGGTGGGGGCTCTCAATACTGAAGAAGGTGAAATAGAACCTGGCAAGGTGACTACTAGAGAGGTTATTGTAGATGTGATAGTGGATGACACTGAAAGTGGAGGAGGACCAACACAGAAACCCATTTTAAGTATTGGAAATGATTGGAGATGATGAGGACACGATTGGTCACAACCATAGTCGGAGCCCAAGGAACACATGAATCATAGTAAAGAATAAAAAGAATGGGAATGACTTTAGGAGGAGCGGTTCCAAAAATAAGTAATTGTATCCATACTTGCATGGAATGTGAGAGGGGCATCTCTAGTCAAGAAACAAAGGAGATTGCGAGTAGTTATAGAAGAAGAAAAAGTAACAAATGTCTTTTTCTTTGAGACATGGATCAGAAGGGAGCTGGCTACGCATGTGAAGACCTTGTTTCCTACTGGATGGACCTCCATATCCAACCTAGATCTCAAGGACAAGGTGTGCATTGTTGTAGGTTGGAACCTAGAGATATGGGATTTCAATCCTATTAATGTCACCGATCAAGTGGCCACAATGGGTTGCTATAATAGAGGAGACATGGTGGTCACTATATCATGCATCTATGGAGAGAACTTGAAAAGGGATAGTAAAAGTATGTGGAAAAACATCATAAAGACCGCTCAAAATGAAGTCTTATGGTTGATTATCAGGGAATTCAACAACATGAGAAGAGGAAAAGAAAAGGAAGGAGGTTTCTAAGTCTCTTATCATGTGATGGCTGCTATCAACAATATAATGGATACAATAGGGCTATTAGCACTCAACATTAAAGGTGGTCTAACTACATGGTCAAACAAGCAGAAGATAGGATGGAGGATATCTAGCACCTCAGATAGAGGCTTGGTGAATGAAACTTGGTTAAACATCTAGCCTAATAAAATGATTCAATAGGGTTTCAATCCTCTTAGCGATCACAACTCGATGAAGATGGTTCTCTCGACCTTGGCCAGGGTGGTAAGACCTTTCTTGGTTTGAATTGGTGGTGTGAGTGGGAATGGTTCAAGCATCTAGTAGAGAAAACATGAGATATTGAGGTGGTCAGTGACCCCATGTTCATGGTTCTAAAAATATTCAAAACACAAAGAACGCAATCAAAGACTATATAAGAGGGAAGGTAAACTTGAAGAATATGCTTCTCAAGGCAAGAGCTCACTATGAGGTCATGGACACCATAGCTAGAAAGAAACCAGATGACAATGAGGTTGTTGAGGAGTGGCTCACGATAGCGAACAAACTAGAGAAACTCTTAAAGGAAGAAGAGGTTATCTTATAACTGAGAAGTAGGTTGGATGGTTGAAGGATGGAGATCAACACACTAAAATCTACCACAAAATAGTTTAAGAAGAAGGAAATGAAGGAAACTATACACCAACTCATAAATGACAATCTCTATCCACCTCAAAGGATGACCAAAGAGATGAATGGGGACCTTTGCAAAGATATTGAAGATGAAGAGATAAAAAGGTGTTTTTTTCTATCAACCCATCCAAGGCCCATGGCCAGGATGGATTCAACAACATATTTTATCAATTCATGTGAACTATGACCAAGGATTATATCATTAAAGCGGTGAAATGGTTTATGAATGGTGGGAGTATGATAAGGGTTGTCAACCATACCTTCATTAAACTGATCCTTAAGAAGAGGGATGTTCGTGCTCTTAAGGATTATAGACCTATATCCCCATTCTCTATTTTGTACAAGATTCTTCCAAAGATCCTTTCCAATAGAATGAAGAGGACTCTACCTCACATTATATATGAAGAACAATGCACTTTTCCTAATGAAGGAAACTAGTAGATTTTGCTCTATTAGCGAAAGAATTTCTCAAAGGGTTCATAATCAAGAAAGCCAATGCTAAAGCCTATGTTAAAATTGACTTGACCGAAGTGTATGATCATGTTAAATGGAATACATTGTGGATAATTATGGAGGCCATTGGCTTTTTGGATAGATGGATAAATCTCATCAAGCAATGTGTCACTACAACTTCTTTCTCTATCTTACTATAGGGATCATGTAGGTCTCTTTAGGGCAGGCAATGACATACAGAAAGGGACCCTTTGTCCACCTTTCTCTTCATTGTGGTAATGGAAGACCTCACTATCATGATCAAAAAATTCGAGCATATGGATAACATTAGACCTTTCTCAGTGAAAGACATACCCGTTTAAACATGTCTCATTTTTACCAATGATGTGATGGTGTTCTATATAGGACATACTAATAGACTAAGAAAATTTAAAAGAGTTCTAGGGATATTTGGTAAGATAATGGGCATGTATATTAATGACATTAAATCTCTTGTATACCTCTCAAAATCCTGTGACAGTAGGAGATGGAGACTAAAATTTTCAATTGGACTCGAAAGAATCCAAATACCTACAAAGATCCTTGGCACACCCATTGCTGGAAACAAGGGGCCTTCAAAGGATTTTAAAATGTGCCTCAATAGACTGAGGCTAAAAATTGATGGGTGGACTGGGATCAAAATTTCCATGGCAGGAAAACTATTTCTGGTCAGAGCTATCATCCAAACTATGGTGAGGTTTTGGAGTGATGTATATGAGTTACCGAATCCCAAAATCACCAACATCATGAAGCGCATCACAATTTTCATCTGGGGAGGGAAGTTTCATGGGATAACTTGGATGAAAATCACCCATACATACAAAGAAGGTGGCCTAAATGTTGCAAGAATGGATGACTTGATACATAGTAGTCATCTGAAATGTCTGGACAAGATTCTCACTGAACATGTTGGGATTTGGACTACGTGTATGAGGTGCATGTATGGTTCTTTAGGGATTATTCAACAATCCTCCTCATGGGCTTGAAAATTCATGTGCCACTGTTGGACTTAGGTGATCCATCTGTATGATGTGGATATCAATGATCTTTTTAGATTGATGAGCCAACAGTAGAAACTGTGGATCCATATTAATTTAGTCATAGAGCTCCCCTGGTTTAGGTTATTATGGGGCTCCTTCCATTTACCAAAGTGGAGCACAACCTTCTACACAGCCATTTTAGGGAAACTCTTGATGAAGGATAGGCTCAAAAGTTGGGGCATTGATGTTGATCCAAAATGTGTCTTCTATGATGAAGATGAAACACATGGACAAATCTTCCATGACTGTCAGGTTGTGAAATACATATGGGAATTGGTCTGGTTAAAAATGGATGGGGACCTTTTAGAACTAATGATGTGAGGATTTTGAGTCGCATTTATAGACTTGTTTTACTTGCATTTTATGTGTTTATTGGTCACTTTGGTGGTGAATAATACATAATTCACTTACTCTAGTCTATAATCTCTTTCAGTATCAAATCTCTCATATTTTTTGTTTTTTTATCATAAACGATGATAATAATGGGTTTTATCTCAGCTGATTTGGCTTTGTCTTGCAATTTCAGGAAAAACCATATATACAACTATCGATACCATCGACATCCTTCGATAGTATCGACACAGTCACAGATAGACAGCCGCAAGGAACCAAGCAATAACGATACCATCGACTCGTAAGTCAATGGTAGCGAGTTACCTTCAGGTTGCCAGCGATCATCCGGTCGATACTATCGACACAAAGGTCGATACTATCGACGTTCTACAGCTTCAGTGTCGGAAAGGTGATAAAACTAACGCCTAAGGGTGTCGATACCATCGACCTGCGTCGATGGTATCGATTATGCATCAAGCTGAACGACAAAGAAGAAAGGAAACCTGCCGATCTCACGACGGGTCGATACCATCGACCCACGTCGATGGTATCGACATCGTCAGATTAGTATTTGTTTCAGATCGTCCTGAATCCAATGGTGGTGATATTTCAAGGATCTAACTTGGTGTTTATACCTAATGACGGCGGCCAAGAGCCATCTATCACATCATTAGCTGCTGCACACATCCCGAGGAGAGTTAGAGAGGAGAACGGAGCCTAGAAGCATGCTCCAACCATTCTGAGAGCCGTAGAAGATGTTTTCCACCGCCGAAAGGCTGTAGATTGCGCACTCTACATCGAAGAATGCTTGGATCTTCTCCGTTTAGGGGTTTACATCATTTCATCCAAGTTTTTCTCCATGTTTTCCCTTTCTTCCACCATGTCTTGCTCTGATATGAACATGCGGGGCTAATCCCCTTTGTCTTTAGGACCGGGAGTAGCCCAGGTAATCGTTGTATGACATTTTTTTATCATAGTAATTCATTTTTCATCTCTTAAATCTGTGGTATTATTTCATTTTCTCCATTATATCATTATGCTTGATCACCCTAATGATAATCTAATGCCTTTAATTGCTTTGAAAGAAGAATTAACAGTTGAAAAGAGATGAAATTCACATTAACTCATAAATTCCTTGAACAAGGTGATATACAGTTAATGGTGGAAACCCAGAGGTTGATTTTAATGCACCTAATTTAGGGTATAGGTTACTACGACGGTAGAACCGACCTAGATTTAGGTAGTGAATTGTATAACGACAGTGAACAATTCTGACTACAGGCCACTACCTGGAATGAGAGATGAATTTGATTAATTATGTGGAAACTCATACAATGAGAACCCGCGGTGAAACCGCAACCCTAAATATTCCCATCTAAATTGATTAAACTCAACATTTAATCGATTGCTTTGCTTTCTTTTATTTTTATTTTCTTTTTAATCAACTCTTAAAACCTATTTAATCGGTCTAGTTGATTGCGAACAGTTAGTAGTAGTCTACTGATAGTTCAGTGTCCCTGAGTTCGACTCGGGCCTCACAAAGGCCTATATTACAGTGACACGTGCACTTGCGTTATACGCACGGTAAAATTGTGTCAAGTTTTTGGCATCGTTGTCGGGGACACGGCAACTGTCGGCACTACGAGTGCTGCAAACGGCCACTCTAGGTTACTTTTTATTTTATTATTAATTTTTGAAATTCATTTTTTTATCCGTCATATCTAGCAATCATCTAGCACTGTACTGAACCAAATTTATTACTTTGAAGGTACTAGTGCATGGTGAGGACGCGTAGTACCAACTACACATTGCCATCACCAGAGGTTCCATCATTGGGACCAGACGACGAGGAGAATAACATTCAAGACCAACCTGAAGATATAGATTCGGATTCTGAACCAGAAGCTATGGGTGAAGAACAAACAATATGAGAGAAGATAAAAGCTTCCTCCTCGTCAACATCGAAGGGACCAATAAAAAAACTGGCAGTCAACATTCCCACCTATAAGATTGACCCGATACTGATAAACTTGGTCAAGTCTCAAGCATTTCACAGGCTGAAGAATGAGGACCCAGTTGCACATATCAGCACATTTTTGGAAAATCGTGATATGATCAAGATAGACAGGTTTCCACAAGAGACACTATATTTGAAGTTGTTTCCCAACTCTCTTGTAGGTAATGCACGTGAATGGCTGCATAACCTGGATGACGAGACTGTTGAAACGTGGGATCAAATGATCGAGGTGTTTTTTGAGAGATTCTTTCCGCCCAAGAAGACCAACGATTTGGTACGGAAGATCCACAATTTCAGCCAGAAAGCCGGAGAGACGTATTCTAAGACTTGGGAATGTTTTAAAATAATGTTGAGGAGGTTCCCACATCATGGGCTTGATAAGGAGAAACAAGTTAAGATTTTCTATTTCACTCTTTCAGAGCATGACCAAAGCAACCTGGATTCAGTAGGTTCGTGGTTCTTCTTAAACAACACAGGCACAAGGTGTTGGGAGATTTTAAAGAACATGGCCAAAAAGCAATCATGGGGCGACAGAGACACAGTAGAGTAGGTTCGAGCTGTAGGTGAGTCAAAGGCCATCAAGGAGCTAAATGAGAAGATGGACCTTCTAGCCAAGAAATTACTTGCAAAAGAAGACGCAGAATCTGATGATGAAGCACAGGTGAAATTTATGCGCCAGCAACAGGGGTACAGAAACAATGACTATTCTTGGAGGAAAGACAAGACATTTTCATGGAAGGACCCAAATAATTTCTTGCAGGACCCTGATGCAAAACCACAACCGTCGGCAGAGGACAAGAGCAATGAGTTTCTCAATCAAGTGATCAAATAGAATCAAGAACTCATGAGCACGTTTGGCCAACAGATTAAACAACAAGGAGAATTTATGAATCAATTTGGGAAGACCTTACAAAGTCATGGGGCTCATATGAGAACTATAGAGACATCGTTAGTGCAGATGGCAGCTGAGATAGCAAATCTGAAAAAGCCAGTGCAGCAAGGTTTTCCCGGAAATACAAACATTCCAGGGGGAAACCAACAAGCTAAGTCAATTCTGCTATGAAGAGGTAAGAAGATTTTAAACCCTAGGGCCAATGAACCGAGCACACCCCAGCCAGAAACCACAGGCGAGGCCACAGAGGAGGTTCTGATTCCAATCAGAGAGCCGGTAGAGGATGTGGTAGAGGATGTCACATCATAACCCATTGCTGAGGAGGACACGTAGAAGAGGACACCATATGTGCCGCCACATCAGAGGGCACAGACTGTCCCAGTCCCATATCCAAACAGTTTGAAAGCCAAGAAAGTGGACGCTCAGTTCAAGAAGTTTCTAGATAGCTTTAGGAAACTTTCTGTCAACATTCCACTGTTAGAAGCAATAGAGCAGATACCCTCTTACGGCAAGTTTCTGAAAGATATAATCACAAAGAAGAGGAAGATTCCTGATACCGAGGTCGTGGTTCTTAAGGAGCAAGTGAGTGCCTTCATTATGGGAACATTGCCACCGAAAAGATAGGATCCGGGCTGCTTCAACATTTCATGTTACATTGGTAAAGTGAAATTCGGCGAAGCATTGTGTGATTCCGAGGCAAGTATAAATTTGTTGCCTCTCTCTACTTTCAAGAAGTTGGGACTGAAAGAATCAAGACATATCAATATGATGATTCAGTTGGCGAATAATTCTGTGGTTAAGCCGTACGGTATTTGCGAGGATGTTTTGGTTAAATTCGACTGGTTTGTATTTCCAGTAGATTTTGTGGTAATGGAAATGCAAGATGAACAAGGAAATGAGCTACTCCTTAGAAGACCCTTCCAAGCTACTATAGATATGATACTCGAGATGGGAAGAGGCCGTTTGACATTGGGAATCACGGATGACCGATTTGAAATGGTTATGCCCCCAAGTACAACACAATCAAAAGCAAAGGAGCAGTGTCGAATGGTGAAACACTTTGATCAGAACATTTCTCTTTGTCTAGGGAAGTCGTTTCTAGATATGGCTCATGTAATGACCAAGGTAGAGGGGGACACTGGTTGTAGACATCATGGAACAGACCAAAGTTGTTTCTCTTTGTCGGGTTGTAGGTTTTCCAAATGCTGAAGAGGAGGAAATCCCTCTTTCTACTGAAGATGATGCAATAGCAAGTTCTATCCTTGATGCATATCTAGAACTGCCTCTGGCAGCTTGCCTTGTAAATATAATGAATGAATGGATGAGAAGCAAGTCATTACAAGAATGTGTCAAGATGCTTCAAGTGATGCCGTGCTATTATGCCAAGTATTATGAAGATTTTGGGCCACTCCCACCACCGCTTCAGTCATCTTTGATCAGTCCAGCAGAGTTAGAATTGAAGCCACTGCCGCCTCATTTAAAGTATGCATTCTTAGACGATGGTGAGAGACTATCGGTGATTATCTCGGCATATCTGAGTGCTGATGAAGAGGAGCAATTGATGATCATGCTAAAGAACCACCGTGGAGCATTTGGGTGGTCAGTTGTGGATATCAAGGGGATTTCCCCTACACTATGCCAGCACAAGATCCGGCTCGAGGAAGGAGCCAAACCTGTAATCCAGCCACAGCGCAGACTCAATCCAAGAATGATGGAGGTAGTAAAGAAGGAGGTGATCAAGCTCCTTTCTGCAGGCATCATCTACGCTATCTCCGATTCTACGTGGGTAAGTCCTACATAGGTAGTCCCTAAAAAGGGGGGAATCACTGTCACTCACAACTTGTTAAATGAGCCAGTCACGACCCGTTTGGTAACTGGGTGGCGTGTGTGCATTGATTACCATAGATTGAACTCTGCTACGTTAAAAGATCATTTTCCTCTTCCGTTCATTGATCAAATTTTAGAGCGACTAGCAGGTCGATCTCACTTTTTTTTCTAGATGGTTACTCTGGCTACAATCAGATTTCCATTGATCCTAAGGACCAAGAGAAGTCCACCTTCACTTGTCCTTACAGAACATTTGCATATCTCCGTATGCCCTTTGGTTTATGCAACGCACCAGCAACCTTTCATCGTTGCATGCTTGCCATTTTCTCTGATATGGTTGAGCGTTGTTTAGAGGTCTTCATGGATTATTTTTCCGTCTATGGTGTGTCTTTTGATTAATGTTTATACAATTTGGATAAAGTTTTACAACGATGTGAGGACACACATTTAGTTCTCAACTGTGAAAAATGCCATATGATGGTTAGTGGAGGGATTTTGCTTGGACATAAAGTGTCTAGTAAGGGGTTGGAGGTAGATCCGGTTAAGATTGAGGTTATTTCCAAATTACCCCCACCAAATTCGGTTAAAGGGGTAAGGAGTTTTCTCAGACACGCAGGATTTTATCGCCGCTTTATCAAAGATTTCTCAAAAATCGCTAAACCATTATCTGAATTGCTTGAGAAAGATGCGGTGTTTGATTTTAATGAAAAGTGTTTGCATACTTTTAATGTGCTCAAAGAGAAGTTAATTTATGCACCGGTTGTGCAAATGCCAGATTGGACAAAGCCTTTTGAATTAATGTGTGATGCTTCAGATTTTGCAGTGGGGACTATTCTTGGGCAACGTTTTGAAAACAAACCCACTGTGATTTTCTATGCATCCAAGACTTTAAATGAAGCACAACTTAATTACACTGCAACTGAAAAGGAACTTCTCGCCATCATTTTTGCATTTGAAAATTTTCGGCAATATCTTGTAGGGTCAAAAGTTGTGGTATGGACGGACCACGCCACCATAAAATATTTAATGGAAAAGAAAGATGCCAAACCTAGATTGATTAGGTGGATCTTATTGTTATAAGAATTTGACATTGAAATTAAAGATAAGGTGGGAATCGAGAATGTGGTTGTGGACCACTTGTCTAGATTAGAATGGGTAGATGAGAAGGACATTAATATACCCATTACCGAGACATTCCCTGATGAGCAAATCCTTTATGTAAAATCCAAGGATCCATGGTTTTCATATATTGTTAATTATCTTGCCTGTAAAATAATCCCAGATAATTGGACATATCAAGAGAAAAAGAAAATTTTCCATTCTTTGAGATATTATTTCTGGGATGACCCCATTTTGTTGAAGCAATGCAGGGATGGCGTTTTGTGCAGGTGTGTACCGAAGATAGAATATGACAGTGTACTTCGTCATTGTCATACTCTACCAACTGGTGGCCATCATGCAAGTTCCAGAACGGCAACCAAGGTGCTTGAGAGCGGCCTTTATTGGCCAACACTTTTCCGGGATGCATACGATTATGTGCGAAGATGTGAATCCTGTTAAAAGGCAGGTAATATTTCCAAGCGGCAAGAGATGCCCTTCAACGTGTTTCAAGAAGTTGAGGTGTTTGATCCGTGGGGTATTGATTTTATGGGACCTTCTGTGTCCTCGAACTCTAATTTGTACATTTTACTTACTGTTGATTATGTATCGAAGTGGGTAGAGGCAATACCCACAAGGACTAATGATGTTGCTGTAGTGTGTAGGTTTGTTAAAGATCACATTTTCTACAGATTTGGTGTGCCAAGGATGATTATCAGCGATGGAGGTACCCATTACAAAAATCAAAAGTTTGCTACATTGTTGAGAAAGTACGGGGTAAAGCGCAATATTGGTACCCCGTACCACCCGCAGACACAAGGGCAGGTCGAAGTGTCCAATAGAGAAATCAAGAAAATCTTGGAGCGCACAGTGGCTTCAACAAGAAAGAACTGGAGTACTTTACTACCGGATGCTTTATGGGCGTATAGGATGACATTTAAGATACCTATAGGCACTATGCCTTTTAGGTTGTCTTATGGGTGGGCCTGCCATTTTCCGGTAGAGTTGGAGCACAAGGTGCACTGGGCGCTAAGGAAGGTGAACTTGACTTATGATGAGGCAGGGAAGAAACACATGCTAGAGCTCAATGAGCTAGATGAGATGAGGATGAACGCCTATGAAAGCTCGAGGATTTACAAGGAGAGAACAAAGCTTATTCACGGTCGACACATTCAACTACGTGTCTTCAAGAAGGGAGATCGTGTGCTATTGTTCAACTCGAGGTTGAAGATGCATCACGGGAAATTAAAATCCCGGTGGAGTGGACCTTTCATTGTGGAGGAGGTACGGTGTTACAACCCCAATTTTTGGGTTCATCTGGTGAGAAATGTAATTTCTCATATTGAAGATAATTGAACAAAGAATGGTATAATTTGTTTTGAATACATGGATTTTTTTTACAATAGCCTTGATGTCTGTGTTGTGGGCTTTATTGGCTATTGGGCCCAAATAACAAAGAAAATTCAATTAGTGAATGAATAGTTGAATATTTGAGAAAAGGAAGAGGTAGAAACCTCAAGAAGGCAAAGAGATGTAATCCAAGTATGGATTTCTTTCCTTTGGGTTCCTTGGGTTTCAAGGAGTCCAAAGTTGTATAAAGAAAGCAATAAGAAAAGAAAAGATCAATTAAGTATTTCTTTATTAAGAAAGAAATTGAAAACAATGGTAAAATGTGGAAAATAGGTGAAAAGAGGTGTAATGGAGTTATTCTTGGTGGAATTTCGTATCCCAAGGATTCCTAATGATAAAAGGAATACCAATGAAGAAAATAAAAGAGAAATAAAGAGAAATCCTAAAAAAGAAATATTTTAATGAGAAATAAACAAGATAATGTGAAATAATGCATAAAGATGCATCTAGAAGGATAATAAGTATCCAATAAAAAGAATTTTGAAATAATAGACTGTCTTGGGATCCAAAGAGTCCCAATAAAGAGGAAAGAAAGAGAAAATACCAAAATTGCAAAATAAAAGGATAATGTGATACATTATTAATGAATTTTGTATTGTTTTTCAAAAGGTGGTATTTTCTATTAAAAGATATATTGTTGCTTTGAGAAAATGGATTTCGTGGCCAATAGATTTAATGCCAAGCACAAGGAATATAAAAAGAGATGATTTTTCGAATTTCCTTAAGGACCAAGGATCAAAGAGAAATGAGGAATTAATTAAAAGAGAGGTTTACACCTAAACAAGGAAAGTAGGTTTCCTATAGATAAAGGGGCCTTATTTGCTTCATGGGAAAGCATATTAGGGCATTGGCTACTCTCCCCTGTATTAGGGGTATAGTCCTTGGCCGAGATGAGGAGATTTCTAAGCACTCTTCTCTCTCTACTCTTCATCTTCTTCGTTAATCCCTAGCCACATGGATCACGTTTCCCCTAGGGCAGCAAGAAGCCAGGAGGCCATCACATATCCTGCAAAAACGACCTCCGAGGATCCCTGCCATCACCCTTAGGCACCAGTGCTTGCACGACGGCCGCAACACGGCTGTGTGCCGGCCACGGTTTACAGATCTGACCAACCTGATTTAGCAGTGTTGGCCGCGAATGGAGACAACCCTTGGATGTGTGGGGATTCTGGAGAAGTTGGGCGATGTTTTTCGGCAAGGTTCAGGCCTTAGGGATGTGGGGAACGATCCCGCAACCACTATAGCACAGCTACAGATTGCAGGTCCGATACCCCACACCTGGCCATCCAGGCCATAGCTCAGAGCTTGAGAAGGTGTGAGGGAGTTCGTCAGAGGTAGGGTGGCGCTCCCCAGTGCCCTTCAGGTCTGGGAGAGGGAAGGAAATCCACCGCAATCGCACCTATAGGGCGCTGCAGTACGGTATCCGCGAGCTTGAAGACCATGGATGCCATTGGACAGTTATGCCCTTCCGGGTTGAGAAGAACCAAAGAGACGCACGGGGGTATAAGTGTAAATCCATTATGTTTCCCAAACAAGCCGCGCCTGCGTTGCATGGACGGGGTGATGTGGCGCTCCGTGATTGGTCCAGGTAAGAAAATTTTGTAAAATTTGTATCTCTTTATTAGTAACTCAGAATATAGTGAAGCTACATATCAAATTGCTCAGAAAAATGAGAGGAATCCAATAAAAATATAGTTAGAAGCTAATTCCTCTTGCTATTCGAAAAGTAGTGTAAATTATCATCTTTAATGAATTAAAGATTAAGAAATCCTATTTTGAAATGAATAAAGTGTTTAATAGGGTTTAATGGATCGTTAGAGTTTATGTTAACCTGTTAAATGTAAAAAGGTACATTATGTTCAAAAAGGAAGAACTTTGCACGTGATTAGTCTAATTTAGAGTTTATGTGCATAAATATGCTTGAAATTTGAAAAGTACATAAAGTTATCATCTTTAATGATTTAATTGAGGAAAAACCCTTACACTTGATGATAGATGGACTTAATGACGTTATTTGGATAATTCATGTTGATATTAACCTATTGTTAATAAAAGTGAAAATAGGATCTAAAAAGATGATTTTTTATATAATTGGCTTAATTTAGGGTTTCGTGCATGATTATGCATTAATGAGATTGTAAACCCTAATTTAGGTGAATATGTCTTTTAATTGTTTTAATTGTTCAAATCCATAAATAAATAGGGATATGATGATCCTAAGTCAATTTGGGTATAAAAGACTATTAAAATGGATAGTTGAGCAATTAAGGTTCATATAAATGGAAAAGAGTATTTTAGGGTTTATTGACCTAAAAAGGGATAAAGTTTGAGGAATGGATCTAGGAAACCCTAATGAAGATTAATGAAACTCTAAAATGGATACAAAAACCAGAGAAAGTGAATCCAAGTCAATAAAGTAGATTCTTGATAAAGTGTGTAATAAATAGAGTGCATATTCTTTTCAGGAATTATGTGATGATTGAATTTCTTGCTTGGATTTCATTCTTGGTTTGGGTTTACTTAATGCTTGTGAAATCATCAAATTAGGTATGTAGTTACGCTTATGAATATCTCGAGTTAGTTTTCCGTGTTTACCGAAGTTTTTATCGATGTCATGAATTAATTGTTGGATGATTTTAATTCATGCAAACTATAATGTGGATTTGACTATCACATAAGATATGTGCCTACTAGCTCAGATCATGGTCCCCTCTGTATCTTAATAGTTGACCTAGTACATGGCTACCTATGGGGTAGGTCCATCAGGTCATTGGATGGCTTAGTACATGTGGGGTAGGTCCATCAAGTCACATTGAGTTAGATTTTGGGCTACCTTCGGGTGGTGCCATGTGACTCTATTACCCTATGTATTGGCTACCTGTAAGGTAGGGCCATGGGGGTAAGAATCTACCTAAAGAGAGGTAGCATACAAGTCCACTGTAGGGATAGCACAGAGTCAGGGGATAGGTAAGGATTGATTAGTATGGCTTAAAACGTAATCTTAGTTGTTAAATGATTAATTGAATGATTACATTGTTAAGAATAATTGCATGATTATTGTTTCCCCTGCATACCAGCTTCAGCTGACTGACGTTTTGTTTGTCGGCATTTTAGGTACAAGCCAAAAGAATAAATAGTAAATCTTCATATTGGGAAATACATGAAGTAAAATACAAGGAGGATTAGTTAGAGTAGAATCCTTAAGTGGATAGAAGTTTAGAGATCCAAGTTTTAACAAAAAAAAGGTATGCAAAAGTTTATTTTCTTACAACTTTTCACTTTAGTCTGTTAAAATTTGATAATTGTCCTTGGTTAATTGTCGAACCTTTGATCCGGAGATTATGGGTGCGGCTTCGACCTCTCGGTCTCCCTTAATTTGGGGGTTATCGGGAGGTGGGGTCGTAACATACAACCACATGGTGCCATCATGGTGCGTGATGGAGAGACGACATTTCTGGTCAATGGACAGAGGTTGAAGTTGTACTTTGGCAAGGACTACACAAGGAAAGTGCATGAGGTAAAACTCATAGCGCGTAATGATGCATGATAAGCTTGATTTTGTCTAGCCTAAGACGTTAAATAAGGGCACTTGTTGGGAGGCAACCCAACCATTGGTAGTTTTGTCCATTTTCTTTCGCATTTACAAGTTAGTTTGGTTTAATTTTATTTTTAGTGTAAAAATGATACTTTGATCATCTGTTCAGTGTGCGGGTCTGAGGTAGAGTTGATGCCATCGACCATTGTGTCGATGGTAGCGACATGGGTACATGTAGGCGACTATAGAAAATTTTTTGAGTCGATACCATCGACGGACCCGTCGATGGTATCGAATTACCATCAGTGACGCTGAAGAAACAACCAGATCGGGGTCGATAGTATCGACGCAGATGTCGATACTCGCGAGATCCCTGAAGATTTATAGACGATTTCGTCTCAGTGAAGTCGATACCATCGACGGTCCTGTCAATGGTATCGACCCGGCTACAGTCAGAAAGCGGTGTCTGGGCCTCGTGAGGGCAAATTGATCCATACAGAGTTGATACCATTGACACCCCATCGATGGTATCGATGAGACACATCACTGAACCGTGAGAAGAAATCAACGACGGCCGCTAAATCAAGGAAGTCGATATGTGGGATGGGTCGATACCATCGATACATGTCGATAGTCTCGACACATCATCGATCCGGGGCCCCACATCAGGTAATCGACAACCATAGGTACTAGCAAAATCCTGGATTGTGCTACAGGTGTCGATACCATCGACACCCCGTCAATGGTATCGACGGTGCAACAGTAGCGTCGGGTTCAGTTATAAAATGGAGGGTTATTTCTCCGATCTCTTCACACCTTCGTAGTTTCTTCCTTCCTCTTATGCATTGATCGTTGTTGTGCGACCGGAGGCCTGCTACGAGCATCCAAGGATCGCGATCTCTTCACCGAGCCCTACTTCGAGCGGAGATCATCTTCTCCGACCTTCACCGAGCTCTATCTCCTATTCCTTTCTCTCTGAGACGATGGTGCGGACGGAAGGAGCGTCTTCTTTAAGGGTGGTCCCGATGGAGATCCCGACTTTCGTTCCTCCACCACCTGGATCCATTCCTCGTCCGAGGATTGTTCACCCGTCGGCAGAAGTACACAAGACATATGAGGAATTGCTCAAGCGGAAGATCAAGCCAACCCACTACATCGATCGGGACATGGTTCGTTACCTTGGGTTCGAGGCCAATCTTGCTTATGTCCTTAAAGGACAAGTAAGGCACACGGGCAGGAGGCCCGACGAGATGGAGTTCCATGCTGATGACCAACCATTTTTCGGTGAGTGGCTGACATACAAAGAGCTCATAGCGGAGTTCATGGCATCATTGGGCATATGTGTCATTCTGAACGACCTGATCGCCACTGATCAAGAGTGGATAAAGGGTCTTGTTTCTTTCTAGCTCTACAAAAATAATTACACTCTCACCCTCCAGAAATTCAATTCCATTTACAACTGGAATCATGGGAGAGACCAGTACTGAAGGCCGGACAACCAGACTGATTACGATGACATCTTCGCCCAGCTGGTGACCGCGCCTCCAGGAAAGTCTGTCATCTACCACAATGCAGCTGTCACCGACTTCGAGCATCCGTTTGTGAGGATTATGCACCGCATGCTTTGCACGACGCTCTTTGCTCGCGGCGATCTTTCTCTTAGTAAATTTTAGGAGACCGACTTGTTCTTTTTGTATAAACTGCTGAAGCACGAGGAGTGCAATTGGGGCACGTTTTTCTTGATGCGTGTGTTGTCTGTGAAGAGGAGTACACGAAAAGCTCCCATCCACTTTAGAGGGCTCATCACACCGTTGGATCTCTCCCTTGGGTTGGACTTTTCCCAACTCGCTCCGCTTTCCAATAGGAACAAGGTCAACCTACATCATCTACACCGCTCCAACCTCCTTATGCTCTGTGATGGCTTGGCTTATGCACATTGCCATGTCAATCACGAATATCAAGAATGTGCACTTCCAGACCCGGTCTTCAACATCGAGGGAGCTCAGCACTTTAGGTGGCCCATCATCGCCATCGACGACTCTGATGAAGAGGAAGATGGGGACAATGAATTCAATGATGACGGTGACGAGCATGTAGAGGAAGAGGAGGCTTTCACTCCTCTTCGGGCACGAGTGGCACCGCGGAAGCATCCCCGCTTCCACCCAGGTGCATCATCTTCTTCACAGCCTCTTCCACCTCAGCCCTCTCAACAATGAGAGGATGCCTATTCTATGCAGGGCATGTATACAATGTTGCAGGATATCCAGCAGACACAACAACGACACATGGCTTCATTTGCGGATATTTAGGAGACTACCAATCGACTCTATGTTAACCAGCAGGTCATCTACGAGAATGAGCGTCTCCTCCTTGCCAACCAACAAAATATCCATGACAGGTTCCATAGGACGGAGATGCAACAACAACCCTTCTACGACAACTACTGGAGCCAGAACTATTTCGGGGGGTACCCTCAACCTCCGTTGATGCCCCAATATGATCTGAGTTTCCAGGGGCAGTATCCATCATGGGATCCCACAGCCCCGCAGTACCCGCCACCACCTGACCAATGATCGGTATCACTATTCCACCTTGTAAGGTTATTTTTTTACTATGAGGCCATAGTTGATTTCAAGCTTAGGGGGGAGATGGAACAACTTCTATCCTTTATTTTTCTTACTTTTTATCATTTATTCCTTTGTCTTTTATCAATTATTTTTCATAGTTCTTAGTTTTTTTTAGGATCCACACTCTATCTAGTGTAATTGTGGATGTCTAATGTAATGTGTCATCTTTGTGTTTGTACATGGGAATCATGGGTAAATTTGAAAATTTTTAGTGAATTTTGCAAGCTTGTTTTGTTCAACCCTGAGCACATGACTTATGAAAATAATTGGGTTTGTCAACTTTAAAATAGAAAACCACAATTGTACATGCCTATGATTCACGAAAAGTGGATGGAATTGGTTGTTTGAGCCTAAACTGACCAAATGGTAATGAGACCTTAATCTGAAATAAGAGAGAAACCTCTTAATTGTTACACAGGTCAGTAAGGAGGGACAGATAATATTTTCCAATGGTTCAGTCAATTAATCTTGTGATCTATCCACCCCATTGTTTTCATACTCCACCATAAGAACTGGAAGCACATTACGGTTTTCATCTTTTGATTGCATAGCATTTAGGTAGGATTGCATTTTGGTAGATTGTGCATAAAAAAATGGAAAATGAAAAAATTTGTAGATGAATCATGCATGCACACATTCCTGAGTGCATGGCATAACAGTGCATAATTGATCTCATGTAGTTGCATTTTTGACATATTTTTGAGCATATAGGACAGTATGTGCCTTATTTCTTCTGAAAAATAAGAGAAACGAGTGATTCATTCTATACTCGCTAAAATTAAGTTGTAATGCCTCAAGAATAACAGCTATGTGAAAAGAAGCCTGAAATGAAAATTTTCTGAAAAATATTGTACATTTTGCATTAGCCAACATGAGAGAAAGATGGGTTTTGAAAAAAAAATGAAAGAAAAAAAGAAAAGAAAAAAAGGCTGGTTTTATAGGGAGAAAAGATCTTGTCTCACCCGTATGAAGAGGAAGAATAAGCACATTGTGTAGTTGTAGATATTCTATCTCGCATAAGATGGAATTGTAGGAACATGCATCATTCCACCCAAAATGTAGGCATTAGGGCATTTTCATTGCATATGCATCATTTAGGTCATCATTGTTATTTGTGCACGTTAAAAACTGTATTATGCTTCCATTTCTTCCACAGCCACCTATTCCATCCACCTGTTGCTCGGATTGGTAGGCCACTATGATTATCTCCTCACTCTTTCATATCAGGAGAGTTGCTTTCTCTTAGATGGTGTTAGGACGAGAAACGTAGATAGAAGATCACAAGATCCACCGAGTCTGGACCAAAGGATTTTATTATGTTAACTACCTTATGTGATAGTGTTCATTGGTTTTGGGGTAGATATCTCTTATGGATGATCATTGTCGCCTTGAGGGTAATTATCATTCTGTGGTTAGTGAGGGCCGGAAGGTGAATGTCTTGTGGGAATCATACATCGAGGTCTGTTTTGATAATCTGTTCTTTCGTTGACTTTCGCAATTCTATTCTAAAGCTTTGTTTCTCGACGACGAGCAAGGTTTAAGCTTAGGAGAGTTTGATGCGAGGATTTTGAGTCGCATTTATAGACTTGTTTTACTTGCGTTTTATGTGTTTATTAGTCACTTTGGTGATGAATAATACATAATTTACTTACTCTAGTCTATAATTTCTTTCAGTATCAAATCTCTCGTTTTTTTTTAATCATAAACGATGATAATAATGGGTTTTATCTCAGTTGATTTCGCTTTGTCTTGCAATTTTAGGAAAAACGTATATATACAGCTATCGATACCATCGACATCCATCGATAGTATCGACACAGTCACAGACACACAGCCGCAAGGAGCCAAGCAGTGTTGATACCATCAACTGGGAAGTCGATGGTAGCGAGTTACCTTCAGGTTTCCAGCGATCAGCCGGTCGATACTATCGACACAAAGGTTGATTCTATCGACGTTCTACAACTTCGGTGTCGGAAAGGTGATAAAACTGACGCCTAAGGGTGTCGATACCATCAACCCACGTCGATGGTATCGAGTCTACATCAGGCTGAATGACAAAGAAGAAAGGAAACCTGCCGATCTCACGACGGGTCAATACCATCGACCCGCGTCGATGGTATCGACGCCGTCAGATTAGTGTTTGTTTCAGATCGGCCCGAATCCAACGGTGGTGATATTTCGACGATCTAACTTGGTGTTTATACCTAATGATGGCGGCCAGGAGCCATATATCATGTCATTACCCGCTACACACATCCCGAGGAGAGTTGGAGAGGAGAACGGAGCCCAGAAGTACGCCCCAACCATTCTGAGAGTCGTAGAAGACATTTTCCACCACCGAAAGGTTGTAGATCATGCACTCTACGTCGAGGAACGTTTGGATCTTCTCCGTTCAGGGGTTTACATCACTTCATCCACGTTTTTCTCCATGTTTTCCCTTTCTTCCACCATGTCTTGCTCTGAGATGAACATGCGGGGCTAATCCCCTTTGTCTTTAGGACCGGGAGTAGCTCGGGTAATCGTTGTATGTTGTTTTTATCATAGTAACTCATTTTTCATCTCTTAAATCTGTGGTATTATTTTGTTTTCTCCATTATATCATTATGCTTGATCACCCTAATGATAATCTAATGCCTTTAATTACTTTGAAAGAAGAATTAACAGTTGAAAAGAGACGAAATTCACATTAACTCATAAATTCCTTGAATAAGGTGATGTACGGTTAATGGTGAAAACCCAGAGGTTGATTTTAATGCACCTAATTTAGGGTATAGGTTACTACGACGGTGGAACCGACCTAGATTTAGGTAGTGAATTGTATCACGACAGTGAACAATTCTGACTACAGGCCACTACCTGGAATGAGAGATGAATTTGATTAATTATGTGGAAACTCATACAACGAGAACCCACAGTGAAACTGCAACCCTAAAGATTCCCATCTAAATTGATTAAACTCAACATTTAATCGATTGCTTTGCTTTCTTTTATTTTTATTTTCTTTTTAATCAACTCTTAAAACCTTTTTAACCGGTCTAGCTGATTGCGAACAGTTAGTAGTAGTCTACCGATAGTTTAGTGTCCCTGAGTTCGACTCGGGCCTCACAAAGGCCTATATTACAGTGATGCGTGCACTTGCGTTATACGCACGGTAAAATCATGTCAAGTTTTTGCAATCTCAATGACACCATTGAGTGGATCACGAAGAGAAGTGGAACTAAACTTGACCAGGAATATGGAGGCATATGTCTCACCTTTGTTTATTTCAACATCTAGATTGAAAGGAACAATAGGGTGCATAGTAGACAAGGTAACACTAATTTCTTTCGATTAATAGCTAGAGATGTTGGTAGTGTGATTAGATCCAAGAGAGGCATAGACATAGGTGTCAATTACTTAGAAAGAATACATTTGAGTTTTTGTGGATAACACCCATGTACATTTTTTGTAATGCTTTGTTATGTGCAATATAGATATGCTATATGTCTCCTTTTTGTAAATATATTTACCTATTTCCAAAAAAAATTATCAACCCAATGTGTAATCTTGGAGGGGTACTCAAGGGAGGTAATACTCCCAATAAACTAAGGATAAGTCAGTGAGGAAGTAACTAACAAAAAAGATATGTCTGATCAAGTCCAATGATGAATGGTCACCATGAGCCCAATGGTGGACCCAAACCCTAGAATCCAATGATGGAGCAAGGAATTAGTGTACCCACATCTATAGGGAAACTAAGTGTTAGGAAATTATTTGTTCTTGATGTGTTGTTGACTATGTGTTGGACCTAAACTAAAAATGGAACGCTTGAATATTGTTAATATTTTTTAACTATTCTTGATATTTTTTTACACCTACATGCACATATTTTTGTATGCACCATGTACACAGTATAGCAATTAAATTTTTTGTGCTTTGATTATCAGCATTTTTGATTAAGTTGCATTTATTAACTGAATATATGGAAATCCATAAGCTGGAACTAAAAGACTACATGGCTAATGATTATTGGAGGATTTATTTAGATAGTCATATTTCCATTTAGGATATCTTTTCCCTTTTAAATAATCATGTAAGACCATTGAGAAAAGTTATTTTATTTTGTTACTCTTTTATTTAATAAAATTACATATTATTACTGGTCATTTGCTAAACATGGATTCCAAAAAGTAGTTAATGGTTCTCTGGTCTACCATAAATGGGGATCACAAGGGAAGGGGGTTGCTACCTTATAGACCATATTTATCATTTAGACGTTAATAATTTGTAATTTAAATACATTCTTAGAGACAAAGAAATATTAGGGAATCATCTGAGGTAAATTGTATGTAGAAAGGATCACAAACCATGGGATGGAAAAGTTTTCTCCACACCATATCTAATTTATGAGGACTTCCATGCCTCTAAGAATCCCGCGTGGGAAAAGCTCATGGTTTTTGCCTTAAATAAAATACCAAAAGGTTTTTCACATCTAATATTCATCATGTTCTTCACCTCATGCTTCCCTAATAAACTCTAAGGACCCAATAGTTATTCACTCTCTCTTAGATTAGGGTTCTGACAATAGAGTAAAGGAATCCTCTAAAACTTAATAAATAATGCATGTAACACATTTTATAATGATGCAATTTAACTTATTTATGTTTTATCAATGGAAAACTAAGAAAAAAAATATTTATGGTATATAGCATGATTTGTTACAAGACCATCATGATCATATTCGATGACCCCTAGGAAGATCATGAGAGGAAGACTCTAGGTAAGAAGGTTTCCCCTTACAAGAAGAAGAAAGCCATGGATGGATAATTCTCTTGGAAGAGATAGAGGAAAATGCAAGAAGAGGTCTTATCTAAAGGACTATCTAACCCTGAGGATATCCTCAACCCCTTCATTGGCCCTGACCCTAAAGATGGTCCTGATGCGGAGGATGGACCAATGGTTGAGGAAGACCCTGACCCTAACCCCAAAACTAAGCACTCACTTGTCAAGACACCTCAGATGCCTTTAGAAGAGAAGCAGAAGGTGTTGAATTATGTCATCAGTTCCCTTGGCTCGAAGGACACTTCTAGAGACAAGAAAGGTGCATCCCATCCTGTGTGTCTTTGTCTTAAAGCCACAATCTTTGACTTCATAAAGAGGAACATAGAAAAGTTTTGGGGAGACTACAAGACCAAGTTCACAGAAAAATTTAATACCTAGTAGTCGGCTATGGTGAACAACTTTCTCATATTGGAGGTGTATCCCAACAAGAAGGTCATCTTCACCGCCCAAACTAGTACATTTTTGGCTTGTGTCATTAATGGTTATAACATCAGTGATGTAAAAGCCTGACACAAAAAACCTTGAAGGTCGCTTTCACATATGAATGTGTTGCAATAAATCGAAGTGGTCACTACGGGAAACATTTAGGTACTAAGTCTGGTCTTGTGTCAATTTTGCAAATATAAGAGAATGTTACAAAGGTCATGGGAAGTTTATTTTCTTAGTGAATTTTGGGACCATACAAATCATATTGGTTTCTCAAATATTGGTGTAATAACCTCCCCCCACAAAATAAATTTTCCCACCAAAATACCTAACCTAGAAAACAAATTCAATTTATCTTCAAGTACAACATATGTTTTGTGAGAAAAAATCACTTTTTTTTGTTCCCACAACACCCTTGTGAAATCTTTTTTCCCTCCAAACCATGTACATTAGTTTTGGACATAAAACTGACATTAAATGTATGTGTTTTAAAGAAGTTTGACATCAGTTTTAAGATTAAAATTGATGTACAAATGCTTCTCTATTATGTAGGTTTTGAGGTACAATCATAGTAATACCAAAACTTGGGTTTCAGTTTGAGATACTACATTAGTTTCTTTCTGATAATACATTGTATGTATGTTCATAACAACTCATAAACTCTTCTTTTTCTCCATTTCTCTCTATCTCTTCCTAAGAAATCCTTGCATGTGAAATTCCTCTGCCACCCCAACCCTAATGTCGATAAAGCCTCCATTGTTGGTATGATCCCAACCTTGACTTGTCCGTACATTAATCATCTTGATCCATCACTCTCATAGATGGATTAACCTATTATGGGAGATTTGAGGCCATGTTTTCCCCCACTCTGCCAGCCTCCAGCCCTGCTAGCTTCTTGAGCTTGCCACCGTGTCTACTATTAGTTAGAAGAAGGATCTGTCCGCCGTAGTCTTTGTTGTCCTTGATGTTGCTACCACTACTATTGTGTGTGCTCTCTGATTATCAACCAGGTTTCTCTACTAGTGTTGTGCATTCTATCTTCTTGCTAATTTTCATCCCTTTCTCTATCAAATGATTTATACTTGCAATCACTTTTTTGCATTTGATTGAAGATAAACAATGCTTGATGATAAATTGATGAGATAATATTCTGTACTTAAGTATTTTGAATTGTATGAATAAATTAAAACACTTCTAAAATTGAATGATGAAATTGATGGTTATATCCCTGAGAGCCATCAACTGATGATTGTAAATGTATTGTTTATGGTTGATTTCATTATTACTAAAATATAAATCCCTTTATTATGCTTATTTCAATATTGAGATAATGAATAAACTTTATAATGTATTAAGAATGTTCAACTCAATGGCATATAATTTAGGTTAACTATCTAAAATTGAGCTTATAATTAATAAGAGTATTCATTCTTATTTTGTCCCTCGTTGCTTACTATTATGGATAATATAGGACAATAATAATACACAAGACTAGCATGTATGGTGAGTGATGAATATATCTCTTTATTCATGATATTGGACATCAAATCAGATGCATGGATATCGGTTAGAGAAGAAGTTGTACTGGACAGACTGACCTTGAGATTTACTGATGGAAGTCATGTAATGACATGTCAGAGTAATATCTCAATGTGATAGTGGTAGCAATGATCCTTAGACCTAAAGTCACTACAGTAACACATGGTGTCCTGTGTACTTTGAGACTACACCACTGTGCTCCGGAATAGGAGTTGTCAAAAAGGTGTTAATTGGGTATGTTGTGACATATGGGGCATGTTGTTAGTGATGGAAGTTGATCCTGGAGTGATATCCCCGATAAATTTATTAGAGATACTATGAAATGCATGACCATGCTCATGTGAGTCAATATATGATATAGATCTCAAACTATCTCAAATAGTCTACTATAATTCAAGAAATATAGATTGAGTGAGTAAGTGGATGACATTTCGTACCTGAATTAAATCTTAATATGCGACAAAAAGGGATTATATAATGTTGGCAACATTGGTCACTTTTCCATTTGTAGTTGTTATCCAATTCATTCCTATTATGTGGGTTGCAATGATGTGTGACTTGATACCAATATTTCCTTGCATTGCTTTAAGCATCACTACCCATGTAATTAGGAACCTACTGGGTCATACATATTCAAATGCATAAGGGAATTGAAGTTCTCAATCAAACATATGATTAGAATTTTTATGTATCATAAACAAGCTTATTAACTTGCAAACCAGGTGATCAAAATGTCTGATTGGAGGATCAGATGATTCGGCCAACAGATCAATTGATTGTCAATTGATCAACTGGGTTTTCCATTGAACTTTTGAGATATGGTTATATGCTTCTAACACGTGATCACAATTCACAAGAAATGTTTCATATTTCTGTTCTAGATCTAGGATCTCGTGATTGACCTATCTACTTCTGAGATCGGGTGATCAGGGATTGAGATTGGGTGATTTGCAAACAAGATTGGGTGATTCCATATCCTGTCTAAGTTTTCAACATTAAACTATTTTTGGGATTGCGATCATGAAAGGGATTATAACTAGGTTTTCCAATACCATGACTCTCCTATATAAATGGGGAATGTCCCAAAGAATAAGAACTATTTTGAGACAACTTGTGAGAAAAGTTGGCCGTCAAACTTCTCTCTCTTAGAGAGGAAGTCACCCTAATGATTTCTTCCCAAGATAGGAGAAGAAAGAGAGATATGGGACACCTAGCACATTGACATCTCATTTTTCTCTTTGACTTGGTGACCAAGGTGGTTCACCACATTCTCCCTCATCTGTGTGGATGAAGTAGAGGCCAAGGAATATGTGCATAAGCTTGGAGAACATGTTCTATAAGACGAGAACAAGTTGTTGCTTGGTGAACAATTGGGATCTATTGGTGTTTTATCTAGATTTCTTGGTGGCCATTCTATATCTACATCCCGAGGATTGGGTTCTTGACCGAAATAAGACACATATACTTGTTGGACAAGTAGTTTGTGTAAAGGTATTACCTTCATCCCCTCTTATGTCTTCTATTCACTGATGTTTTATAGCTATGACAGATCCAACGACTTGGGTAGAATGGGAAGGAATCTTTCTTATTCCATTCTGAACCCTTCTTAAAAACCCAACAGTGGTATCAGAACCGACAGCATGGACTTCTAACGACAGTTTAGGATTCTAACTGTAAACAATTTTTTGAACCAATAAATGTGCAATCTTGTATCCATAATCACCTAATATCATATATGATATGATATGTATATATTGCTTATGTACATGTGAAGGCTTAGAATGGAATTTCTTTGGTGGATGTAGATATGGAAATTAAATCTTTGTGTTGGGATTGAAAACATGTAATATCGTTGTTTTGATTTTGAGAAAACATCGTTCAACCTAAATATTCCTTGCATACCATGTTGCTCTATATTCATTATCCAAGCAAATTTTAATTATGCAATTGGAATAAGATATTATGAAAACATTACTAATGGGCCATGGTGGAGACCAGAAAAGGATCATAATCCCACACCAAAGAGGATGGTCCTTGGACAATTTATAATCAAGATGGGGTGATGGATCAACAAAAACACGAAGATCTACCCAAATGAGGGACTTTTGGTTAGCCGATCAACTTTCCTGAGTGCCCGATCAGGATCCCTTAAAAAGTCATCCTTAGGATTACGTATATATGTGAATATCTTAGTTATTATCCTAGAACACTTGTTGGATCAAGCTATTCTACTACTTGTCACATCTGTTTTTATCACACATGGTGATTGATATAGTATAAGATATGTATAATAAAGTACATGTAATGGTTTTTTGGATATATATCAATATATAAATATATAATTATATATGCATACATATATATAAATAATTCAACATAATATAAATGTCGAAGATACCCTCCAAATGTATTACACATGAAAATCTTGATTGACTAAATTTGGGCACGCCAAGCGTAGTGCACCGTCTACCTTGGGGATGTGTTTTAAATATTTGGGCATGCCAAGCAATGTGCATACTTATTATATTGCCCTTAGGTTGGACTTTACTAGGTGACTCTAATACGTTAAGCACCCAAAGGCATAAAAATGGCATATAATTTATATCATGAAATATTGGCAATGAGTTGTGTAACCATCTATTTAAGAATTCCATATGACGCAATTGGTAATTGTCACCTACCTTAGCAATTAAGTTATAGGTGTTGGCAATTAGATGAGCAAGGACTTAATTGTTTTGAATCTAGTCTCACTAGAAGATTGCTCATTGCAATCTTCCAAATTTATGATGAGGGCTATTAATTTGGCAAAAATATTGGGAGAGTAATTGTCTAAATTCAAAATTTGTTCTATTAATAAAATTAATTGTGAAATCAATTCACTCCATGCAAAATATATTCTATGTAGGTCAATGGCAACTGCTAGAAATGGCAAATGCTAGAAACAATCCATTTTTATTGCGATCCATCTTTGAGAAAGAGAAAATTAATGGGAATAACTTTCATGATTGGTTCATGACATTGAGAATTGTTCTCACACATGAGTGTAAGCTATATGTCTTGGACATACCAACTCTTGATGAACTAATGCAACCCTATTTTAGGGCTTCATCTTGTGCCTTTTTGCATTTCAATCACATCTAGACATGTTATATTGTAAGATTTATCCCCTAATAAATGGTTTTCTATGAAATGCACTTACGGACACTCTTTGCTTGTTTTTTAGGTACTTGGAGCATGCCTTGGGTGTAAGGGAGAGAAGGAAAAAGTTCTAAGATTCCTCCACTCATGAATTGTCCAAAAAAGGATTTAAATCTCCCCTAACATATCCATAGTGGCCAAGGGCTGAGCTAAAGCAAAGGTGTTCATGAAAATCAAAGTTTGAAGCTCAAAGCACATGCAAAGGACCCAACATGAGCATGGTGAAATGGAAAGGTTGTGCTTCCAACATCAAAATCACATGTTGAATTCTAAAAGTTGACAAGCTCCAACTACTTCAGCACCACGAGTGTGCCAACCAGCACGACCGTGCCAAGAAGGCCCCAGCACGACTGTGCCAGCTAGAACAGTCTTGTTGGCCAGAGTCAGAATGGGCATGCTCAAGATAACTACCAAGTCCACAATTCACCCACCACAGTCGTTCTACCCAGCACAACCATTATACCTAACCCCCATCATAGCCATGCTACCCAACACGGTTGTGCCACCAGCCTTGAACCTAACATTTTCCATTCCTCCAATAGGTTTGTTTCCTCATAGAATGATCGTTCTCTCCTAGCTTGACCGCTCTACTCTCTACCCACCACAGTTGTGTTGTCACCCAAAACCTAACTTTTTAGCACGAATTTTCTCATATTGCCCCCACTTAACCAAGTGCTTCCCTACATCTATATATACCTAGGTGGCAGGTGTAGGACGAGGTTACACCCCTCTAGCATTCATCTCCACCCACCTTGAGCATTCAAGGAGTTCTCACCTACTTCCATCCACATCAACTTCATTTCCACCTTCCTTTATCTTAAAACCTTAGTTTTCTAGGTTTTTGACCATCATGCCATCCATCCATCTTGGGAGAAGAAGTGCATCCTCCAACAGCTAGGAGGTGAAGAAGGAGGAGTCTTCACCACATTTCATGTCATGCTACTCCTTACTCGTTCTTCTTTCTTCTTTTCTTCTTTTCTGAGTAGCTAATCCCTTTGTGGTGGAATGTTTGGGGTAAAAATGTTATTTTGATACCATGTTGGGGGAAAATAACTTGTAAATTAATCATATTCTTTTTATGATGATTGCCTTCTACTTTTATCTTATTTTTTATGATATGTTTTGTGATTTATGCTTGACATCATAAATTGCTTGTTGTTTTATGCGTGAAACCATGTAGGCTCTAGAAGAGAATGTCTTGTTTGTCTCTATCTTAGAGATTTCCCCTAGGTTTAACTAGTGGATCCCTAGCTATCATCCTATTTTCCTACTTGCATATCCCCTCTCCTAATCCCAGGTGGAAGATCTAAGTAGCTAGTATAGGAGTGCCTAGTGCAGTTGCCAAGGAGTTTCCTAAAAGCTAGATGGTGAGTGGTGTGAGGTGAAACACCCTCACCTTCACTCTCCATTCCTACCTTTAACTCCCAGTTTCCCTAAGGACACATACTCTAGAAACCTAGATTTGCCAAATCCTCTAGAACTCCACCTAAGCTCTAGTTTAATTGAGCCTCGTAAGGTTGGATAAGGTGTGCAAGGGTGTAGTTCCTCTTCACACACCTTAAACTACCCATGGCCAACTAGTAGCTTAGGGTAATTTATAGCATTTGTCTTACTAATTGGTTGGACAATATAGAATGTATTGATAGATTTTGCATGTTATAACATCCCTCAACTTGAATTTTTGTAACATCCCCCAAATGACCAACACCTTCATTAATTGCTTGAGACCCTAATTTCTCTCTTGTTGGTTCATGCTTGCTTAGTTACTTGTTTAAATTACCTTCCTAGATAATTTCTTAGCTCTTGATTGGTAGATCTTTCTAGTGTAGCTAGTGTCCCATTGTGCTTTCTTTGCTTAACTAGTGTTAGTTTAGCTCTTGGCTCCGCCTAGTTTGCTAATTGTTAGTCTACTGTAGTTTCTTACTTAGCTTAACTAGTTGTCATTTCTAGGTTGTTAATTAGATCTTGCTTAGTTTTACTCAGTGTAATTTCTCCCTTTCTTGATTAGTTGTTTTTCTTACTCATTAGAACTTAACTAGCCTAGGGTTAATTTAGGTTTTGCTTCCTCCTCCATTGATCACTTGCTTGGACCTTTAGGTTAATCAAACAAAACCCCAATTAAACCCTTGAATCCTAGAATCTTCTTTAGAAACATAGTTAACCTAACTAAGATCTAGTGCCCCATCTCTCCCTGTGGATCGCCCTTATCTTGCCTCTTGCCTATATTATAACACAGCCCCGTGCGCTTGTGGGAAAGTGTGTTAGTTTAAGTGTGTTGGTGTAGGTCCCTAAAAATTTTGAAAGATCCCAAATGTGATAGAGCCATGAAGCGCATCTAATCATAGGTCAATTTATTAGTGTGTGACTCTAGATAAAAACACACCATGAACCAACTTTGAATGTGACAAAGGGTAGAAATTGATACTTACAATAAGCATTCTAATGATGATATGGAAATCAAATGCCTAATGGTGTGCTCCATGAACCATGAGCTTTAGAAGAAACATGAGAGCATGGATGTTATCAATTTGATAACCCATCTCAGAAACATGTATCAAGAACACGCAAGGCAAGAGAGGTGTGATATTTCCAAGGCCCTATTTAAGTGTAAATTGGAAGAAGGTGATCCAATTAGACCCCGTGTACTCATATTAATTACATATATGGAGTGTCTTGTAAGATTGGAATTTCCTTTAGGTCAAGAGTTGGCCACTGAAGTGTTCCTACAATCATTTCCAGTTTCCTACATCTAAATTTTCATTGATTTCAACATGACCAATTTTGATAAACCATTGATTGAGCTACTTGACATGTTGATAATTACTGAGGGACACATGAAAGACAAGCCCAATTTTGTGTTGATGATCAACAAAGGGAAAATAAAAGGCAAAGGAAAAGATAAGAAAGGTTCTAAAGATAGCCAAAAGTCTTCTAAACTTAAAGAGAAAGGATGAGTGTCTAAGGAAGTTATTTGTCACCAGTGTCACTAGACTGGATTTGGAGGAGCAATTTTCCTCTATACCTTGAGGAACTGAAGAATAAGAAGTCGGGGATAGAAATCTACACCTTAGGTATATATGTTATTTAAATAAACTTATCTACTTCTTCACCACAGGTACTGGATACGGGATATGGATCTCAGACGTGCTCGAATGTACAAAATCTAAAATGAAGTAGACCCCTGAACAAAGGGGAGGTGGACTACATGTTACAAATGGAGAAAGAGTTGTTGCCACTATAGTAGGTACCTATTATTTTTATGTACCTAGTGGGCTTGTATTAGAGTTAGAGAACTACTATTATGTACCTTCCATAAATAAAAACATTATTTCTATATCTTGTTTAGACAAGAATGGTTTCCGATTTTCTAATAAAGAATGGTCATATTTCCATTTTTAAAGATGAAAGTTTTTATGACAACACCCCTATGTCTTATGGTCTTTATTTATAGATCTTGAGACACATGTGTATATAAATACCAAGAAGTTAAAACTCCATGACCCAAACAAATTATCTTTGGCACTAAAATCTAGGGCACATAAATGAGAAGTGTATTTCTAAAATCCATCAAAGATCGTTATCTAACCTCTTTTGATTTTGAATCAACATAGACATGAAAATCTTATTTATTGGGAAATATGACAAAAGCACCATTTTATGGTAATAGTGAGAGAGGTAGTTACTTATTAGGACTCATACATACTGAAATGTGTGGACCTTTTAACACAATATCTAGAAATGGGTATAAGTACTTCATCACTTTTAATGATGACTTCAGTAGATTTGCATATGTGAATTTAATGAAATACGTATAAGAATCCTTTGAAAAATTCAAGGAATTCATGAATAAAGTACGAAACCCACATGGAAAAAGAACTAAATCACTTTGGTTATATCAAGGTGGTGAATATCTTTTCCAAGAGTTTGAAGTCATTTACAGGGATTCTGGTATTATATCACAATGGACTTCACCTATAACACCACAACATAATTATGTATCAAATAGTAGGAATCCTACATCATTTCACATGGCATGATCAAGGATGAGTTTACCTTATCTTTCACTTTCATTTTAGGATGAGGTCTTAGAACCGCTACGTTTGCACTTAAACAAGTACCTTCCAAATATGTGGAAAAGGCATCATATGAGATATGGAATGGAAAACATCTTGATATGTCTTTTAAAAAGTTTGGGGATATAAAGCTTATGTTAAGAAATTATTTTATGAAAGCTTGGTCCAAAGTCATATAAATGTACCTTTGTTGGATATTGTAAGGAAACGGAGGGTTGCTACTTCAATATTTGATCTGACAACAAAGCACTAGTTTCCATATTATCATATTTCTTGAAAAGAGTTTTATTTCTAGAGGAACCAGTGGAAAATAAATAAAACATAAAGAAGTTCAAGACCAACAATTTAATATTCAACCTATGGGTGGAGATAAGGAACAAGAATAACCACGAACTATTGTGGAACCTCAATTTCCTATCATAACATGGGAATCTCAAAGTTTTAGTAGGGTACATCTTGAGCCAGAGAGATATGGGTTTCTCATGGATCAAGATGATGGTGTGTTGTTGATTGTAGATGATAAACCAACTATCTACAATGAGGCATGTTAGGGACCAAATTATGAGAAATGTCTTGAAGCCATGATATCTAAGATGGACTCCATGTATACCAACAGGGTATGGAATTTTGTGAATCCACTTTAATGGGGTAAAACCCATTGGGTGCAAATGGATTTTCAAGAAGAAGACTGACATGTATGATAATGTACAAACCTAAAAAGGTAGATTGGTTGCAAAAGGTTTCAAACTTAGTTCAAGGTGTTGACTGTGATGAAACTTTTTCACTATTAGGGTTATGCTTGCCATTGCAACTTATCATGACTATGTTTGGCAAATGGATGTTAAAATGCTTTCCTTTACTTGAATCTTCTTGAGGATGTGTACATCACACAAGTGGAAGGTTTTATCACTCCTAATTAACTCAATAATGTATGTAAGATACAAAGGTCAATCTATGGATTAAGGCAAGCACTTGGATTTAGATTCTTCACTTTGATGAGACTATCAAACAATTTTTCTTTATCTAAAATGAAAATGAACCCTATGTTTAGAAGAAGGTTAGTGGGAGAATGATTGTATTTCTATACATAGATGACATACTATTTAGGGGAAATGACATACCTTCTCTACAAATAATTAAAACATGGCTTGGAAATACCTTCTCCATGAAGGACTTAGGTGAACCACCCTATATTCTAGGAATCAAGATCTAAAGAAATGGATCTAGAAGGATTCTTGTTCTAAGCCAAAGTACATATATTAACAAAATTCTAGAGATATTTAGCATGGAAAATTCTAAGAGAGGAAACTTACCCATTTCTCATGGAATAAGTCTCTTTGGAACTCAATTTTGCATCTACTTCGAAGAGTGTACATGCATGAGAAATATTCCATATGCCTTGGCAATTGGATCTACCATGCATGAAATGATATGTATGCACCTAGATGTCTCTTATGATTTGAGTATGATAGTAGGTACCAGTCAGATTTGGGTGATGGCCACTGAATAGCTATAAAGAACATCCTTAAGTACCATAGTAGAACTAAGGATCAATTCCTAATTTATTGAGGTGAGGAAGAGTTATTTGTAAAAGGTTACACTGATGTAAGCTTCCAAACTAACAAGGAAGATTATAGATCGCAATCCAAATTTGTGTTTTGCCTAAAAGTGGAGTTATTAGTTAGAAAAGTTCCAAGTATGATACCATCGTTGATTCTATAGTAGAGACCGAATACAATGTTGCCTCTAGGGGAGAAAATGAAGTAGTATGGATCAAGAAGTTCATTAGTGAACTTGTGGGAGTTTCAACTATTGAAGAAATGGTCGAGCTATACTTCGACAATAATGGAGCTATTGTACAAGTTAAGGAACCCAGACTCCATTAGTCAGCCTTAAATGGATCCAGGGTTCCTTACATTTGGAATAGCTTGACCACATTAGCATTCCAAGCACATAATCAGGAGATACCATTTCAAACGTGAGATCATAGAGCGAGAAGACATGAAGATTTGTAGAGTGCCAACTAAAAGAAAAGTTGTTGATCCTCTAACTAAAGCACTTTTAGAGTAGAAACATGATGGTCATGTAAGATCGATTGAACTGAGGTACTTGAGTGATTGGCTCGAGTGCAAGTGGGAGACTGGTTGTTATTTGCCCTAAGAGTTATTATGTGATGATTGTAAAAGGGATATTTTAACTTGATTTAATTACTAATAAAAGGTAGATACACTTATTATGTTTGTTTCACTATTGATATAAAAAAATAAACTCAATAATGGCCTAAGAATATTTAACTAGATGACATATGGTTCAAGTTAAGGATCTAAACTTGAGATAATATGTATAATAAGAGAATTCATTCTTGTTATCATAGTCGATTACTATTGTGGATAGTTAGGACAACAATAGTACACAATACTAACATGTATGGTGGGTGATGACTATATCTCTTTAGTCATGATATTGAAAATCAACTCAGATGTATGAGTACTTGTTAGTAAAGAAGTTGTATTGGGCAGACTCACCTTGAGATTGACACTTGGAAGTCATATAATGACATGTCAGAGGCATATCTCAATGCGACTGTGGTTACTATGACCCTTAGACCTGAAATCACTAAAGTAAGGCATGTTGTCCAGTGTGCTTTGACACTAGCCCTAAGTGTTTTGATATATGAGTTGCCAAAAAGATGGTGATTGGGTACATGATGGCACACGGGGGCACGATGTGAGTGATCTAGATGTAATTTTCCCTCCTTTGAAGTGATATCTCTGGCCACTTGATAAGAGAGGCTAGGAAATGCATTTACATGCTCATGTGAGTCAATATATGATATTGATCTCACATTATCTTCAATAGTCTTCTCTAGTTTAAGAGAAAAAGATTGAATGATTAAGATGATGACATTCCAAGACTCGAGTTCAATCATGATATTTACGACAAAGGGAATATATAATCATGGTAACATTATTTACTTTACATGTTGTATTTGTTCTCTAACTCATTCATATTACTTGTGTGGCAATGATATGTGGCTACAACCAATCAATACTTGTGTTGTTTTGAGCATCACTACCAATGTAATTGGAACCTACGAGGACACGCGTATAAAGATGCAAAAGGAATTGAAGTTCACAATCAAACATATGATTATAATGGTTGTGAATCATAGATAGGCTAATTAGTTCTCATATTGAACGATACAATTTTCTGATCGGACGATCATATGATTGGGTCAATAGATCAATTGATTTTCAATTGATCAATTGAGTTTTTCACTTGACTTCTATAGATTCAATTGATCAACTGAGTTTTCCACTTTACTTCTATGGACAGGCGATCAACTTCTAGTTATAGGTTCTAACATTTACAATTCCAGTTAGCTTCGGGTTTGTACAATTCCAGATCCCGGGCCGCTTTGTGGTTTGACTAACCTAAAATAAATTAGGAACTACAATCTTATTGCATCTAATTTCTAAGTTTTAATTTTGACAAATCTAAATAGGTTCCAGATTGAATAAGTTCACCGTTATCTAGGCCCAGATCGATTTTATATCATTCATTTGGGTTCACAGAAACGAAATTTAGGTCTAAATTGTTTGTACAGAGTGACAATCTGATAATCCGGCCAACCTTTTCGGATTTGGACCAGGAACTCGCCATAGCTAGAATCTCAATCCAAACGACTTTATAAGCTGGTGGCCTTAATAAAAGGACTGAAAGTGGGTCAACGCGGAGCTAAGATAGGGTTTCACACCAGTTTCATCCACACTCGCTCTGAAGCAAATTCGGAATGGTTAGCCTTCGTTGAGCTGAAGGACATACCTTGACAGGATTTTGTTTCCTGTGCCAAATTGAGGGCTATCAATAAATAAAAAT
This sequence comes from Alisma plantago-aquatica, assembly GCA_963693085.1. Taxonomy (NCBI): domain Eukaryota; kingdom Viridiplantae; phylum Streptophyta; class Magnoliopsida; order Alismatales; family Alismataceae; genus Alisma; species Alisma plantago-aquatica. The sequence goes on from OY856415.1 coordinate 212,383,970, forward strand.
GCACTGCCTTGTAGGCAAAACAAACAAAAAGACTGGGCGGGCTCCCAACTGCCTGCAAACAACTTGCTCTGATTGAACATGTGTCTGGGAACAGTTTGTTCTGAAATGACTTACTCCGTCACATGCACCGCAGTTCCTCAACGAGTAATGCCGTTGTCAGAGATTGTTTCATCAACTGACCGGACATCCTGCATGTTTAAACAGTCTTACCAAACTGTTGGCAGCTTGATGACAAAACCTACACAAATTTGACAGGCCGCAACTGGACGCACTCCAGCCGATCTGGCGGAGTAGATCGATAGGGAAGAAGATATCAAAACACACTCCTCTTGTTCTTTGTCACGGACCGAGACTATCTACCATGTAAGCCTGCCATCTGTCCCCCCTGCTTATTATAGTTTCATACAAATGTCTCATAGCAAAATAGTAAGACAAAAAAACCAAAATGGCATTTTTGGCCATTATAATTTGCAGAATAGCACGTTTGGCCATTTTAATTCTCAGAATAGAACGTTCTTGAACTTAATTTTAAAAATGACACATTTGGAGAGCAATACGTCCCCGTTGGAGACGTATTGCTCTGTCGCAGAGCAATGTGTCCCGACTGGAGACGTATTGGTCCCACAGTAGGGCAATACGTCCCAAGTCAGGACGCACTGCTCTGCGACAGAGCAATATGTCTCGGGACGGGACGCTTTGTTTTCACCACAGAGCAATGCGTCTTGAAGCGGGACGCATTGCCCTGTTTTGGGACCAATGTGTCGTCAGTCAGGACGCATTGCTCTGTAACAGAGCAATACGTCTTCGACATGGACGTATTGCTCCCACAAGAAAGCAATGTGTCCTACATGGAGACATATTGCTGCCACATCAGAGTAAAACATCCCCATGCAGGACATATTACAATTTTTTCAATTTTTTTTGCATTCATTATTATTCTTTCATGCTTGTTGATTTGTATATTAACAACATTGATTATATTTGTACATTTACAATTTGTTCACTTGTATTTGAATGTCTATAATATAGCCAATTATTATAAATTTGTTAATTTCAATAGCTCTGAACATGTATATGAACTATTGCAACCAACACTAGTTGGTTCCTAATTGATTATATAAGAAGAAATTAATCCAAAAAATGAGATATCAATTAAAAATAAGGTTAAAATATGAACCAACGTGATGAGAAAATAATACACAATAAAACAATATGATAGATCCAAAATGAACCAATACGATATCATAATATTATAGATCCACATACAAGACAAATAAATGCCTTCACAAAGCCATATATACAATATAGTACAATATATGAAAAACTAAGCACATCCTCAACGCCCACGACGTCCTCGCCCACCTCCTTGTACATCTGGATCCTGAGTACCAAAGTCATCCAGAGATGCCTCAACTGGGGACAGATGTGTAGCAGCAGCCTGACGAGTACCTGGGAAGTAAGGATAAACTAGAGGTGGGGTGAGGGGTCTCTAAAAATTAGGATGTGAGGCATTAAGGGGGTGTATCCAGAGAAATCTAATGGAGTCGGTGAGTATGTGGCATAGGATGGTGATCGAGTCTAATGAATAACAGGTGGTGGGACTGGAGTGTATGGAATAGAAGAAGAACATGCTCTGTAGTAGGATGATGGTGGAGGTGGGGTGATGAATGAAAAAAATGAACCAACTCCTCTATAGTATGAGCATGTCAGTACCCATCCCATGAAGTGAGAAGTGGGAGTGGGCTCAAGGGTAGTAAGCACAGGAGTAGGAGTAGGAGTAAGAGTGGGTTCAGCGTCTGTGGTATGATTGGGTATAGGATCATACAGGCAAGCATAGTCGGGAAGACTGTCAAAGTAAGTCTCTTAGATGCCATAGATGTCATCTCTGATTTGTACAGGGGCATGTTATAAAGATGATCGGATCCGCACATGTGATTCCACATGTTCAAACAAAGTATGTACATATAATAAAGACCAGTTACATATATTACAAATAATAAAAATAAATAATAACAGTTTGTAAAAGAAATAATAATGATACTCACAAATTGTTGTTGACGATAACTTTGTGGGTAGTATGTGGTCGGAGGTTGAGCTGGAGGGGGCAGTACGTACTGGGGATGATACCATGTGTAGTGAACCTGTGGTATGAAGATTGTCTCCGCTGGTGGAGGGGGAACTAAGCTCTCACATCTGTTGTTCCACAGTTGCACCTCCTGCCTATAATGATGCAACCAGTCCTCAACCACAAGACCCCTCTCATCTATCCTACTAAGGTGTGGCAACTCCAGAGTAGGTTGTACTTGAATGAATATGAATTGTCCAAGTACTCTATCAAGGAAGTGCCACTCTACTACTATGTATCACACTAAAGGCAATCGTTCCAACTAAATATCATGACCCTCTCAACACAAGGTTGGAAGTATCTCTAGATATCAGCAGTGTAAGGAGCTAAATGTATCTGTTATTCAAATAGATACAACATGTATCATATAAAACGGAGTAAATTGCATAAAAAATACAACATATATCATACAACATGTTAGTAGAAGTAAGTAAGTTACACCTGAGAGGGCAAAATCTGGTCAAATGTTGAATCATAAAGCTGGACCAATCCTCTCATAGTATCACTCCTTTGAACAAATGTAGGTCACCTATTAAATTGACGAACTAAATTTAGATAAAAATTACAAAATGTTTGGATAAATATATAAATAAATTGTGTACATCTTTACATGTAACCCAAGGAAACATCTTCTGGCCACTCTCCCCAGTTCATAACTAGTGAACATGGGAATCCAATTCCTAACCTCTCCCAACACCACTTCTGTAGTAGACATACACAACCAGACAGATGGGCAGTTTTTCTAGAATGGTTTGTAGCCTTGTACAACTCCCTATACAAGTATGTTACATTTGCAACACCCCAAGATAGAGTGTTACAACTTGCAAAGTCAGACATAAGCGAGAGGTGTCGTACATGAACTCTTTCCCCGATACTATCTAGAATAAGGTAACTACCTAAAAAGTATAGGACTTTATTCTTATTCATCTCCCAAGGTGAGATCCATCCCACTAATGGTCTCAAACAATCATATCAAGGAGATATGCCCCTTAGACATCCCATCTGGTGCATCTCCTACGAAACTCTCACAAAGGTGAGACCATGAAGAAAATTGCCCCTCATTTCTGCCTAAAGGATATGAAGCTATAACCAGTGGGCCATCAATCCTAAGACCTAAAAGAACTACAACATCCTGAATGGTTACAGACATCTCAAAAGGGGGAAACCTAAAAGAATTGCTAGAGTTGTCCCACCGTTTAACTAAGGCAGTGATTAAATTGGGATCAAGGTGGATAGGTTGTATCTTATGAATAAGGCCAAAACCAGCCAAAGAAATATTTTCTAAAACATGTGGGTCAGTAATAGGCCACTGTGACAACATGAAGTGATGCTGGGAGAGTTGGAAGGATGCTTGTCTAGGAGCCATATCTATGAAAAGTGCAAATATTACATTAAATGAAAAGTGCAAATATTACATTAAATTGAAATTACAAATAATACATGACTTGAACAAACTAAAATTGCAAACCGTACATGTGACGACCGTCTCGCGAAAATAAGATTAACTAATGCGGAAGCGTTCATCAAGCAGCGGATTAGCGAAAATCACTAAAAATTAAAACTTTTTGCAAAGGGATCCATTCATAGGAAAACTCTTTCATTCAGAACCAAAGTAAAACTTTACATCCTGGTTCATATATATGCATCTCATGTACTTTTGCTTCTCGAGGAATACAAACATTAACTACTCTGTCTTAACTGTACACAGGTAGTATAAAATCCTCGAGGCACTAAGCCAAAATCTCGAAATCATTAACTACTACTCCAAGGACCTGAGAGTACAGAGACGACACATAGGACTTCTATATACATCTGAACATGACATGACAGTCAATGTCTCCACCTGAGACTTTACTGCTGTCCCTGCTACTGCTGATGTCCTTCACCTCCTGAAGGATTCATGTCTCCTCGTCCGCGTCCACCTAAAAATGTGGTTCCCACGGGGGTGAGACAATTATAAAAATTGCCCCAGCGAGAGATATAACTCTCCGCCAGAAACATTATTATTGCAACTTAATAAGATAAATGTGAATAGGGAAATCATATTTATTTGACAGCAGATATTTTGATGTCTAACAGATTAAATCATTATTCTATATCAAAAGCATTGCAACTGTAACTTGATAGAATAAACATGTTACTATTCCTTTAATGAATATGAAGAACATGTATAACATCTATTCAAACTACAGAATCATTATCACTGCATTAACTCTCTTCAGGCTTAGATCATATGACTAAAGCCTGACATTATCATTGTGGAGTCATGGCTCGTAGCCATACTCTTTTCACAAGGTGTTGGGATCTTAATCCCTCATTTCAACACTGGGGCTTCTCATCCATTCTCAATTTCAATACCATAACCATGAAATCCTGGGTATTCAAACCCTTTGTTCATCACTTGAGCACTATTACCTCTTTCTCAGGTAACTAACACCTTTAGGTCATTTGACCAAGGTAAGTATGATACTTGCTACACAAGCATCCATCATGGCACTTGATGCACATTGACTCTCTTGCCACCTCTTACCAGGCACAAGGTATATTATGGCACACAATGCCCAATTAACAATTCAAACTAATAATACATCATAGCTCATACCTGGCTATGCTCATCATCTCATAATACCTGCATGGTTAGAACATATAATAGCAGTACATCAATTATCTATCAATACCATGCAAAAACAATGTATTAATAATTCAAGGGTATTACCCTTAATCCTTTACCAGGATTTGGATTTCCATCACACATAGCTCATCAGAATACTGTACATCTTGTCACCTTTCACTAGGCAACAACTTTATTCGCATGGCTCACAAAACCATTCACATCTTGTCACCTCTCACTAGGCAACAACATTATTCACATGGCTCACAAAACCATTCACATCTTGTCACCTCTCACTAGGCAACAACTTTATTCACATGGCGCACAAGGCCATTCACATCTTGTCACCTCTCACTAGGCAACAACTTTATTCACATGGCTCACAAAACCATTCACATCTTGTCACCTCTCACTAGGCAACAACTTTATTCACATGGCGCACAAGGTCATTCACATCTTGTCACCTCTCACTAGGCAACAACTTTATTCACATGGCGCACAAGGCCATTCACATCTTGTCACCTCTCACTAGGCAACAACTTAAAACAAAGGCTTACAAGCCCAACTCATCTTGTTACTTCTTTCTCAGTAACAAAAACATAATGGCACATATGGCCAATCAATTCTTATCAAATAAACATCATAGCGCATACCTGGCTATGATCATCAACTCATGAGACATGCATGATTGTCACACATGATAATAGACTTATCAAGTTCACAACACATCATGCAATATAGGGTAACACCACTATTCCCTTACCAGGGTTAGGGTTTACCATCAATTAGGGCTTATCATTCCCTTTTCCCCAAATTAGGGTTAGGGTTCCCCATTTCTCATTAATTCAGACCCTCTTGAGTTAACCAACTTTGTCTTGTATTAAGGTATTTCCCCTCTTAATACATTCCATCACAAAATACTCACCCTTAGCATATAATGCATAGGCCACACATTAGAATTGTCCAGCTATCTCACATGATATGGACTTATCTTAGTTTAAGGCATGGCTTTATTATAAAGTTACCTATAAACAATCACAATGATACACCCTCAACTAGGGTTTATAAGGATACACCCTCAACCAGGGTTCACAATGATACACCCTCCACTAGGGTTTCACAAGGATACACCCTCAACTAGGGTTTACAATGATACACCCTCAACTAGGGTTTCAACTCAATAACCCTGACGATTAGGGTTTATGTTCATGATTAGGGTTTCATGATCTCTCTACTTTAAGGATCATGGCCTTAATCACCACATGAATCATATTCATATATGAATTCATGCTATCATCATCTCAACTTGATTAGGTCATATCAACCCTTCAATCAAGTACATACAACTATGATTTACATAGTGTACCAAGTCATTGATCTTATCAGCAATTAGGGTTCATCCCTTAATTGACACTAATCACTTAGGTACTATTAGGGTTTTAACCTTTGTTCCTTCATTGGTTATCATTACTAACCATCATTGGATCAATAGTACATTCATCATCACATTGGACCTCCATTACATAAGGTATCCAAAGGAATTAGGGTTTACTATTCATCCTAATTAGTGATTTCACATGTAGGCAACCTCTTAATAGGGTTATACATGAAATCGGCCTCAATTAGGGTTTACATCATGTATTGGATCCATGCATTTGTTATGCATTAATGACTAGTACCATTAAAGGTATCTCCCACCTAATCACATTAGGTTTTCAAAAAGGTTTGATCCATTGGACCTTTAATGACATAAGGTATCCAATTGAATTAGGGTTTCCAATGTTGATTCCTTCAATCATTGGATTCATGGAACCAATCATCAATTGCACCTATACCCATACTTCAATTGAGTTTAAATAGGTCAACATTCAACTTATTTGACCCTTAATTAACCCTCAATTGGTCATCAATTAGGGTTTGATTCAATTGAATTAGGGTTTGGAATCGATGATTCAACAACACTAATCAATGTAAGACTAGTTGCTTTGAAACCATTGAACCATCATCCAAGTTGGGTATGACCTGACCCTAAACGGTCTTGAGGTCGTTTGGATGACCTCCAAACGGTCTTGAGACCGTTTGCCCATCATATCACTCAAATCCAAGCCATCCAATTAAGGTTTGGATCATTGGATTGATCACCAAATCAGCATTGCATTGTATAACAGCTTGGTACCTTTAGACCTTCAAACACCTAACCATACTCAACCCTAGACCTCCAAACGGTCTTGGGTGACCACCAAACGGTCTTGAGACCGTTTGCCCATCATATCACTCCAATCCAAGCAATCTAATTAGGGTTTGGTTCATTGAAGTGCTCACCAAATCAGCAATCTATTGCAGATCAACTTGATATCTTTAGACCTTCAACCACTGAACGATACTCAACCCTAGACCTCCAAACAGTCTTGGGTGACCACCAAACGGTCTTGAGACCGTTTGGATGAGCTCCAAACGGTCTTGAGACCGTTTGCCCATCCAACCTTTGGACTCTAGTGAAAATTCATCATGGATTGGTCTATCGAGTTGATCAACAAATCAGCATTTAGTTGCAGTATGATTTGGTACCTTTGGACCTCCAATTGGTCAACTATACTTGACCCCAGACCTCCAAACGGTCTTGGGGTGATCCCCAAACGGTCGGGAGACCTTTTGGGTGATCCCCAAACGGTCTTGAGACCGTTTGGGCTAATCAACCCAAAATCTCAACTTAACTCATTGGAATTTCAGCACTATTTTCAATTAGGGTTTGCCTAATTGATTAGTCTTCAACTCATGATCCCTTTTGAATTAACCCCTCAAATTTGGAGGGTCATTAACCAACATCATTATGAACAAATATCTCATACGGTCAACGCTTGGTAAACGCACTCAAACGGTCTTGAGACCGTTTTCCCAAGCAGGTCAAGTTGATCAGGTTGAAAATCAGCACTTAATCCAATTAGGTTTCCCTAATTGATTAGGCTTCAACTCACGATTCCTTGGGAGTTAACCCATAAAACTTGGTGAGTCATTATAAAACATAATTAGGATCAAAAATCTCATACGGTCAACGCTTTGTCAACGCACTCAAACGGTCTTGAGACCGTTTTCCCAAGCAGGTCAAGTTAATCAGGTTGAAAATCAGCACATAATTCAATTCGATTGCCTAATTGATTGGCCTTCAACTCTCGATTCCTTTGGAGTTAATCCCTCAAATTTGGAGGGTTATCAGCCTACATAATTAGAAACAAAATTCCCAAACGGTCAATGCTTGGTCAACCATCTCAAACGGTCTTAAGACCGTTTGCTCCCAAACGGTCTCAAACTGTTTTCCCTTAAACGGTTTGCTGAAACCGCATAGCCAATCAAATTTAAACGATTTGGAGTAGCTATCAAAACGGTTTTGCTTGGTAATTTTCTTTGGATAAGCATCTAGGATGATGTCATCATCCCCTTCCTTCGCACAACCAAGAACAGCAACCGTTCTTGATGGAAATTGCAGCAAGAAACAAGAGTGCATCAAATTGAAGAAATCAATCAACAAAGCATAGAGAATTGATGCAATAGCAATGTTTAAGGGTTTGAGTTATAAAACCCGCCTCCAATTGAGATCCAAAGCTCCAAGATCACGCCATTAATGGTGGATGAAGCTCTAGCAACTCCCCCTAGGCTCGTCCTCAAGCTTTTGATTGTAAAAGTTGTCTAGGGTTGAAGAGGAGATCGAAATAAGAAGGAATCCATAATTTATTTTCGATTTCCACCATGAAATCAAGGAGAACGAAGGTCAAGGGCTCATCCACAGGTTGGGGACGTGCTCCCTGCTCCTCCCTAGCTCCTTGGTCGGTTTTGCAAGCAAGGGAAAGAAGAAAATCCGAAAAAGGTTTTGGTTTGGGCTTGGAAATGGCACTTTTATAAAGAAATTGATGAGAGAGAATATGCCTTATAAAAATGCATTAAATTCCAAAACTATGGCCGCCTCTTCCCCCTCAAATCCCTTAAGGACGAGGCACCTTCCTTTGCCTTTAATTCTCCTTCATTATCCTTGATTTAAAGAAAATCCAATTAAGCACCTTAATGCTTATTATATTAATATCCATATGTGAGTGGGTTTTCTTTTTCTTATAATAAGGTGAGTGGAATTTCACCTACTTAGGATATTTTCGTTCCTTATCTTGGAAAAGGAACGTTCATCCTTATTCAAAATCAACCCAAAACATTTTGGTTGAAAGTCCTTCAATTATTTTTATTCATTTTTGCCCTAAATCAAATTAGGGTTTCAATTAGGCATTAATCTTGATTATTTTAATATCAAGATTCTCTCTCCTCCAACTTAATTCAAATTAGGCACCCATCTCATTTTATTTGCTCTACATGTTTCCAAGAAACATTAGGGACCTTATTGAAGTGGTAATTTGCATATTGAACCCTAGGTTTTGGGTAAATTGCACTTTTCACCAAAACTAGGTTTTAATGCACAACACTGCTTTACAAGCTTAATCTTGGTGCCCGAGCTTGTGAAAGCCATACCACTACATCATATTCATTCTTATGATGTCTCAACATCATAGGAACATCTTACCATGCAACATTTGCAATTTAACCCCTCAACTTGGGTAATTTGCACTTTGGTCCAAAATAAGCAAACATTGCTTCAACATTGTTCAAACAGGACCAAAATTGAAACATAAGTTTCTCATGAGCCCTAATTACTTTTCACAAGATAAGATTAAGAATCTTCTTAACCTTTTTAAGAAAAACAATCTAGGGTTAATTCATAACCCAGGTCAGGGATGTTACAAATTATAAACCCCTAACAAGGATTTCGTCCTCAAAATCCCAGGAAAAGGAGGAACATATTGTTCATTAATCATGCCCTCAAGTCTCCACATATCATCTTAATATCATGGAGATATCCTGAACTCTGTGATTCTACACAAAGCTCCTTTCATTAGCTCAACCTCATCAATGTTTATGCAGAGCATAAACCCCTAACATATGATGTCCATATTATTGAAAGGAAGAAACATAAAAGAACATACTTCAATCATTACTCAAGAATATATACCAAAAGAGAAACATATATATCTAATAGAGATAATTTACTCAGTAATCCTTTAACAAACTCTATGTAATTGCGATTGTTCACATAGTTCTTCTTATTAGTTGGAAATGCCACATAGCTTTTCCCTTTTTGATTGGGAATGACACATAGCTCTTCCCTTTTTGTTGGGGATGACACATAGCTTTCCCTTTTTGATTGAGAATGACACATAGCTCTTCCCTTTTTGATTGGGAATGACACATAGCTCTTCCCTTTTTGTTGGGGATGACACATAGCTTTCCCTTTTTGATTGGGAATGACACATAGCTCTTCCCTTTTTATTGGGAATGACACATAGCTCTTCCCTTTTTGATTGGGAATGACACATAGCTCTTCCCTTTTTGATTGGGAATGACACATAGCTCTTCCCTTTTTGATTGGGAATGACACATAGCTCTTCCCTTTTTGTTGGGGATGACACATAGCTTTCCCTTTTTGATTGGGAATGACACATAGCTCTTCCCTTTTTGTTTAGGGTTGGAATTGCACAAAGCATCTTCCTTTATTGGAATTGCACAAAGCATCTTCCTTTATTGGAATTGCACAAAGCATCTTCCTTTATTGGAATTGCACAAAGCATCTTCCTTTATTGGAATTGCACACATCATCTTCCTTTATTGGAATTGCACACAACATCTTCCTTTATTGATTCAATATTTCTTATTTCATGATACTCATTAGATTGTCTCAGAATGACTACTTGATCAGAGTAATCAAAAAGACAACAATCTAAGAGTTTCCATACCCACTTTATCATCAATAGTTGTATACCTGGCCAGGGTTTACAAATACTGAGATCAAGTAGTATGCACTTACATGCTATCATATTCCTTGCTATTCATATCATTATACACACACGATTTTCCCTTGTTCCAACATGACTAAGTCATTTAGGAACTCTTTTAAAGCTCAAGCTTTCTATATTAAGGACTGATAATCTAGGTTGTAAGGCTAGTATCCAGTCCACTATATGCATTACTGTTGCCCTAATCTGCCCAATAAGAGCATGATCATAGGATTCTCTATCCTGATCAGGTCTTAATGGGGATTCTCAGGCACTCATACTATTCTCGTCTGATCCCTTGCACCTCTTCTTGGTGCAACAACATTGCCCTCAGCAATGTGTTTCTTGTGTTCTCCAGTCATTTTAAACTTTACCCTTTTTCTATACAAGCAGAAATCATTATAGGGTATATTGGAGGACACTAACACAGACTCAACAACTTAGTCCTATGTCTCTGTAGACTCAGCGAACCTAGAGCTCTGATACCACTAAATTGTGACGACCGTCTCGCGAAAACAAGATTAACTAATGCGGAAGCGTTCATCAAGCAGCGGATTAGCGAAAATCACTAAAAATTAAAACTTTTTGCAAAGGGATCCATTCATAGGAAAACTCTTTCATTCAGAACCAAAGTAAAACTTTACATCCTGGTTCATATATATACATCTCATGTACTTTTGCTTCTCGAGGAATACAAACATTAACTACTCTGTCTTAACTGTACACAGGTAGTATAAAATCCTCGAGGCACTAAGCCAAAATCTCAAAATCATTAACTACTACTCCAAGGACCTGAGAGTACAGAGACGACACATAGGACTTCTATATACATCTGAACATGACATGACAGTCAATGTCTCCACCTGAGACTTTACTGCTGTCCCTGCTACTACTGATGTCCTTCACCTCCTGAAGGATTCATGTCTCCTCGTCCGCGTCCACCTAAAAATGTGGTTCCCACGGGGGTGAGACAATTATAAAAATTGCCCCAGCGAGAGATATAACTCTCTGCTAGAAACATTATTATTGCAACTTAATAAGATAAATGTGAATAGGGAAATCATATTTATTTGACAGCAGATATTTTGATGTCTAACAGATTAAATCATTATTCTATATCAAAAGCATTGCAACTGTAACTTGATAGAATAAACATGTTACTATTCCTTTAATGAATATGAAGAACATCTATAACATCTATTCAAACTACAAAATCATTATCACTGCATTAACTCTCTTCAGGCTTAGATCATATGACTAAAGCCTGGCATTATCATTGTGGAGTCATGGCCCGTAGCCATACTCTTTTCACAAGGTGTTGGGATCTTAATCCCTCATTTCAACACTGGGGCTTCTCATCCATTCTCAATTTAAATACCATAACCATGAAATCCTGGGTATTCAAACCCTTTGTTCATCACTTGAGCACTATTACCTCTTTCTCAGGTAACTAACACCTTTAGGTCATTTGACCAAGGTAAGTATGATACTTGCTACACAAGAATCCATCATGGCACTTGATGCACATTGACTCTCTTGCCACCTCTTACCAGGCACAGGGTATATTATGGCACACAAGGCCCAATTAACAATTCAAACTAATAATACATCATAGCTCATACCTGGCTATGCTCATCATCTCATAATACCTGCATGGTTAGCACATATAATAGCAGTACATCAATTATCTATCAATACCATGCAAAAACAATGTATTAATAATTCAAGGGTATTACCCTTAATCCTTTACCAGGATTTGGATTTCCATCACACATAGCTCATCAGAATACTGTACATCTTGTCACCTTTCACTAGGCAACAACTTTATTCACATGGCTCACAAAACCATTCACATCTTGTCACCTCTCACTAGGCAACAACATTATTCACATGGCTCACAAAACCATTCACATCTTGTCACCTCTCACTAGGCAACAACTTTATTCACATGGCGCACAAGGCCATTCACATCTTGTCACCTCTCACTAGGCAACAACTTTATTCACATGGCTCACAAAACCATTCACATCTTGTCACCTCTCACTAGGCAACAACTTTATTCACATGGCGCACAAGGCCATTCACATCTTGTCACCTCTCACTAGGCAACAACTTTATTCACATGGCGCACAAGGCCATTCACATCTTGTCACCTCTCACTAGGCAACAACTTAAAACAAAGGCTTACAAGCCCAACTCATCTTGTTACTTCTTTCTCAGTAACAAAAACATAATGGCACATATGGCCAATCAATTCTTATCAAATAAACATCATAGCGCATACCTGGCTATGATCATCAACTCATGAGACCTGCATGATTGTCACACATGATAATAGACTTATCAAGTTCACAACACATCATGCAATATAGGGTAACACCACTATTCCCTTACCAGGGTTAGGGTTTACCATCAATTAGGGCTTATCATTCCCTTCTCCCCAAATTAGGGTTAGGGTTCCCCATTTCTCATTAATTCAGACCCTCTTGAGTTAACCAACTTTGTCTTGTATTAAGGTATTTCCCCTCTTAATACATTCCATCACAAAATACTCACCCTTAGCATATAATGCATAGGCCACACATTAGAATTGTCCAGCTATCTCACATGATATGGACTTATCTTAGTTTAAGGCATGGCTTTATTATAAAGTTACCTATAAACAATCACAATGATACACCCTCAACTAGGGTTTATAAGGATACACCCTCAACCAGGGTTCACAATGATACACCCTCCACTAGGATTTCACAAGGATACACCCTCAACTAGGGTTTACAATGATACACCCTCAACTAGGGTTTCAACTCAATAACCCTGACGATTAGGGTTTATGTTCATGATTAGGGTTTCATGATCTCTCTACTTTAAGGATCATGCCCTTAATCGCCACATGAATCATATTCATATATGAATTCATGCTATCATCATCTCAACTTGATTAGGTCATATCAACCCTTCAATCAAGTACATACAACTATGATTTACATAGTGTACCAAGTCATTGATCTTATCAACAATTAGGGTTCATCCCTTAATTGACACTAATCACTTAGGTACTATTAGGGTTTTAACCTTTGTTCCTTCATTGGTTATCATTACTAACCATCATTGGATCAATAATACATTCATCATCACATTGGACCTCCATTACATAAGGTATCCAAAGGAATTAGGGTTTACTATTCATCCTAATTAGTGATTTCACATGTAGGCAACCTCTTAATAGGGTTATACATGAAATCGGCCTCAATTAGGGTTTACATCATGTATTGGATCCATGCATTTGTTATGCATTAATGACTAGTACCATTAAAGGTATCTCCCACCTAATCACATTAGGTTTTCAAAAAGGTTTGATCCATTGGACCTTTAATGACATAAGGTATCCAATTGAATTAGGGTTTCCAATGTTGATTCCTTCAATCATTGGATTCATGGAACCAATCATCAATTGGACCTATACCCATACTTCAATTGAGTTTAAATAGGTCAACCTTCAACTTATTTGACCCTTAATTAACCCTCAATTGGTCATCAATTAGGGTTTGATTCAATTGAATTAGGGTTTGGAATCGATGATTCAACAACACTAATCAATGTAAGACTAGTTGCTTTGAAACCATTGAACCATCATCCAAGTTGGGTATGACCTGACCCCAAACGGTCTTGAGGTCGTTTGGATGACCTCCAAACGGTCTTGAGACCGTTTGCCCATCATATCACTCAAATCCAAGCCATCCAATTAAGGTTTGGATCATTGGATTGATCACCAAATCAGCATTGCATTGTATAACAGCTTGGTACCTTTAGACCTTCAAACACCTAACCATACTCAACCCTAGACCTCCAAACGGTCTTGGGTGACCACCAAACGGTCTTGAGACCGTTTGCCCATCATATCACTCCAATCCAAGCAATCTAATTAGGGTTTGGTTCATTGAAGTGCTCACCAAATCAGCAATCTATTGCAGATCAACTTGATATCTTTAGACCTTCAACCACTGAACTATACTCAACCCTAGACCTCCAAACGGTCTTGGGTGACCACCAAACGGTCTTGAGACCGTTTGGATGAGCTCCAAACGGTCTTGAGACCGTTTGCCCATCCAACCTTTGGACTCTAGTGAAAATTCATCATGGATTGGTCTATCGAGTTGATCAACAAATCAGCATTTAGTTGCAGTATGATTTGGTACCTTTGGACCTCCAATTGGTCAACTATACTTGAACCCAGACCTCCAAACGGTCTTGGGGTGATCCCCAAACGGTCTTGAGACCGTTTGGGTGATCCCCAAACGGTCTTGAGACCGTTTGGGCTAATCAACCCAAAATCTCAACTTAACTCATTGGAATTTCAGCACTATTTTCAATTAGGGTTTGCCTAATTGATTAGTCTTCAACTCATGATCCCTTTGGAATTAACCCCTCAACTTTGGATGGTCATTAACCAACATCATTATGAACAAAAATCTCATAATTTCAACGCTTGGTCAACGCACTCAAACGGTCTTGAGACCGTTTTCCCAAGCAGGTCAAGTTGATCAGGTTGAAAATCAGCACTTAATCCAATTAGGTTTCCCTAATTGATTAGGCTTCAACTCACGATTTCTTGGGAGTTAACCCATAAAACTTGGTGAGTAATTAGAAAAAATAATTAGGATCAAAAATCTCATACGGTCAACGCTTGGTCAACGCACTCAAACGGTCTTGAGACCGTTTTCCCAAGCAGGTCAAGTTAATCAGGTTGAAAATCAGCACATAATTCAATTCGATTGCCTAATTGATTGGCCTTCAACTCTCGATTCCTTTGAAGTTAATCCCTCAAATTTGGAGGGTTATCAGCCTACATAATTAGGAACAAAATTCCCAAACGGTCAACGCTTGGTCAACCATCTCAAACGGTCTTGAGACCGTTTGCTCCCAAACGGTCTCAAACCGTTTGCCCTTAAACGGTTTGCTGAAACCGCATAGCCAATCAAATTAAAACGATTTGGAGTAGCTATCAAAACGGTTTTGCTTGGTAATTTTCTTTGGATAAGCATCTAGGATGATTTCATCATCCCCTTCCTTCGCACAACCAATAACAGCAACCGTTCTTGATGGAAATTGCAGCAAGAAACAAGAGTGCATCAAATTGAAGAAATCAATCAACAAAGCATAGAGAATTGATGCAATAGCAATGTTTAAGGGTTTGAGTTATAAAACCCGCCTCCAATTGAGCTCCAAAGCTCCAAGCTCACACCATTAATGGTGGATGAAGCTCTAGCAACTCCCCCTAGGCTCGTCCTCAAGCTTTTGATTGTAAAAGTTGGCTAGGGTTGAAGAGGAGATCGAAATAAGAAGGAATCCATAATTTATTTTCGATTTCCACCATGAAATCAAGGAGAACGAAGGTCAAGGGCTCACCCACAGGTTGGGGACGTGCTCCCTGCTCCTCCCTAGCTCCTTGGTCGGTTTTGCAAGCAAGGGAAAGAAGAAAATCCGAAAAAGGCCTTGGTTTGGGCTTGGAAATGGCACTTTTATAAAGAAATTGATGAGAGAGAATATGCCTTAAAAATGCATTAAATTCCAAAAATATGGCCGCCTCTTCCCCCTCAAATCCCTTAAGGACGAGGCACCTTCCTTTGCCTTTAATTCTCCTTCATTATCCTTGATTTAAAGAAAATCCAATTAAGCACCTTAATGCTTATTATATTAATATCCATATGTGAGTGGGTTTTCTTTTTCTTATAATAAGGTGAGTGGAATTTCACCTACTTAGGATATTTTCGTTCCTTATCTTGGCAAAGGAAAGGTTCATCCTTATTCAAAATCAATCCAAAACATTTTGGTTGAAAGCCCTTCAATTATTTTTATTCATTTTTGCCCTAAATCAAATTAGGGTTTCAATTAGGCATTAATCTTGATTATTTTAATATCAAGATTCTCTCTCCTCCAACTTAATTCAAATGAGGCACCCATCTCATTTTATTTGCTCTACATGTTTCCAAGAAACATTAGGGACCTTATTGAAGTGGTAATTTGCATATTGAACCCTAGGTTTTGGGTAAATTGCACTTTTCACCAAAACTAGGTTTTAATGCACAACACTGCTTTACAAGCTTAATCTTGGTGCCCGAGCTTGTGAAAGCCATACCACTACATCATATTCATTCTTATGATGTCTCAACATCAGAGGAACATCTTACCATGCAACATTTGCAATTTAACCCCTCAACTTGGGTAATTTGCACTTTGGTCCAAAATAAGCAAACATTGCTTCAACATTGTTCAAACAGGACCAAAATTGAAACATAAGTTTCTCATGAGCCCTAATTACTTTTCACAAGATAAGATTAAGAATCTTCTTAAATTTTTTAAGAAAAACAATCTAGGTTTAATTCATAACCCAGGTCAGGGATGTTACAGTACATGACTTGAACAAATTGAAATTGCAAACATTACATGACTTGAGTAAATTAAAAGTACAAACATTACATGACTTGAACAAACTGAAATTGCAAACAGTACATGACTTGAACAAATTAAAATTACAAACATTACATGACTTGAGTAAATTGAAATTGCAAACATTATATGACTTGAGTAAATTGAAATTGCAAACAGTACATGACTTGAGTAAATTGAAATTACAAATATTACATGACTTGAACAAACTGAAATTGCAAATAGTACATGACTTGAATAAATTAAAATTGCAAACATTACATGACTTGAGTAAATTGAAATTATAAACATTACATGACTTGAACAAACTGAAATTGCAAACTGTACATGACTTGAACAAATTGAAATTGCAAACATTACATGACTTGAGTAAATTGAAATCGCAAACATTACATGACTTGAGTAAATTGAAATTACAAACATTACATGACTTGAAAAAATTGAAATTGAAACATTACATGACCAGACATCATATTACATTAGGACAAGTGTGTCTATTATGACCCCTTCTGCAACACTTATGACAATGATATGTATATTGATTTAGATCAACATCCATAGTTGAAGGCCTTCTTTCATTCTTTGATCTTCCAGCGTGCCTTCATTTCCTTGGGGGTAATAAGGGATAAATACCTCTGCTTTCATCAAATTGAGGCCAATACCTCTTGTCAGGAATACCACAAAATTCGGTTATGTATGCATTCAAATAAGCATCACTTGTGAAATATGGGCTCACAAGTCCATCAGTATCATAATTGACAGGTCTTGCAGCTATCCAAGCATGAGAACATAGGAAATATCATTCTTGTAGAAAACCACAACTGCATTCACTTGCACCATTTGGACGAACTATGACTTGAAATCTATGTCCTTCCATGTCATCAACAAGACATTCATCATTGTTCACGCAGAGTGTTACTCTTAGTTTTTCTACATCCTGTGATACATTAAAAATCTTATTATGAAACCTAAAGGGACATTTATGTCCCTGTTGTGCACGACCATATGCTTCATTACGCCTCTCCAACTACATTGTAACAGAGCAATAATATGTGCAAACAATTAGCGCATGTATAGGTAAACCCCTAACACCTTTTAAGACTCCATTTAACCCTTCAACATGATTGATAGATAATGACTTATACATGTAACCTCTGTCATATGTGAGAGACCACTATACTGGATTTTGGGCTATCAAATACTCCTTAAAAACTGCTTCTATGGTTTCTATATCAGCCATTAGATGATCAAATTCAAGTTTATCAGTTGTAGATCCCACCTTCCACAAAAGTTTGTTCAACTCCTGTGACTTGAACTTTTTATGGAAGTTCTCATGAAGATGTCAAAGACAATAGCGATGTTCAGCCCAGTCAAATTTTGACTTATGTGTTGGAAAAATGCCACTCATTCGATCAGAAATAATACACAGATATGTACGGTGTGGAAAGATTGGAATAAAAGTTTGTAGAGAACCAAAGAACCACTCCCATGAGTCCTTATTTTTTGCCTCGACAACAACAAAAGTAAGTGGAAATAGACAATTATCAGCATCTATGCCACATGCAATGAGAAGTGTGCCAGAATATTTTTCTATTAGAAATGTGCCATCAACAGTAAGAATAGGCCTGCAATAGGCCCAACCCCTTAGAGTTGGACCAAATGTCCAAAACACCCGCTTGAATCTACTAGTGCCTTCAGTTTGAAGGGTATAATCATCCACAAGGTGGGAATATATAGTTCTTGGAATATATTGTGATACAGAAATCAGGAACACCAACAAATTATGATATGATGATTCCCATACTCCAAATATTTTACAGACAGCCTTCCTCCTCATTAGAAATGCCTTCTTGTAAGATATATGGAGGTTAAATTTAGCATTCACCTTGTCACGAATTTCTCGTGTGGACATATCCAATCATGATACTAGGATTAGTATTATCATATGAGAAATATAAGATGATGTGACTTGGCGATGGTCCTGATTCAGAACAATTAGTTGACGATTGTGGCTTACACTATAAATTTTTACCTTCCACATGCGACCTGCTCTTTTGGACTGACAAGTGGTCAACCTCCAAGGACATCGTTGGTCATGGATACAAACAAATATAAGATGACAATTATTTGAGAGTTGTGTATGATATTGGACATTGTTTTGTACCAATCATTTTTGGATCGTCTCAATCATTACAGTTTTGGATGCAAATAAAGCACCCTCATATATTTCAATGCTAGAAGGGTTGTAATTGAGATGGAATTCCTGACGAAAATCTTCCACCCATTCTTCATCTTAAAAAGCTTCATAGTTGGTATCAATGTGTTCATGTCGGGGCCATTGTTTATCAAATATGGATGGAACGGAACTCAATGTTGTAATAGAGTCAGGGAATGGATGTTCATGTCCATCATCAGTTTCAGTCAATGACTCACTATCATGATCACTATTATTATCACATTCCTGATCACTATCATTATCACCTTCATGATCACTGTTATCATCACCTTCTTGTTCAATATTTTGTTCTCCCTCCTCAACCTCAAGACTAATATTCTCAATAGTAGGATTTTGAGAGAATTCAGGTGATTGATTCCATTCAGCAGTTACATTATTGTTGCATGGTTGGGATTGATATTTATTCAATAGACTCATGAAACTAGAATGTTGGTGGAAATATGTTTTTTAAAGAAACACATCAATATAGGCATCATATGAAAGTGAGAACAAGGTTCTGTATGCATCATCATCATCAACTTATATGAGCATATGATCTTCTCTAGGGAAAAGATAGGATATATTGATAGAGAAGTGGTTGGGATTGATGTCAAGTATTGTATAGATATATGATTTTAGTTTGGATAGGGTATTGATAAGTGAAATATTTATGGGTCTAACAGATCGACTAGAAAAAGACCCATCAGAGAGAAATTGACCATCATATCGAAGCTTGACAATTCGTGAATGTGAACTAGATGCCATGTTCCTATTATTGTAAAATAGTAATTTATATTTTAGAACATTAAATTAACTTTAAAACAATAATTAATATTGTAGAATATGAATTAATATTTTATAGCATGAATAAATATTTTAGAACATTGACATCATTTTTAGAAGAGTAGTTAAGAATTTAGAACAATAATTTTGAATTTGGAAATAAATTTGGAACAATATTTTTTCTATAACATTAACATTTTAGAACAATAATTTTAGAATTTAGAATAATAATTTTTTGAACAGTAATTAACCTTCAAGTGTCATTTTTATAATATTATTTTAGTAATGTGGAATTAAATAGTAGCAATATAATTATTTCATTTTTAATATTGCATAGTAATTTTAGGTCCAAATTTTTTAATCTAAAAATATAGTAGAAAAAATATCTCAAATGGCAAGATCTCCCTTTTCAATCAAAATACCCGAGAAGAGAAAGAAGATAGCAGAATTCCGGCCAAACAGTGAAAGAAGAAGAGAAGAAGAATATAGCTCCAAGATTGCTCGAAATCAGCTCCAAGATTGCCCAAAATCACCTCCAAGCAATAAAAATCCGTGCAGGGAACTCCAGAGCAATGGGAGTAGAGAAGAAGTTGAAGAAGTTGAGGAATGATGTGGGTTTGGGGGTTGATCTCACATCCTTTATATAGGAGTCCACGTGGCACTGCGTCGCGCCGCGGCCCCCAACAACAACATAATTGTTGGGTGGCAACGGTCGGGTGTTGAGTGATAGCAATGCGTCCCCAAAGGAGACGCATTGCCCGTATAGAACCAAAGAGTCGTTGGGCCGTCTCGTGGAGAGACGCATTGAGGCGCTCATGCGTCCCGCTTCAGGATGCATTATTCTGCGGTGAGACCAATGTGTCCCGTCCCGAGACGCATTGCTCTGTCGCAGAGCAATGCGTCCTGACTTGGGACGCATTTCCCTGTTGTGGAACCAATACGTCTCCAGCCGGGACGCATTGTTCTGTGACAGAGCAATCCGTCTCCGACGGGACGTATTGCTCCCAAATGTGCCATTTTGGAAATTAAGTTTAAAAATATGCCATTTTGGGAATTAAAATGGCCAAACATGCCATTTTGATTTTTTTGCTAACTAATAAATGTCCCAGATCGAGGTTCCCGAACCGCTTGCTTCTCTGTACCAGTGGCTCCTTAGTCGCTGGTTCCTTTTGTGTTTATGGATGGGGCCAAATTTCAGTCTATCCACTTCACGTTTTGGATCTTCTGCGCTGTGAAGGGCCACACTGCTGCATCCAGTTTCTGTTGTGTAGACCAATTAATCATGACAGCGTAGCGTTTTGTTCTGTATCGGTTTACCCAAATTGAATACCTGTGCTGATGGTACCTCACTCAAAGTGAGTCCAAAATGAAGACAGATCGAGAAAACTAACAATGGACAAATATGGAGTGGACAGCAGGAGAGTTCGGGGTCGGGTTTGGACCACTGCAAGCGGTGGCTCTTCTTCTTGTCTCTGCATTCGTGAATGGGAGCGGATACAAAGGTTCTTTAGAGGAACAGTAATGGTATGGCCCATATCAATTCTACAACAATAATGAGCAATCAAGTTTCCATATCCAACGAGATGAACTGAAAGCAAGGCCGGATTCAGATTCCAAGTCCATGCCGATCGAGCTTGCCATCCATACTTGAGGAATCGTACTTGAGGCAGGCTTCTGTACATGGTACTATTATGGGTGTGTGACCTGTGAATAAGATGGCTGAAATTACGTGCTGATGGTTAAAGGTTCGATGAAAAGGACTTTAATTCATTACAATATATATATATATATATATATATATATATATATATATATATATATATATATATATATATATATATATGGGTCCATCTTTATTGCTCGCGCAGGTAGCTACCCGCCCACCCTTCCGATCACTTTTTTTCAATTTTTTTTCGAAATTGTAGAGGACTATTTTGTCTAGCTCTCCAAAAAATTTGAGCCAAAAATAATATCATTTACCCTTCCAAAATAAAAAAACCCGTCCTTATATATATCTGCTGTATATTTTGTACATAGTTACTTTTTTGGCCAGCAGAGTTACTTTTTTGACACTATAGTTACTTTTTTTACAGCAGAGTTACTTTCTTAGCTAGAAGAGTTACTTTTTTGGCTGCAGGGTAGAGAAAATTCATACTACCCGCACGGGCAATGAATGAACACCCTATATATATATATACATATATATATAGTCAGGCTAGAATACACTTGAGTGTATTCGGAACAGAATACACTCAACTAGTTTTTCATGATGTAATATATTTTTTCAAAAATCTAATCCGTTGATCTTCTTAAACATGTTGTGAATAGTTCATACACAAAATTTGAGCACATTTGGACATTTATAGGTCATGTTATAAAGACCGCAAAAATTATGCATTTCAAATTAGTTTCGCGCGTCAATTTTATTTCCCTTAGATGAGCGACTTACACTCATTCAAATGAGCTCAAAATTTATATGTAGCCTAGTTATAGTATGACTGTGAAGATCAATGCTTTACATTTTGCAAACAATAGTCTTGATATGCAAACACACTGGAGTGTATTCGTACGATCTGTACACTCGAGTGTATTATAGAATATATATATATATATATATATATATATATATATATATATATAGAGAGAGAGAGAGAGAGAGAGAGTCAGGCTAGAATACACTCGAGTGTATCCGGAGCAGAATACACTCAAGTAGTTTTCCATGATGCAATATTTTTTTAAAAATCTAATCCGTTGATCTTCTTAAACAACTCGTGAACAACTCATACGCAAAATTTGAGTACATTTGGATATGTGTAGCTCATGTTATGAAGACTGCAAAAATTATGTATTTCAAATTAGTTTCGCGCGTTGATTTTGTTGCCCTTGGATGAGTGAGCTACACTCATCCAAATGGGTTCAAAATTTGTATGTAGCCTAGTTATAGTATGACGGTGAAGATCAACGGTTTACATTTTGCAAAAACTAGTCTTGATATGCAAACACACTTGAGTGTATCCGTGCGATCCGTACACTCGAGTGTATTCTAGCCTGACTATATATATATATATATGGGATTAAGAGAGAGATTTCTACCCCCTCTCCCATGCCCGTGGCGGAGGCTGAAACCCGGGAGGGTGGTAAATTAAGGTGACAACTGGGATTTGAACCCGGGTTCCTTTGTTAGGGGACACCGTGCTTGACCACTTGAGTCACTCCTTGTCGGCATATATATATATATATATATATATCTGTGTGTGTGTGTATCACAGTATATAAGTTGGTAATTACAAAAACATCAAGCATTATATTTTCAAATCCCGTCTCATCCTCTCTCCCCCACTATTTGTCTAAAGGAAAATAATGAATCTTGTGCCATTATACCCTGATAATTACTAGGTTTACATATCCCTTTGCCAATGGGGACTCTTGTCATAACACATATATGCTTCTTTATGTACCTATGAGAAACTTGTTGTAGTTTTGTAGATCCTCTATTTTGTTTTTCAACATCATATTGATTTCTAGTTACAAATAATATTGTTAAAAACTTAATAAATAACAAGTACATCATTATCTATTGTATTTTATTTGTATAATATTTAATCCTTGATCCAAATTGGTGTAGTGGTATTGTTGGTAAGATATGCCCGTAGAACCAATCATATGATGATTGACATGACATAATTACCTAAAAGGATTTTATTAATAATAACATATATGAAGACAAGCTTCCATTCATCTGTTTCACTCAGTTATGAGATAATGAGGATACAGAGTGAATGTCTAGAGAATTATATTACTCAATGGCGTATGTTGTCAAGTTCCTATCCTTGTGATGAGATCATACAGATGTTAAGAGTACATATACATATTCTCATTGTGTCCATGATTGGTTGTTATTGTGGAAGGTTGATAGACAACAATAATACATAAGATCACAGTGTGAGTTGACTAAATCTCATTAGTCATGATATGGCAATATCAAATCAAGCACACAGATACATGTTAGATAATAGTGTATCGGACAGGCCCACCTTGAGAGTGAAATATGGTTTTGTGATCACAGTCATCTCTCATAGTGAAGGTGGTAATTGTGATTCTTAGACCAGAAATCACTACACTTGTCACATGTCGTTGGGTATGCTTTGACATCATCAAACGTAGTCCTGAAACATGGGTTGTTATAACACTGGTGATTGGATTACTTTGACACATGGGGATAGATTGTGAGTGATATATATGAGATTTTCCCCTTCCACGAGAGTATGATATCCTGGGCACTTGATTAGTGAGAATGAGAAATGCATGTGCATGCACATGTGGATCAATATATGATATTGAGGCCACATTATCTCAGACAGTCTACTCTTGGTTCAAGAAACATGGATTGAATGTTGAGAGGATGACCAACCATGCCTCGAGTTCATCCGGATATCAGATACAAAGGAATTATACAATTATCGTAACACCTTACACAGATTGTAGGTTGAAGTTGTTCTCCAACTTTTCATTTCACTTGGGTAGCACTGATGTGAGACTAGGTACCATTCTTTGCTTGTGATGTCATAAGCTAGTTATAGACATTCACTGCCAACATGATATGCGACCTATAGTGTCACACACATAGGAAATCATCTAGAAGAGGAGATTGATCTTGAACGATGATTGGATTGATTACTAAAATATTTAGGTATTCAACTCACACAATTGCTTGCTTCAATGACTGACCAGGTCTGCCAAACGACCATATGGCTGAGTGAGATGGTCGTTTGGGTAGCCAAACGGGTGTCTCATGTAGTTGATATGGCCGTTTGGGGGTCAGGTTGATCGGAGATCGATTTGGCTAAGTTTTTCCCTTGAACCGACTGGTTCAATATGATTGAATTGATCGGCTCATCTCAACACATCATACGACTGTCTGGGTGAGTGAGATGAATGTCTCGCTGGTGTGAGACGGCTTTGTTGGCATGAACAAAAGTTCAAGAGTTTTCCTGAACTCATTTTAATAGCACATACTTGGGGTGTAAGTAAATTAATGTGTGATATTAATTAGGAAACCATTTGTCAATTCATATTTGACTGGAAAAGCATGAGACGACTGTCTCGGCTTACGTGACG
This sequence comes from Alisma plantago-aquatica, assembly GCA_963693085.1. Classification (NCBI taxonomy): domain Eukaryota; kingdom Viridiplantae; phylum Streptophyta; class Magnoliopsida; order Alismatales; family Alismataceae; genus Alisma; species Alisma plantago-aquatica. The sequence continues at coordinate 212,409,139 of OY856415.1, forward strand.
ACCGTTTTGGCTGACGCAAGTTGTGAAACTTCCAAACTTTTTAAGAAAAATCAAGATCTTCCAGTTCTTTCCACTCCTGCTTTAGTCTCGCATTGGCTGGGGACTCATAACCTTGACCCTAATCCCTCCTATATATAGAGGGGTATTGGGGGCTTCCCAGAGTAGAACACAACACAGAAAACTGAGAATTAGTTCCTTTGACAACTATTTTCCTCTCTGGTTGTGGTAACCAAGAGAGACTGGGCAAGTCCTACCTAAAAAAGAGGGATAGCCAATGGGAGAGAACAATTGAGAAGTTATCATTATGGGAGAGCAAGTTGGTGACTAGTACACCAACGGCGGGGGGAACTCCTTCCTATCCGTTCTTGGTCAATGACATGAGTTCTAGTTGGTCCGTGTGGACTACTTTAGAGGCAGGAGTCCTTTGGCTACTGCTTGGAGAGCAAAGTCAGCCTGTAGTTCGTAGCAAGACCACTGAAGTCGCTACAGAGGTTGCACAGACATTGTTCATGGTGAAGGCCATGAGTTGCACAACCATCGTCCAAGAGCAACTTGTCCGCAGTTGTAAAGAAGCGAGTTTCGTCGTTGGACTTTCTCTAGGACCAGGTATAACTCGCTAAAACCATCTTTTCTATTTCATAGTAGTTGACACGATCTTGATGTAATAGGGAATACAGATAGATAATTTGTTTTTATTTCCGCTGCTATACTTTGTGCCCGTATTTCCCTATAGGTATGTCATTAACTTATCTATCTTGTTAGAGTTGTACATTCTTTTAGTCTGGTATTATAGAAAGATAATCACATACTTTGGCTGGCATTGGAGATCTTTTTTCCATTGTGTTTGATAGAATACTTCCATCTAGGCATCTTACATATCAGACATTCATTTAACACTGCCATTTCCCCTTTATTAACATGCAACCGTTAGGACAAGCATGTATTACTTATTTAGTGAAACTCAAAGCTGACAAAATCTTATCAAATCCATACCATGTTTGTGGAATATTGTTGCCCTATGGAAATGCTTAGCAAAGTAGTTTCAAATTATTTTTCATAGACTTATTTTTCCAATTACTCTTACACTTACTATTAAAAAGGCTTAAAATGAAAGAAAATGTGAAATTTTCACACCCCTCATATAATGTCTTACTAGCTTCATTCAAAACTTCTTCAAATTTTTTGCTTCAGGATCATGTTCTAGAATTGAGGCTTCACGCATATCAGTATTGACATAATTACCAGTGTTCCATATATTATCATCATAGATCATTTCACCCATACCATCAACAAGACTATGTCTTAGGCTATTAATAGTTCTTTGATTATATTGATAATGTTCTCCATGATAAATCTACTTGACATACTGAGGAAAAAAAACAATTTCTTATCAAGTCCTCTCTGACCGCGGAGGAATTTCCGTTCAATATATTTTCAGCCATGGAACAGGGACACCAAATCTCCATAATATTAACATGGTTTGATACAAATCTCAAAAAGAAATCTACTCCCATAAAAAAATCTTTATCTTTGTGTCGTTCAAACTTAGAGTTTGATTTATACATCCAATTCTTGGTCATGATATATTGATTATATATTACGATCGCTAAAAAATAAAGTTACTCATCAGAATAGATATAAAATATATATCGTAAAATAAATGAATAGAGATAAATAATACAACACATCATAATTTTTAAATATTATGAACATACCTATATTTATTAATATGGTTTGTAAATGGTGTAACCTTTTTCTATCTTTATGTACAATCATAGGAGTTATGGTTCATATGTTCTAACTTGCATTAGATAGTTTTATGTTGAAGTCATGCATGTCCATGATTGTAAGAACTCTATTGAAACACTGTATAAATTAGATACTATGAGACAGTAAACCTTATATTGTCCTCTTACAAAATTTCATAAATATAAATAGTTCATAATATTATGAATAAGTTTATAAAATTAAATTACTTGATCAACAAATTGCAAAATTTATTGACCGTACTATCCTTCTTATCACGCCATCAGTTTTTTAATTACTTGGTCATTGAATGTAGCAAATAAATGATCTAACATATGAACACAAATTGACATGATTTCATTCTAACAAACTCAAATTCTTGAGAAGAATATGAAATCTATTTTGTTGTGCAAATTTTAGAGTGTCGCCAACTAGACACGTCGCACAAGATTTTATGTTTCAAATAGAGTATTATGTATGTTAATTTGGATGAAATTAATATATCATGTCATCAATGGTGATTTTTTAGTGTATACTCTTCCTGCTTAGGAGGTTTCAACAATTTTCAATATGTAGCACACATGTAGTTGTTGTAAGACACATGAGGACTAACATAAATGTTAAGAAATAGGATATTGGCTATGGAAGTTATATTATTTTCATTGTAAAAGATAAGAAATATTCAATGGCTCCTAACAAGTCAAGAACGTAAACTATAGTTGTAGTATAATATGCAGAATATTATACAGTTTTGATCAAATATGCAATTTGGTTTGTGAAAATTAAATCGGCAACATTTTACCTTGGTCGAGTATATGAGTTTCAGCTACGCTCAAAATTTGTGCAGTTGCAATAAATGATAAGGTGCCTTGCTCCTTATATAAGAAGAAAGCCTAGCAATAGAAGAAAGCCTAGCAATAAAATCATAAGGAAATTATTATTTTTTCACATAATCAGTTGTTTTGATGGGTAGCCCATTGTTAAGATTTTTAGAGGCGAACGGATGTGTGATGACAAGAGTACCGGAAGATAATGCCCACTGTGAAGACCTCTGAGTGTGTGGCGCTGTGATCAGAAGGTATCGGAAGATGACGCCCACCGAAGATCTTTGCTTGTGTAGGGGTTGTAGGCTTGGGTACAAGAGGCAACGGTATGCATTCGGCGGCCGAAGAGACGTACGGAAACAAGAGCATCGCGCGAGAACAAGGAATCATGTGGGCGGCTGGTCAATATTTTCTAATGGGCCAGAAATTCTAACCCGTGGGAAATAACTTTTAAACTTGTAGCCATATTTGATGCCTGTAGCAGTATAGGGGCCCTTTTACTAGTGTTACAAGTCTAATGTGGGAAACCGTCACTTGATCATAGTTTCTATACATAATTAATATAACAAAATATAAGGAAAAATTTCGTACAGTCAAGTGACAGTTTTCCGCATTAGACACGACCACCACATTAATTAGGACTTCAACCTGAAGTATACTATAAGTAATTAAGTAAAACATAATGCATTGTTTTTAAAGTAATATGCTAAATTGTTTTTTTCTTTTATTGTATCCAAACTTACTCAAGAAAGTTAGTATAACTAGGTCTAACATAGCTCGATCGGTGCACGATTTGACTCTCTACTTTTTTGATGTCTCGAGATGAACTGATGCACTCCTAACCTTATACATCAGAACGGTTAGGACATTTTCTGTTCCGGGAGCCTGTACCAGACCAGAAGAGCATATATTGTCATTCACTGATCTGTATCTTATATCTAGATGCATACCAGAAATATAGTATTGAAAGCTGAAGGACGTTCATGGCATTCGGGCCGCAAATGGTCACAGGTTCAACGAAAAGGACCATCACTTCGATGTCGAAAATGATCCGCGCCAAAGCGAGGTCAAACGCATGGAAGAATGGTTTTCTAAAAGTTGAGAAATTTTGTCTTTTTGGATGGGTAGTTTCGGAAAGTTAAGAAGTTTTGTCTTTTATTAGGTAGTTTTGTTGGGACGTGGCAGACTTTAATTGGATGAGTTGGTGAAAGTTATATAATGGATAAATAAATTTGTTTTGCTTATAATTTTTGAACCGTGATGAATTTTTTGACAAAATAAAAATCATTATATTCATTATTAAAAATATATTCCAACAAGACTAATATTGATATATTTTTAACAAAAAATACAAAAATAATTTGAATATTTGATGTGATGAGAGCGAAAATTATTTTATTTATAATTTTTAAACCATGATGAATTTTGAACGAAATCAGCATCATTAAATTTGTGATAAAAATACATTAATTCAAACAAGAGTAATGTTGATATACTTTTGAAAAAAGAGGTAAGAAAAGAGGAGGGAAGTGATGATACAAAATTAGAGAAGTGAGGAGTCTAAAAATTAAGTGCTTTAAATTAGTGAGTATGCGCCTAAAATAGCTGAAGGCGCCTAAAGATGATTATATAGCACCCAAAAAATAATAAAAAGTACAAAATAGTGATATGTCCACAAATGGATGAAAACGCCTAAAAATGACTAAATAGTGCCAAAAAAATTGCTAAATAGCACCAAAAATGGCTAAATAGCGCCTAAAAATTGCTAAAATTCTTGGGTGTCAAACAAACCTATTTTGGCGTCGTTACATTATTTTTTGTTATCAATACCTTATTTGGGCGACATCTTTATACTTCTGGGTGTCAATGAACCATTTTGGACGTCAACTAACCATCTTTGGGTGTCAATTAGCCATTTTTTGGCGCCATTAAGTTGTTATTGGGTCTGAAGTACCCTTATACCTTATTTAATGTGTACAACCATATTTGGGCGCCATTAAGTTGTTCTTAGGTGTCAAAAAAATATTTGAGTGTCTTTACATTTTTTATTTTCAATACCTTATTTGGCTGCTATTTTTATACTTATGGGTGTTAATGAACCATTTTGGACGTCAATTAACCATTATTTGGGTGTCAATTAGCCATTTATGGGCGTCATTAAGTTGTTATTGGGTGTGAAGTATACTTATATCATATTTAATGCGTACAACTATATTTGGGCGTCATTAATTGTTCGTGGGTGTCAAACAAACATATTTGGGTGCCCTTACGTTGTTTTTAGTTATCCATACCTTTTTTTTAGAGTAAACAGATTCATTCATTACTCAAGCCAAACAACATCTACAAGTAGAGAAGAACAACCACAAGAACAAGCAACAGTCAGGTACACAGACTTAAAACTACTACCACTCATATTGGAACGAGAATAAAACACTTTTGCATAGATCTCTCTTCTTTGAGGCTGACTTAAGTAGCTTTTATGAGAGATGCCTTCAACTTGAGCATTAGGCGGCGGTGTAAGGGATGAACCAAACCAGTATTCCATCTGATTGTTATCTATACCATCCATGTCAGCAGTTTGAGCAGCAAAAGAACCTAAGGCAAACGAGACCTGCTAGAGATCACGATACTCTCACGACAGGAGAGAGAAACACCCCCCTAAGGAATAGACAACACCGAAGAACGGTGACTAGAAGGCAGACAACTTGCCTAGAACCCAAGAACGCACGCACAAAAGGGAAACCAAACAGACTGGATAGAAAGAACACTAGACAGGGGAGCTATGTGGAAGAAAAACACCAGCCCTCGATAGATTCACGCCAGAATCCGAAGACTCGGCCGCCTCCACACCGCCACCAAGCAAAAGTTGCACCAAAGGCGAAGCCACCGCCCCTTCACCCTGCAACTCCTGAATCAGAGGACCGGGAGACCCGACCTCGACGGCCAGAAAGGGGAAAGGAAGAAGGCGATGGAGAGGAGAGAAGAGCTAGATGGACGAGAAGTGCAATCTGCAGAGAGGACAGGCGCCGACGAAAGCCCAGGGGGGAGAGGGTGGCTACGCGCTGGAAGTCGACCTCCTCCCCCAAGCCGGAGGGTCGAGCACTCGGAACCCTAGGTCGCCTTCGCGATCTCTAGAGCAGAAGCCAGAGCCGCACTACCACTATGTACCATTTTTATATTTTTAGTTGTCAATGAACCATTTATGGGCGTCGATTAACCATCTTTGGGTGTCAATTAATTTATAGGCGCCATTAAGTTGTTATTGGGTGTGAATTATCCTTATACCCTATTTAATGTGTACAACCATTAATGGGCGCTATGAAGTTGTTCTTGAATGTCAAACAAACATATTTAGGCGTCATTACATTGTTTTTTATTGTGAATTACCTTAAGTGTGATTTAGCACGTACAATATTTACTTGGGTGTCATTTTTATACTGTTGGACATCAATAAATCATTTTTTGGACATCGATTAACCATATTTAGGCGTCAATTGGCCATTTTTGGATACTGTCAAGTTATTGTCGGGTGTAAAGTACCCTTACACCCTATTTAATGTGTACAATCATATTTGGGCGGGATTAAGTTGTTCTTAGGTGTCAAACAAACTTTTTTGGGTGTCGTTACGTTGTTATTTAGGTGTCAATTAGCCAATCTGGGATTCATCAAGTTGTTGTCGGCTGTGAAGTACCCTTACACCCTATTTAATGTGTATAATTATATTTTGGTGTCAGTAAGTTGTTCTTGGGTGTCAAACAAAGTTATTTGGGTGTCATTACGTTTTTTTAGTTATCAATTTCCTTAGATGTGATTTAGCACGTAACTTGGCGTCATTTTTATACTTTGGGTGTTAATGAACCATTTCTAGACATCAATGAACCATCTTTAGGTGTCAATTAACCTCTATATATTATTTTTGTATTTTTTTCTCAAAAATATTTCAACATCAGTCTTTTTAAGTTGCATTTTTCATAACGAATCCAATAGTTTTTGTTTCATTAAAAAATTCATTACAGTTCAAAAATTATCAGCGAAACAAATTTATTTGTCTATTGCAAAATAAAAATAAAAAACACAATCAGGTGGAAGTAGTTTTAGAGACTGATTTTGGACGCGCGTCACTGCGTGTGAGAGCGTGTGAGCGTACTTCAAATTTAACCCATTCGATATTATATTGTCATTATATTGTCATGGTACAATCTTGATTAATTATTTGACGTTGATTCTACAATCGTGATTGGTGAGCTGCTTCAGGACTACTCACGGGATTACTGGTACAACGGTGCATCTAAGATATGACTATTTTGTATCATAGTCGAAGGTCAAAATTTTAGCCAACTTTTAGGACAATTCTTGTACAAATATTACATGCTAAGATCTAGGTCTAGACATAGACTTTAACATACGACAATAACAGTAATGTTTAGCAAATCAGAAAGACAGAAACCAAAATGTAGAAAGGCTTATGGAGTATCAGTTTTCATTGATGAGAATATCATGGTACCTCTGCGTGTGCCTTGTATAAATAAGTACATAGCGATTGTTAGAGAAAGAATTTTGTTTGAAAAAAAATTAATTTAGAATACTTTTATAAAAACATATTTACCAACATAGCACACTTTATAAAATATTTTCTAAAATAGCATACTTTGTGTGGAACCTGTCAGTCAAACTAATATTTTTTTAGTCCGTAATTGAAAAGCGCCACAAATATTTTTGTGTTTAATTTAAATAAAAAAATTGAAAAAAAATAAAAAAAATCAAAAGTGCCACTCTGAATGGAGCTTTTGAATTCCGGCTACAATTAAGTGCAAAGATAAAAATGCCACCTAAGGTGGCGCTTTTGTTTTTTTATTTTTTTTTTCAATTTTTTTTAAATAAACACGTCAATATTTGTGTCGATTTTTATCCTGAACACAAAAAACTCCACAGAAAGTGGCGTTTTTAGACCAAAATGTACTATTTTGAGAAATATTTTACAAACAATACTATATTGGTAAATATTTTTACAAAAGTGTGCTATGTTGGTTTTTTTCATTTTATTTTTAGGACTTAGCAGAAATTATGATAAAAGACAACAATATAACAGAGAAACAATCTGATTAGTTTGAGGCCTATTCTCAACAGCCAACTTTGACATAACTCCTTTTTATATTTAAGAATGGCATGATTTTTTCCCGGATATCTCCTACCTGATCCAAAATTATGTTATCTCAACAAACTAACTCCATCTCATTGCATGCAAAGAACTCTAGTAAACTGTATCGTGTACTACTTATATTTCACTGGACATAGCTCGCGAATACTTTTTTTGTGAAATCTTTTTTATACCTTGTTAACTATAAAAGCACTTCACTGTACAAGCGGGGCCAGCAGCGTGATGGATAACCCAATCAAAGCAGAGATACAGAATTTGGGTCCTTAATCGGCATGCCAACGTGTCACACAAAACTGCAAGTGGAAGGCGTACAAGCACCACTTGTTGGAACCGAAATGAGTATTGTGTGTTGACGATCATAGCAAATAAATTTGTATCCATGGCATGTTTGTTGAAGTATTTCGATTTCAAGTGTAGTCCACAATGCTTGCTTTTGAAGTGAGAGGGATCCACATTAAGGTGTGTGGAGACCAATGCCTCAATTACCTGGTCGAATACATTTGTATCCGGTTGGATGATCTCCTCTGTATCATAGAATATGCCCCTCCAGATTGAACATCTAAGGCCCTAGCCTCTATCAATACCGTTTATTTGCAACTCTTTGATTCCACGTCTTGAATCCAGCGTATTTGTGTTTCTTGGCATAATAAGAGGAATTGTGTCTGATGGAAAGTAGATTCTCGAGGAAGCCTCTTCACATCATTATTTTTATTAAAGAAGATAATTTTGTTCTACTAATTTACACACATTTTAATACCATGTGATACATACATGCAAATTAAAGTATCATTCCTCTTGCCGTATGTCACATGCTGCAGAAAGCTACTTCTACTCTTGCTCCTTCCAACGCAACACCTATTTGATCTCCACCTTGAATAGACACTTTCATTTCCTTTCATCTCACACCTATTGTTTTGTGAATCAGGTTCCCATGACATGAATTCCATCTGATTTAAACCCACTAATTTGAGCTGTAAGGAGTGGGACCCACTAGAGGGACCCATTATCATGAGAACGCCATAGCAAAACCCATATATTGAAACACGATAAATAGACAGAAGGGTAGCCATATTGTTCTCAAAATAACACGGTAAAATGAGCATAAAGCAAAAGCAGCGGAAAGTAAAGAGTTTAAGTTATTACATAACCCATTTATTTCTAAGAACTTGTCCACATGGACATAAAAGAAAACACCAAAGAAAGTAAACTAATGGATCGATTGCAGAGGGCAACCTAGGCATCTCAGAAGTTTCACAAACTACTGCTGGACAGGTCCCTCGAACACTAAGTCCTCAAGCGCAGGCTCCTCCCCTAAGGTCTCCACGGGCTCCTCTTCACCTGGGTGGAAGGGAACATCACCCAGAACAAGGAAACAACAAAGAGGTCAGCAAAGGCTGAGTATGTACATATATAAATATTCTGGGCATTATATAGGATTACAAGTACAAAAGAGATGTTCCCTTAAGAAAATGGGGCTATTTGCAATTAGGTATGTTCAAGAGAAAAGTAACAAAAGAAATGAATCAAAAGAAATGAGGCATATTAAATTCAGATTACAAATATGATAATAAAAGAGTGTCTTGTCATAACAATCATCCACAGATTCACATTAAAATAATAAATATTTCCATGCATAATAATGTAGACTAAATATACCTAAAACAGGGCCATAACACCATAGGATCATGGCCTAAAAATAAACAAGGGTGGAAACTGTTGGTATGTATGCGCATAGAGCAAGTCATATGATGATTGTAATGGGATACTTTGTAAATGATTTGAATAATAATAAAGGCAATTTTCAATCTATATGTTTAAACTATTTCTGAGATGATGGTGTAACATGATAGATGTCTAAAGATTGTCTTACTCAATGACATATGCTTTTAGGTTCATGACCTAAACGATGAGATCATATGGATGTTAAGAGTATACATTCTTGTTTAGTCCCTAGTCGGTTGTTATTGTGGAAATAGCCATAGACATCAATAACACTGAAGACTAGATTGTGTGTTGGTTGATGACAGAATCTCATTAGTCATGATATAGTGATATCAAACCAAGCACATAGGTACTTGTTAGAGAACAAGGTATCGGACAGACCCACCGTGAGAGTGACACATGGAACCATGACTTGGTAGTCACAGTCAGCTCTCACAGTGATGGTGGTGAGTGTGATTCTTAGACCTGAAATCACTGCACTCAACACATGTCGTTGGATACACTTTGACATCATCAAACGCAATCCTGAAACATGGGTTGTTATAAAGGTGATGATTGGGTGGCTTTGACACATGGGGCTTTTGAGGGGTGAGTGATAGATATGGGATTTGTCCCTCCTAAGGGAGTTTGATATCCTTGGCCACTTGATGAGTAGGATTGAGAAAGGCATGCGCATGCACGTGTGAATCAATATGTGATATTGATGTCATACACATCTCACTCGGTCTACTCTGAGATCAAGGAAATGAATGAACATTGACAGGATGACTGTTCCATGCCTCGAGTTCATTCTGGATATCAGTGACAAAGGAATTATACATTCACGGTAACACCATTCACGGATTGTAGGATGAAAGTTGTTCTCCAACTTTCTACTTTCACTTGGGTAGCAATGATGTGTGACTAGGCACCGCTCTTTTCTTGCGAAGTCATAAGTGTTATGGACTTTCACTGCCAATGTGAAATGGACCTGCAGGGTCACACACATAGGATTTAACCTGGAAGAGGAGTTTTGTCCACAAGCAATGTTTAGATTGATTACTAAAGGAGTTTAGTAGTTCAATTAAACACTCAATTAATCGATAGCTTAATATCATAATGTTCAAGGTGTTGGACGCATTGATTGGAGTATCGGATTGATTGAAATCGCATTTGACTGATTCTACACAATCTGCATTCCCAACCGATCGGTTCATGTGATGAACCGGTCGGCTGAGGTTGCTGAACCGGTCGGCTCAATTGTTGAACCGATCGGCTCATGCACAGAGTGAAACGACCGGTTCAAGTGTTGAACCGATCGGTTCAACTGGTGCAATCAAGCAACATGGGAAAGTAGGATTGGCGAGAATTTTCCTTTCATTTCAAATTGCCCAATTCAATTGGGAATAATATTGGTATTCGATACCAATTGGGAAAGAAATAAGGAAAGTCAATCGGGAACCAACCTGGAACCCCAACCGACCGGTTCATGAGTGAACCGATCGGTTCAAGGGTCCCAAACGATCGGTTCAGTGGTGAACCGATCGGTTCAGGTCCCCAACTGACCGGTTCACTTGTGAACCGATCGGTTCAGGTTGCGAGATGGTTGCTTTTTGTGGAAAATCCCGAACCCTTCTACTCCTGCTTTAGTCCCGTATTGCCGGGCACAGAGAACCCTGTCCCATGACTCGCCTATATATAGGGGTATTGGGGGCTTCTCAAAGTACAACTCAGTGCAAGTTGATTGCTCTGCAAAGTTGTCGTTCTCTCTGGTTTTAGTAACCGAGAGAGAGCCCGAGCAAGTGCTTCCCGCAAAGGGAGGTGCAGCAAGGGAAGGACAACTGCAGTTGCAATTGACAGCAGGAGAGTGTGTTGGTGACTAGTACGTCAACAGGAGGGTGCGACTCCTTCCACTTCCTTGTGGGACAAGGAGAGTGGAGTTCTGGGTGGTCCGTGTGGACTACTTCAGAGGCGGGAGGTCACTGCCGCTCAGGAGGACAACTGTCATCCGACAGTCCGGTAGGAGGAGTCTTCAGTCCCGGTGTGACCAGGAGCTGCACAGACACCGTCCAAGACCGGAGGTGAAGACCGCGCAAGGCGTGTGGCACTGTCGCCGAGCAAGCCTCGGGACAAGGTATGATTCACAAACCATCTTTTACTATTATATAGATGTTGACGCGATTCCTTTTGTTCTGGGTTTGGGGAGAAATTTTTTGTTTCCGCTGCTTCTCTGATTCCTCCAAAACCCAACAGTGGTATCAGAGCCACGTCAACCTCTCTATATTTTAGGATTATCGATATGATCGATTTTGGTTTGTCGCCTTTATTTATTGCATGCGATGCGAATAATATCGGCTTTATACATGTCCAATCCACAAATCCCTAATATACATATATGATATGTAATATTAATGCACTCGATACACGTCGCTCTTAAACGAGTTTTGTGGTGGATGTGTAGCATGATTATGGCCTATAAACCCCTATATTTGTGTGTGGTTGTTTGTGTGGTTGCTTGCATCTCGGTCTGCGCACCGATTCCCTTTCTTATATTCCTGATGTAACTCGATATAATTTGAGAATTCTTTTCCTACCTTTTCTCCCCCCGAATGGAACTCGGGGTTTCTCAATTCAATTGTAAATAGGATAGATTTTATTTCCTGTTATGTCAAAGAACGGCGGATAACCTGAAGACGATCGATTCAAGGAGTGAACCGATCGGTTGGTGATCCAGACGGCCGGTTTGAGAAACGAGATGAGCGGGTGGCGACCTGAGGAGATGCACGATGACCGGTGAACCGATCGGCTGGAGGCGCCAGTCGATCGGCTGGTGGCACCCAAACAACCTACCTGATGGCGAGCCGATCAGTCATGGAGATGAGCTGATCAAACCCAGAAAGGCAGGCACAGATTTCATCTTGTAAAGGTTGCATGTGATGTAGACCTAGATGACCGTGATTCCTTTTGGCTCGAAGAATCACAAATAGGATGGCCATAAACATTGCTTTTTACCGTTTTTACATGTTTTTTGTGGGATATAACATGTATATGATACGTACTATATATTGTGGTGATTGGATATGTATATGTATATAAAACCAAATCCCTCATTAAAATATTAAGTCTTATATGCCTTCCATTAGCGACACACATGGCAAACTTGATCGACCAAGCGTAGGTTATGCCAAAGCGTGGTGCGCCGTCTATCTTGTGGAAGTGTGAAGGGTCGACATGTAGGTTCTGCCAAAGCAGGGTGCATGTTTACCGTGTCGGCTTTTGGGTTAGACTTAACTGGTGATTCTTAGAGCGTCTAAGCCCAGAGGCACGGAATGTTCATGGCAAGGTGTTGTGCATGTTCATTCATCAAGAGTTGCATATGATGCAATTGGCAAGAGTTGCCTACCCAGAAGATCTGAGTTGTGGGTGACAGCCAAAGCTGGTCCATAGCTTAGAGGATTCTAGGATCTTGACCCACTAGAAGATTGTACGCTGCAACCTTCCGAATTGATGGTGAGGGCTGTCAATTTGAGTCAAAATAGTGGGAGCGGTAATTAATTAAAGGCCTAATTAACTATCGTCAAATTTTATTCAAATCAAATCAAAAAGGTTTTGACAAATGCAAATTTTCTCTTGTAGAATGGAAAAAGAATCATCTTTTAAAATGGGCAAATTAATTGAGAATAAATTCCATAACTGGTTGAGGACTGTGAGAAGTGTTCTGCACAATCCAGATATACCAGGAGCCTTAGAATCCACTCTATGTACGCTTAATGTGTTGGTGAAGAAGAAAGTAGGTAAGGGAGAGAAGTGTTCTCTCGCCAAACCAATTTCTTCTACATGGAGAGGATGGAAGGAACAATGGAAGAAGAAGTCGGAGATAGAGATCTCTACTTCTGGTGTATACGTGATAGAGATTAACTTTACTACTTCTTCGTCATGGGTACTTGATACCGGATGCGGATCTCACATTTGTTCAAATGTGAAGGATCTTAAGAGAAGTAGGCCTTTAGGGAAAGGTGAGGTTGAACTACGTGTTGCTAATGGGGCAAGAGTTGCCGCCAGTGCCGTAGGAACCTATGAGTTAACTCTACCTAGTGGGCTAATAATAGAGTTGAAGAACTGCTATTATGTACCTGCCATAAATAGGAATATCATTTCTGTCTCTTGTTTGGACAAAGATGGATTTGAATTTCTTATTAAGAATGGAAAGTGTTCCATTTCTAAAGATGGGATCTTTTATGGCAGTGCCCCTATGTCTTATGGTCTATACTTGATAGACTTGGAGACAAGTGTATACAACGTAAACACCAAAAAGCAAAAACTCAACGACTCAAACAAAACATATCTCTGGCATTGTCGTCTAGGGCACATAAATGAGAAGCGCATCTCTAGACTCCATAAAGGTGGTTATCTAGACTCTTTTGATTATGAATCAATAGAGACATGTGAATCTTGTTTGTTGGGCAAGATGACCAAGACTCCCTTTTCAGGTAAAGGTGAGAGAGCTAGTGATCTATTAGGACTAATACATACTGATGTATGTGGGCCTTTTAGAACTAATGCCAGAAATGGGTGTCAGTACTTCATTACCTTCACTGATGATTTCAGTAGGTATGGCTATGTGTACCTGATGAAACATAAGTCAGAAACCCTTGAAAGGTTCAAGGAATTCATGAATGAAGTACAGAACCAGCTTGGTAAGAGTATTAAGGCACTTCGTTCCGATTGAGGTGGAGAATACTTGAGCCAGGAGTTTGAGGACCTTCTGCGAGCCCGTGGTATTGTATCACAATGGACTCCGCCTGGAACACCACAGCATAATGGTGTGTCTGAAAGAAGGAATCACACATTGTTAGATATGGTGCGATCTATAATGAGTTTTACTGATCTTCCAATTTCTTTCTGGGGTCATGCTCTTGAAACCGCCGCGTTTACACTTAACCGTGTGCCATCTAAATCGGTTCAAAAGACACCATATGAGATATGGACTGGGAAGCGTCCCAATTTGTCTTTTATGAAGATTTGGGGTTGTGAGGCTTACGTCAAGAAAACGTTTCCTGATAAGCTTGGACCCAAATCTGATAAATGTTATTTTGTTGGATATCCCAAGGAGACCAAGGGATATTATTTATACCACCCAACTGACAACAAAGTGTTTGTTTCCAGGGATGCTGTGTTCCTAGAGAAGGAATTTATTTCCAAAGGAAACAGTGGGAGGAATATAGAGCTTGAAGAGGTTCAAGCCCAACAAGAAAACAATGAACCAGTAGATGTACCAGAGGAAAATGGAGATTCACAAGGTGTTGTGGAATCTCAGTCTCCTCAGGTAACACAAGGACCTCGTAGATCTAGTAGGACCCACCTTGAGCCTGAGAGGTTTGGATACCTTGTAACTCAGGAAGGTGGAGAGTTGATCATAGATGATGATCCAACTACCTACGTAGAGGCTATGGAGGGACCAGATTCTGAGAAATGGCTTGAAGCCATGAGATCTGAGATGGAATCCATGTACTCCAACAAAGTATGGACTTTGGTGGAACCACCCGAAGGGGTAAAACCCATAGGGTGCAAGTGGGTCTTCAAGAAAAAGACTGACATGGATGGCAATGTGCAAACTTATAAAGGCAGATTGGTTGCGAAGGGTTTTCGACAAATTCAAGGTGTTGACTATGACGAAACCTTTTCTCCAGTTGCCATGATTAAGTCCATCAGGATCATGCTTGCTATTGCAGCCTACTATGACTATGAGATTTGGCAGATGGATGTTAAAACCACATTCCTTAACGGGAATATTCATGAGGATGTGTATATGACACAGCCTGAAGGTTTTGTAGATCCAAAGAATGCCAATAAAGTATGTAAGCTGCAAACGTCAATCTATGGATTGAAGCAAGCATCTCGGAGTTGGAATCTTTGATTTGATGAAGAAGTCAAAGTGTTTGGCTTTATTCAAAATGAAGATGAACCTTGTGTGTACAAGAAGGTTAGTGGGAGCTCGACCACATTCCTCATATTGTATGTGGATGACATACTTTTGATGGGGAATGATGTCTTAGCCTTAGAGAAGGTAAAGACTTGGCTTGGGAAAACTTTCTCAATGAAGGACTTAGGAGAAGCATCCTATATTCTAGGAATTAAGATCTATAGAGATAGATCTAGAAGGATTCTCGGACTAAGTCAGAGCACGTACATTGACAAGGTGCTGAAGCGGTTCAGCATGGAGAACTCAAAGAGAGGCAACATCCCTATGCTACATGGAGTTACCGTCTCTAGAGCTCAATGTCCCCAATCTTGTGAAGAGAGGGAGCGTATGAATGGGATCCCATATGCATCAGCCATTGGATCCATCATGTACGCAATGTTGTGCATACGCCCAGATGTCTCGTATGCTCTAAGCATGACGAGCAGGTACCAGTCAGATCCCGGGGATGCTCACTGGACAGCCGTGAAGAACATCCTCAAGTACTTGCGAAGGACTAAGGATCAGTTTCTTGTGTACGGCAGCGAGGAAGAGCTGGTTGTAAAGGGTTACACCGATGCAAGCTTCCAAACCGATAAAGATGATTACAGATCGCAGTTAGGATTTGTGTTTTGCCTTAATAATGGAGCTGTGAGCTGGAAGAGTTCCAAGCAAGAAACAGTTACCGATTCTACTATAGAGGCCAAGTATATTGCTGCTTCGCATGCAGCAAAGGAGGTTGTGTGGATCAGGAAGTTCATCTCTGAACTTGGTATAGTTCCCAGTAGCTGTGATGTAATTGAGCTTTATTGTGACAATAATGGAGCTATTGCACAAGCTAAGGAGCCCAGATCACATCAGCGGTCCAAGAACATACTGCGGCGCTTCCATCTCATACGAGAGATCGTACAGCGAGGAGATGTGAAGATTTGCAAAGTACCAACTGAAGACAACATAGCTGATCCACTGACTAAGGCCCTTTCTCAGCAGAAGCATGATGGTCATGCTAGGTCACAAGGACTGCGTTTCCTTGGTGACTGGCTCTAAGTGCAAGTGGGAGTCTGTTGGTATGTATGCCCATAGAGCAAGTCATATGATGATTGTAATGGGATACTTTGTAAATGATTTGAATAATAATAAAGGCAATTTCCAATCTATATGTTTAAACTATTTCTGAGATGATGGTGTAACATGATAGATGTCTAAAGATTGTCTTACTCAATGACATATGCTTTTAGGTTCATGACCTAAATGATGAGATCATATGGATGTTAAGAGTATACATTCTTGTTTAGTCCCTAGTCAGTTGTTATTGTGGAAATAGCCATAGACATCAATAACACTGAAGACTAGATTGTGTGTTGGTTGATGACAGAATCTCATTAGTCATGATATAGTGATATCAAACCAAGCACATAGGTACTTGTTAGAGAACAAGGTATCGAACAGACCCACCGTGAGAGTGACACATGGAACCATGACTTGGTAGTCACAGTCAGCTCTCACAGTGATGGTGGTGAGTGTGATTCTTAGACCTGAAATCACTGCACTCAACACATGTCGTTGGGTACACTTTGACATCATCAAACGCAATCCTGAAACATGGGTTGTTATAAAGGTGATGATTGGGTGGCTTTGACACATGGGGCTTTTGAGGGGTGAGTGATAGATATGGGATTTGTCCCTCCTAAGGGAGTTTGATATCCTTGGCCACTTGATGAGTAGGATTAAGAAAGGCATGCACATGCACGTGTGAATCAATATGTGATATTGATGTCATACACATCTCACTCGGTCTACTCTGAGATCAAGGAAATGAATGAACATTGACAGGATGACTGTTCCATGCCTCGAGTTCATTCTGGATATCAGTGACAAAGGAATTATACATTCACTGTAAAACCATTCACGGATTGTAGGATGAAAGTTGTTCTCCAACTTTCTACTTTCACTTGGGTAGAAATGATGTGTGACTAGGCACCGCTTTTTGCTTGTGAAGTCATAAGTGTTATGGACTTTCACTGCCAACGTGAAATGGACCTGCAGGGTCACACACATAGGATTTAACCTGGAAGAGGAGTTTTGTCCACAAGCAATGTTTAGATTGATTACTAAAGGAGTTTAGTAGTTCAATTAAACACTCAATTAATCGATAGCTTAATATCATAATGTTCAAGGTGTTGGACGCATTGATTGGAGTATCGGATTGATTGAAATCGCATTTGACTGATTCTGCACAATCTGCATTCCCAACCGATCGGTTCATGTGATGAACCGGTTGGTTGAGGTTGCTGAACCGGTCGGCTCAATTGTTGAACCGATCGGCTCATGCACAGAGTGAAATGACCGGTTCAAGTGTTGAACCGATCGGTTCAACTGGTGCAATCGAGCAACATGGGAAAGTAGGATTGGTGAGAATTTTCCTTTCGTTTCAAATTGCCCAATTCGATTGGGAATAATATTGGTATTCGATACCAATTGGGAAAGAAATAAGGAAAGTCAATCGGGAACCAACCTGGAACCCCAACCGACTGGTTCATGAGTGAACTGATCGGTTCAAGGGTCCCAAATGATTGGTTCAGTGGTGAACCGATCGGTTCAGGTCCCCAACCGACCGGTTCACTTGTGAACCGATCGGTTCAGGTTGCGAGATGGTTGCTTTTTGTGGAAAATCCTGAACCCTTCTACTCCTGCTTTAGTCCCGTATTGCCGGGCATAGAGAACCCTGTCCCATGACTCGCCTGTATATAGGGGTATTGGGGGCTTCTCAGAGTACAACTCAGTGCAAGTTGATTGCTCTGCAAAGTTGTCGTTCTCTCTGGTTTTGGTAACCGAGAGAGAGCCCGAGCAAGTGCTTCCCGCAAAGGGAGGTGCAGCAAGGGAAGGACAACTGCAGTTGCAATTGACAGCAGGAGAGTGTGTTGGCGACTAGTACGTCAATAGGAGGGTGCGACTCCTTCCACTTCCTTGTGGGACAAGGAGAGTGGAGTTCCGGGTGGTCCGTGTGGACTACTTCAGAGGCGGGAGGTCACTGCCGCTCAGGAGGACAACTGTCATCCGACAGTCCGGTAGGAGGAGGAGTCTTCAGTCCCGGTGCGACCAGGAGCTGCACAGACACCGTCCAGGACCGGAGGTGAAGACCGCGCAAGGCGTGTGGCACTGTCGCCGAGCAAGCCTCGGGACAAGGTATGATTCACAAACCATCTTTCCTATTATATAGATGTTGACGCGATTCCTTTTGTTCTGGGTTTGGGGAGAAAATTTTTGTTTCCGCTGCTTCTCTGATTCCTCCAAAACCCAACAGAAACGCACACCCCGGGCGGAAATGCACACCCTATATAAGTATGGTTGTACATAAGTACCACTATTCTAGATATTCTAGTCAAACATGTAGCATGCATAAAATAGAGAGGCAAGACTAGCAGTTCAGTCAATTCTTCATAAAATGGCAATCATAGCAAGGGGGTCCAAGAACCCATATAAACAGAGTAGTTCATCAACCACATGAATATAATGAATAAGGAACATGAGATATGAATGTCCAAGTAAATGAATTTTAAGTGAAATTAAAAGTTCAAGAGATGCCTCATTAAAAGAAAAGTAGGTTTCAGTCAAATAATACCCAAATTAAAATAGAAGATGTCATACCTTAATTTCTGTCTAAGTCAAATAAATAATCCCCTAAGTCTGAACCGAGATTAATATCTCCACCTAGGCATAAAATGGTACTTGGAGTTAATATTAAACCTTGTGCAATAGCTTAATCCCATTGAAATACTACGTTATGTAAACTCAGAATTGGGTCCTTTAGTTACACTATATCTCCGAAAGGCCCGCTGATCTCGAGGTATTAATTTTAATTATTCTAACATTCAAACCCTCAGATATCGTTTTACTAGATCAGACTGTCACGAAAATTCCAAAACAGTGATTATATTTTCTGGTTTCCGAAAGCACACCCATAAGCACTACTATAATCCTCGGTTTGCTGGCACGGTAATACTAGATTAAACTTGCTTACTAGGCAATTGCCAGCAGTGTTTACTAAACAATTGCTAGCAGCATTTCCGATCATTGCGATTCAATACGACGGCAATTCGACCCCCAAATGGTATGATCCATACAAGCGATGAATCACCAATTAATCACGACACCGGTGGGTGATCTCTTACAGGTTCCCTCTATTACCTACTCTCGGTGCGATTGTCAAACCAAAAAATCATTAGATGTGGGAGCAAGGCTCGAAGGCATACATGCAATCACCTTTCTAAATCAGGTTGTGTCTACGAATAACAGTGCAGAACCAAAACAAGGTCTTGAACTCTTCCGGCGTCAAAACCCCGACAAGGATTTGGGTTGCAAGCAAAACAAATGGTTCCGACGTCAAACCCTTCACTAGGCCATATCACGATCCTTTGAGGGATCAGGCACTGCTACCGGGTCAGAGGACCACTTCCCAGGTCCGCCGGTGGCTAGTTGTGAAACGGTACAGCGGGGAGCGGAAGAACAGGGACAACATCGTGGATAGAAGGGAGACCAACACTTGGCGGGGGGAAGAGTCCTATTCTCGTTTTAGCATCGTACAAACCCAGAAGTTGTGTCGATGAACCACGATAGGTTCGGCCACGTCCCAAGGATCAAGAACCACATGAGGTCTCTTCTCGTCAGGCAACTAAAACAGAGGAGGAAGGGGGCATCTTGTCGACTGAGCAAACCAGCGCAAACCAGGACGAGATTATAGAGTAGAATGAGAGAGGGGAGCCCCTAGATGGTTACCTCGTGAGGAATCGCTCTGTGGTCGCTCCAGCTGTCAGAGCTTCGAGCTTTACCGCTGGGGAAGACAGCCGCCGTCCGAGCTCTCCACGCGCCCACGAATTGAATTGGTTGTGGGAATACGTAGGCAAGTGGTCCAGGTTGCTATCCGAGCTGATAGAGATCGAGGGGACAACCCGAAACGAGAACTTGGGAGGAAAGGGGAAATAGCAGCGGCGGCTGCATGGTCCAAAAGAGGGCGTTTTTGTATTAGGGCACCACGCAGAGAGTGAAGTAGCTCGCTGGGTTCAGGGAAACGAGGGGAAGTTGTTGGCGAGGAAAGCGTGAAGAGGCGCTCAGCCTGGCGTGCGCGAGAGACCAGGGAGGCATCCCTGCTGTTGTGCCTGGCGTCCGCGTGAAGATCGGAGGTAGGGGATGACCGAGTCCAGCTACCCGGACCGGACCATCACCAGCTGAACCGGGTCTTGGACCAAGGTCCAGACCGAACCAAAGAAATCAAAAGAAAACAACCAATTATAGGTTAAAAGCACATATAGCCTAATAGGGTCCAATTGAGGGTGCATACGATGTCCAAAAGACCCCAAATTTTGAGGGTTAAATAATTAAGATGTGAGGAACTCAATTATGAGCTTAGATTTGTATTTTGAGGTTACTACATCTATAATTTAACCTGTGCACATTAGTCATTCAATTAATGAAATGAACTAAGTCTAAATGTCAAAGATGGTCAAACCTTCCATCTAATCTCAATTATTGACCTATATGATACCCAGGTCTAGCCTAGTTCACAAATCTAGGGTAAAGTGATCTAGATCATCATTATTGCTTATAAGCTAGCTAATTGAGGTATTAAGATAACAATTCTTCATGTCTTCAACTCTATGGAAAATAACTCGAGTTAAACTGAGGTTTGAGGGTCAAAAGTCACCTAATTCAAAACAAAGTACGAAGAAAAATTTCCATGATGTAAATATCAAAGTAGGGTTAAAGAAAAGGAAAAGATGTTTTGTACCTGGAATTGGGGATGTCACATGAGCAATGTTCCTCTTGTTATGAGTGAGTTGATGCACAACGGTATTTCTTGTCACTACTCCTTTGCTCCTTCATGTGCAACATATATTTGATCCTCACCTTTGATTGGCACATCAATTTCCTTCCTTCTCCCACATGATTGTGTGGCTTGTAATTTCCAAAGACCTTCTATGATGACATATAAGGACAAACAATTCAACCTTGTTCTCCTGCTAGCATTGGGATACATGACTTGACTAATTAGGAGGTGATTAAATATTTGAGGAAAACCCTGATAAAGCTCGTGTGAATGAGCTATGGAGCTTGCCTTTACAACAAGTATTCATTTTGATGTACCATTACTCCAGAATTTACTTTTGCAATTGGGCTTCTTGAAAAAATACATGTGTGCCACCATGGCACTATTTGTCATTTCTTGTACATATTTGATCAAATAATTTTCATAATCAATCAAGTACACTTGTACTTGAACAAATTTTCTTTTTTTTTCTAGTTGAATTGTACTTCTACCTAACATGATATCCGATCTATATGATAGAATGTATATTCAAATTTGACATTTATGTCTATTATAAGAGACATTAATTGGTGATGCCTCAGCTCTGTTGGTCAAGTCCAACATATGTATTCTTCTTGAAATAATAAGTTGACTTCTTTTTAGTATGGAAAGTGATTTCCCTAGGATGCCACTTTAGTGGCCTTTTCATTTATTAAGTAATAATTTTTCTACTCATTTATATAAACATCCCCATATTGTGTGTTATTAATTGCACAACATTTCTTGTTCATATTGATCCTTGTGCCTCACCTATTCAATCTCCTTCTCAAATAGAACTTCCATTTCCTTGTATCTTTGACCTGATGTTGTACAATTTAAAGATTTTGTGGACCTATTTCTTAAACAGTGTATAAGGTCCAGTGGATGGTTTGACCATATTCTATTCTATCACCGAGATAATTGACTTTACGTACTGAGGGGTTATTTGATTTCTGAAGGAGATCTCTAATAAAGCACATGCATAATAGTAAAGGTATCGATCTTCATAATAGTGATCATTTCGATGTTCCTTTACCTCTAATCCAACTTACTAACCAAGTTTACTTCGTGACTTATTATTGATCAGATATGCAATATTGCCTGGTTCTATTTCGTAATAGCAAGTTTTCATAAAATATTAAATTTGTTCTATATTTCTAAACTTATTAATATATATAACCTTATTTGCTCAAATATTTTTCATTCCAAACTATATTTTATATTACCTTGAAGTAATAGTTTACTAGCCCATATGTATACCATGACTTCACCATTCAATTCACGTGTGTGTAGTGATTATATTGATATTTTTTTATCAAATACTCTCCACTTTCCCCAAAATTTTAAAACCTTATAGTTGGAGATCACAACACTTCATAGTCAAAAGTTGAGCTTTTAACAGTTAGATAGTTATATTTATGTAGATATTTATATGAATTACTTTGTTTGTGACTTGTAATTAAACTCAAAAGTGTAATAAATATTTCAATGGAATGAATTACAGTACACTTGAGTGTATGGAGAAACCCTAGACATACTTGTATATCAAATGGACATTTTTAAAGAAATTCAAGTGACCACATTGTGTGGGATTTGTAATATATACAAGCATCGACTGAACTTTCCTCGTAAAAATTTAGCTAACCAAAGATATAGATTGAGACAAAGGGTCTCTTTGGCTAAATTATCAGTTTAAATGTTTGATGCCCCAAATGGCTATGCACTGACTAAGTTTGTCTTGAGAAAATGAAGTCTACTTTGGTGCTTCTATATCTTTTTATGATTCACAATTAGCCAATAGAGTGGGCTAAGAATGGAAACATATTGGTTGGATACCCACCTATCCTCTACCTTAAAATGGCAAGAACTCATCTTATCCAAGTAAGTTGGTTAGTAGGAACCCTAAACTACAAATAGGAGTCAACTAGGTGCTCTAGATTACTTAGTACAACTGTCAATTCATCCCTTGGGCCGTCATGGATGAACTTATCTTCTTTTATTTTATTATAGAGCTCTTGCTAATCATCATCAATAGTAATTGGTAAGTAATACATAACCATCAAGGTCAAAGATGAGCATGCACTCTAAGTGTTGAATGCTACCATTTTTGTAGACACCTCAACGGTTGTGGGGTTGAGTATTTCTCTAGATTGGGTTTTCCTTGTAGATATCCACTCATGGTGGCAAAGTAGAAGTACAGTAGTAGTAGAATACTCAACAGTACCAAGAGCAGGCTGTTAAGAAGAAAAAACATCCAGTCTCTATTGGTGAAGCCTTGCGTAGCCACCTAGACCCAACTTGTAGTTGTGCAATTCTTTGCATGCCCTTTTTTTAGCATCACTTAAAGTCTGGTTAATCCAAAACATATGTTAAATATGTAATACAATAAATTCATAAGATTATATTCTAAATGAGGAGGCTTAATACCTTGAATTCATCGATTTTTCTTGAAGCAACAAATGCGTCCCACACCTTCGGGATGAGATAGTTTCATTGCTCAATGACTGACTTCTTCTTCTTGTTGTTCATTATCTCTTGTCATATGTGTCCTATAATTCCTTAGTACCCTCCCACAATGTTGCAACACCTTTTTACAATGTAGTTTTTCATCAAAATCAAATATGCTCTATAAAACTTCATAGACTTGATGGAATGTTCTTAAAAATAGAATTGTGAATATCTTTCAAAATCATAATATCTCATAGATAGATCCTTCCATATTAAGTCTTTTGTACCTTGATCAACTTTATGCCTGGATCCTAATGTTATATCTGAGTTGCTATGAGTAAGAACCCTAGATATTGCATAAAAGATCTGCTATTGTTCCCAATAGGATTTCCTACATCATAAAACTTAATGACCAGCTTTGGTCCTTTACTCCCTTTACTCCACTAACTTGTTCATCATGGTGACGCCTCATTTACTTACACACTCACTATGCTCCTAGACAAGATCAACAAGATCCTCAGGGCGCACATCCTCAAGAAGATAAAATTGACAAGATACATATAAGTTGCAAAAAAATGTAACTTTCAAATGTGATACACATTATAAAATGCACATCTATGTAATAAAACAATATGACTTACACCGGTCTCATCCTCACGGTGCACATCGTCTTGATACTCATCCTCAAACTAATCATCATCACGGTCATCATATTCACAGTCAGATTCCATTTAAAAATGTCATATGAAAAATAGTCAAGCAATAAAATATAAGTGATAAAGAATGTAAAACTCACATCTAAGATTTTTTTATAAAAATGCATGCCTCTGGTATAGATTGGACCATTTCAATGAAGTTGTATCTTCCTACTCTTACAAGAGTTAGGTTCCTGATTTTCATCAATTAGGGTTTACTATTCACATTACATGTCATCACCCTAGAATTAGGGTTTACTATTCACCTCATGGTGAATTGAACTCATAACATCATCATGTATGAGAAACATCATCATTTAAGCCCTCAAATAAGATTAAGATTCATCAATTATCATAATTAGGGTTTCCATGATCTCACCTAGGTGGATCATACCCTAATCATGCATATTCATGTGTATTGAAGGTACTTTTCTTGAATTTCCACCTTAAAAGGGTACTTTCTCTCTCCTATGATACTTTCTCTCTCCTCTTACTAGTAGATGGTGACTACACCACTCTAGATTAGGTTGGGTTAAGTTCTCATTGACTATCATAAGCCAAATCATCACTATCAGGTGATTAGGGTTTGATTGAAACAAGATATCCTTCAATTGAATCCCTCAAGGGTATTTTAGTAATTTACACCATTGAACACCATTATGGGTCAATTCATTAGTCACTTAATCCCTTAATGTCCTAGGTTACCATTAGGGTTTAGATTAGATCACCATTAAACCAAAAACACCTTCAAGTGATTAAGCATAAACAACATTGAAAACCTCCAAACGGTTTCAACCTTCAACCTCCAAACGGTTTGAAACCATTTGGATGTGTTGACCGTTTGCTATGTTTAACTCCAAAACCGCATGACCTCAATGTCGTTTGCCCAAACCGTTTGGGTGCGTTGACCGTTTGGAAAGGTTGACTTCCAAACTGTTTGAGCTTATGCGGTTTCAAACCGTTTGATCCCAAACGATCTTGCAAGACCGTTTGGATTGAAACGGTCTCAAGACTGTTTGATCGGGTTGACCAAGGGACGACCGTTTTAGGGTCTGTTGGTAACATATTGAATTTCATTCCTACAAAGAATCATAATCTAATTCTTAACCAATTGAGGGTTGAAGGCAATTCAACATCCAAACCCTAATCGGAATGAAATTGTTGTTTTCATGTATAGATCTCAAACGGTTTGCAACCGTTTGATCCCAAACGATCTTGCAACCGTTTGGACCAAAAGGGTCCAAGGTCGGTTGATAAAGCTACCTAAGAATTCACGCCCATCATCTTCAACCTCTGTTCAGGTCGGTTACTCCACCGTTTTGCTTGCAAAAGTGCAAGGAAGAAGGGAGGTAGAAGAAGAACTAAGACTTAAAATTTCAAAAACAAGATATGCATATAAAGCAAGGAGTTTAGAGTTATAAAACCCGCCTTAGAACGTTGTTCCTAGAGCTCCAAGCTTCCAAGCTTCAGACTCTAATGGTGTCTTGAGCTCCACAACTCTACCAGAGGTGATTCTCCAAGGAAAAGATGGGGATGGTCGGCTAGAACAAAGAACCTAAGTGAGTTAACCACAGAACCAACCTTTTAAGAAGAATTCCTCCATGAATTCGAGCTAGAAGATGGTTCCTACTCACCTTAGCACTAGTTGGTCGTTCTCCTGAGCTCTAGAGCTTTTCCTTAGCCGACTGAGGAAGATGAGAAATGAAGAGAACAAGTGATACGTTCACTTGGTTTGCAAGGGTTCTAGCTTCTATATTTTAGGCTATTTTCTACCTTAAGAACCTCCAAAACATGGAATTCTCATCCAAGTCCCTCCTCGTTTCTAAGGCACGCCCAATCTATCAAAACTTATGTAAAGTCCATCAAAACTCAAGATCTAAGGGTGAAGAAAACCAACTTTCAACTAGGGTACATATATGAAAGGTCTCCATTCTCATACTTGGTAAATTTTATGCACAAAAATCATTTTTCTTATCTGATTACTCATTCATGTGTCCCTTTCATCATTTTCACTCTAAATGACGTCAAAAGTCATAAAAGATGTTCTAGATGGTGTATTTTATAAATTGCACCCCATATTTTGGGTAAATTGCACTTTACTCCAAAATTAGGGTTTTAAAGCACAAGGATCATTCCACAAGCTGCATCTTGATGCCCAAGCTTGGAAAATCCATCATACCTCATCATATTCACTCACATGATGTCTCATTACCAGAAGAACATCTTAACTTGTGAACATTGCAAGTTAAACCCTTTAACTGGGTAATTTGCACATAGGTCCCTACATTACAAAACAGTACTACAACTTTGTTTAAAAGGACCAAAATTGAAAGTATATGTTCCTGAGGAACTTAATTACATGCCAGGGAATAATCACAAGTATCTAATCACACATTTAGGCAAAACTTCTAGGGTTAGGTTATAACCCAGGTCAGGGATGTTACAATAATCTATAAAACACTTCCCATACCCAAACCTGAGAGTACGGGAAAGACACTAGGACTCTACTACTAACATCTACAACTGTCCCACCTTCATATTTTATTGATCACTAGGTTTCTCCTCTTCAACAACACATCCTTGACCTCATTTCCCAAGACCACCTAAAAAGATGTGGTGACCCACAGGTGAGGCCCATGCTCCAGCGAGAGATATAACTCTCTCCAATATTTATTGTTTACAACAGATTAATTAATAGTAAATAAACTCAGCAATTGGAGTAAAGAACAAGCAATTGAGCAGGTTCAACAGTTTAAGCATACTAAGAACGTTTAACAAGTAAACTTAGCAACAAGTATGACTACTCAAGTTCATAGAATATCATCTTGTAAGAACTATGTAGTATAAAGACAAGGCAAGTGTTAATCAACCAAAGTGAAACATATTTAACCCTAACTTATATACTACATGGATTATATTACTTCTTTTATTATGCCCTAAGGATTTGAGTCATACCACCCAAATCCAACCAATAACTACTAAGTCAAAATAAGTACCATACTAGATCTATGGAAGAGTCAAACTCCATGATCTCACCAACAACTCCCTGTCAGTATGAGAGACAACACTAAAACATAACAGTCAACTACCAAAAGTGACATATAGTCAAGCTGAAAACAACTAGCCCGCCTTGGTACAGGTCAAGACACTAGAGAATAGATCATGCATGCCTATTCTATTTGGAGCATCATGTACTGTACTCACTGATGTCATTCACATATCACAATATCCAAGGCATGACCATAGTCATCCTCCATAACCTACAATTTTGGACGCAAGGATATATCCTCAAGTTGCATCTTTGCATATTCAATAATATGCTCTCTAAGTTTCCCATAGGAATTACTCATTTCACTACCCAACAATTTTTGATAGTGGAATGGATCTATGACACGTGGAAACTACATGATTAGGGTTTCACTTGATTAGTTATACCAATTGAGTAAATTAAGGCTTCATCATACAAATGGACATACAAATCCTAATTCATTTCTAGTAAGAGTATATGTATTGCAACTTCAAAAGATATAAAATGTTTGAGGTATAAATATTAATCACATTACCACATGCTATCTTTCATTACAATTTAATGGCCCACATTTTTCATCATACCATTACAAGGTACCCACTACTTATCACAAGTTCTAGGGTTTCAACCCTTATTGGATCATGAAGTGGATTTCACCTCAATCAGGGTTCAAACATGCCCAAAGGTCATTAAGACCATCACATAAATCATTGTAAGATCACAATTACCATCCTATCCTTAAACAAGGCTTAAAATATCATCATCACATATGCGTCTCTATAGATTTTAACATGGAAAGGCACTATGATATTCAATTAGTACTACATTGAGGTTTTAGAATAAGAAGAGTGCAATACATTATCACATTGATCATTCAAGAGGTTTGATTATAACCTATCTCCATCATTTAGTTACATTAGAGTTATACATCCACTTATTATGGTGATTTATCAAATATAACCATACGAGGGAAAAGGTAAGACTACAAGTTCAAGGGTGTTGTACCATCAAATTCTTATTATTAGAATCAACATATAATACTATGGAATTCATTCTAATCCATTGGATGTTGAAGCATCCACTATCATACACTGGATCGGGTTCATTATTCAAAATCATCAATTGGAGTATAGGTCTAACCAGTAAAACAATTGAACTAAGAAGCCATTGGTTTAGGGCTTAATTTATATTACAATTAAAGCCTTGAATCACCATCATTTGTGGTGACCTGATCCACCATCGGTTGTGACACTTTGTATCACCATCTGTTGATAGGATCAACTCTACTGTCATTTTTCACCATCAGGTGTTGAACTGATGTCACCATTGGTTGATACCATCATTAGATAACCAAACCATTGCTCATTGAGATTACAAAAGAAACTAACACTGACCCAAGTTGCAATCATCAGTCATCACCTTCGCTCACCACCATCGGTCATCAAGAAGACAACACCATCGTGTCATGTGTTTAGAGAAGAAAAGTGCAACATCCCTGACCTGGGTTATGTGTTAACCCTAGATGATTTTCCTAATAAGGTTGAGTAGATGCTTAACCTTACCTTATGAAAAGTAACTAGGACTCAAGAGGAACTTATATTCCATTTTGGTCCTTTTTTAATAATGTTGAAACATTATTTTACTGATTTGGACTAAAGTGAAAATTACCCAAGTTGAGGGGTTAAATTGTAAATTGTACATTATAATATGTTCCTCATATGTTGAAGCACCGTGAGATTGGATATGATGCAGAGGTATGGCTTGTGGTAGTCTGAGTACCAAGAAAGAGCTGATAAAGCAATGTTTGTGCATTAAAGCCTAGTTTTGGTGTAATGTGCAATTTACCCAAAACCCAGGGTTCAATATGCAAATTACCACTTCAATAAGGTCCCTAATGTTTCTTGGCATCCTGTAGAGAAAATAAAATGAGAGGGGTGCCTCATTTGAATTAAGTTGGAGGAGAGAGAATCTTGATATTAAAATAATCAAGATTTAATCCTAATTGAAACCCTAATTCAATTTAGTGCAAAAATAAATGTATTTATTAAAGGGCCTTCAACCAAAATTAAAATGGTTGGATTCATATGTGTTTGGACGTCATTGAGCTTTGCAAGGACCAAGAAATATCCTAAGGAGGTGAAAATTCCACTCACCTTATTATAAGAAAAAGAATTTCCACTCAAAAATGGATATTACTATTATAAGGGTTAAGGTGCTTAATTTATTTTCCTTTAATCCTTGGATAATGAAGAGGTTTTACAAGAGGATGAATATGGATTCTTGGCCAAGAATTGAGGGGGGAGTGGTGAAAATAATTTTGGGAATTAAAGGAATTAATTCCATTTTCTCTTTCCTTAGAAATTCCTTATACATATCACATTTCCAAACCACTTAAGGATCTTTCTTGGAATTTCTTTTCCCTTCTTGCCTTGGCCGACCACGAGAGAGTTGGGGAGAAGTATAAGGACGCCCCCAACCTGTAGGTAAGTCTTGAACTTCGTTCTTCTTGATTTCATGGTGGAAATCATAAAACAATGCTTGATTCTTGGTTTTCTTCACTCGATTTCCAATCCTAGCCAACTTGTTCATCTAAAAGCTCAAGAACGGACCTTGGGCAGTTGCTCGAACTCCATCCACCATAAGATCCGTGGATCTTGTATCTTGGAGATCAGATTTTGAGGCAGGTTTTATAACTCAAACCCTAAACGTTAATATTGCAATCCATTCTTCAATAATTGTTGATTATTTTCTTCTATTTGGTACTCTTTTGATTCATTGCTGAAATTCCTATGAAAAATGGCTGTTGTTCTTGGATGCACAAAGGAATATGATGATGGCATAATCTTGAAACTTTTCCCAAGAAAATAATTAGGCCAAACTATTTCAATAAGTTGCTCAAACGGTTTCCCAAACCGATTGGGAGCAAACGGTTTCAAACCTTTTAAGGGCAAACGGTTTCATCAAACTGAATGAGAGCAAACGGTTTCAAACCGTTTGGAGGTGTTGACCAGGGTTGACATTTGAGGATTTGTTGATAATGATGTTGTTTAATGACCCACTAATTGTAATTGATTAGTTCCAATTGGTTCATGAGTTGAAGGACAATCAATCACCAAACCCTAATCGGGTTAAGTGTTGATTTCTAATTTGATTAATTTGAACTTTGGGTTGATTGACCCAAACAGTTTCAAAACCATTTAGGAATCACCCAAACGGTCTCAAGACCATTTGGGGGTCACCCAAGACCATTTCGATGTCTAGGGTTAAGTATGGTTGAGCATTTGAAGGTTCAAAGATACTAGGTTGAAATGTAATCAAATGTTGATTGATTGATCAATCCAATGATCCAAACCCTAATTGGATGCCATGGATTTGGATGATGTGATGAGAAAACGGTCTCAAGACCATTTTGAGATTATATAAATGACCTCAAGACCGTTTGGGGGTCATTCAAGAACGTTTGAGGTCAGGTCATATCATATAATGATGATGGTTCATTGATTTCAATTGAATTGGTTCCACAATGTCAACCATTGATGGTTCCTTAGTTTCAAAACCCTAAGTGATGATTTATTGATTATCAACCCTAGTTCAATTGGGTTAAAAACCCTAAATTGAAGTTATGATTGAATGGCGATTCAGTGGTTCAATTGATGAATACTTTAGTGGTCCAATTGATAGTTGGTTCATGGATCGGAACCTTGAATTGATTAAGTGTTGATGTCCCTTTTTGGTCGATTCGGTTTTGAGAGGGTTTGGACCAAACGGTATCAAGATCGTTTGAGTCCAATTGGTCTCAAGACCGATTGGGACCAAATGGTCTCAAGACCATTTGAGACCAAACGGTCTCAAATCATTTGGAGACTCAAGTTCATTCGGTTTCAAGATGTGTTGACTAAACAGTTTCAAGCACCAACTTTGCTAAATGGTTTCAAAATGCTTGAACTTAATTGATCAGGACCGTTTGAGGTCTAAGTGACCCAGACCTTTTGAGGTTCAAATTGGTTAAATCATTAGGACACCTTATATGATCAAAGGTCAATTAGGTACTTGATTATTAATAATGTAGACCAGTGGTGATTATGAAGGTTAATCCTACTAGGTGTACTTAAGTGAAGAGTTAACCTAGATCAATCTTGAAGTATTTAACATCCTAGAGAGGATGATAGGGAGAGAGAATGGGTGAGATGATTTCTTATTTAATAAGCCCTAATTCTCTCATTATGAATAAATATGTAATCATGATTTGATCCATAATAATGAGATCATGAAATCCTCATTGAAAAGATTGATGTACCTTGACCCTAATCTAGGGCAAGGCTATGTGAAACCCTAATTGAGGGATAAGCTTAGTGAAACCATAATCTAGGGTGATGATGTAACCCTAACTTAGTGTAACAATGTAAGAAACCCTAATTTAATGGGAATTGTACATCCTAAACCTAATTTGGGTATAAGGCAAGAGAAACCTTACTTGGATGTGAATGGTAAACCTTAATCCCTAAAATGGGTTAAAGGTGCATGAAACCCTAATAAAGGGTAGTGCTACTAATGCTATGTGAATCCCTATCATTGAGTGATGTGTTGCAAAATCCTAATTTCACATAATACTAGGTGAAACCCTGATATAGAAGAATGTTATGTGAATCTCTAATGAAGAGCAATACTATGTGAAATCCATATAATATATGAAAGATGCTATGTGAACCTCAAACTATAATTGTGGAAATCCTATTCCTATTAATGGATTAGTGATTAATGTATTGAAAATTGTAACACCTAGAGGGGTTGATAATGGATATCCTTACATTAATAATTCTAACTCAAGGATGAGTCCATATTAGTGGCAAGGGTTGTATAATCTAAATAAGTGACATATGACCATTACCTTACATGATGAATGTAATGAACTAGTGCATAAAGTATTAGGATGGGGAATACCCTAAAACAAGTTAAGTGGATGAGTTCTAGTAATATAAAGGTGTTGAGGTAAGTGATACATCAAGATAGGATAGATATCACATCCAACACCCCCAATATTAAAATCCCTTGATGTTCTTTAAATCCAATTGGATAAGTGACACATGAAATGTGTCATGTCATTTGTTACATTGAGATGTAATGCACCTTGATGAATGTAGGCTAACATGCTTTATTAAAAGGTTAATCCAAATCAATAGACTATGATACAATCATATTCTGATAAAGATTAGAGAGAAACTCATACTTTGTGTTGATAATACATTCAATGATGAATGATGAGAACAAATAAGTATGTTTGAATACTTATGATATCAATATTGGCTTCTAGCTGTGAGAAGCAATGAAATAGGGATGATAATTAATAATATGATCTTAAGAGCCTAAATGGTTATTTATGGAAAACCCTAATGAAGGGTGCTGATATAAAAGAGATACCATGAACCCTAAAGAGGGAATAGTGGTATTACTTAGTGTTGTGTGGTACTGATATGAAAGAGAAACCATGAACCCTAAAGAGGGAATAGTGGTATTACTTAGTGTTGTATGGTGCTGATATGAAAGAGAAATCATGAACCCTAAAGAGGGAGTAGTGGTATTACTCAGTGTTGTATGGTGCTGATATGAAAGCATTATAATTGTTATTATGATTACTAATCATGCAGGAATGATGAGATGGAGAGTATAGCCAGGTAAGGGCTATGATGCTCTATTTATTGAGAATGTTTTATAGGCTTTATAAGCCTTCATATGCTATGTGTAGTAAGAATCATTGAACTTTGTGTACTATGTGCAATACTTTGTGTAGCAAGAACCATAATGTCCTTGGTCAGATGATCTGAAGGTATTAAGTTACCTAATAAGTGGTAATAAGTATCCTATGATGAGATATGGGTTCAAATACCCAGATTCTATAATCATGATAATGAACTTGTTAAGAAGTGGAAATGTACTTAATGAGTTGAGAGATTAAGATCCCAATACTTTATGAAAAGAGTATGGCTACATGCCATGATTCCACAATGACAATGCCAGGCATTAGATATATGATCTAAGCCTAAAGAGAGTTAATGTTGTGGAAATGATTATATAGTGAATAAATGTTATACATGTTCTTCATATTCATTAATGGATAAGTGACATATTGCTCTATCAAGTTATAGCTGCAATGCTTTTAATAAGAATAATGTTCTAATCTGTTAGACAATGATTTAACTGTTGTCAAACAATTATAATTCCTCTGTTCAGTTTTATCTTATTAAACTGCAATAATAATGTTTCTGGCAGAGAGTTATATCTTTCGTTGGGGCAATTTTACAATTGTCTCACCCCCGTGGGAACTATATTTTTTAGGTGGACGCGGACGAGGAGGCAGGAATCCTTCAGTAGGTGAAGGACAACAGAAGCAGCAGGGACAACAGTGAAGTACTCTCAGGTCCTTGGAGTAGTAGTTAGTGCTTTCGAGATTTTGGCTCAGTGCCTCAAGATTTTACACTGCTTGTGTTTAGTTTAACAAGAGCAGTTGATGCTTGTAATTTTCAGATAGAGATGATGCAGGACATGTACCTTTAAACCAGAATGTAAATGTGTTACTTTTGTTCTATGTGAGAAAGTTTTCCTTGAATGGATCTCTTGGTAAAAAGGTTCTAATTTTTAGTGATTTTTGGTAATCTGGTGCTTAGTGAACGCTTCCGCATTAGTTAATTATGTTTTTATGAGTTGTATGCCACAATTAGGTGGTATCAGAGCTATAGGTTTGCTGAGTCTACAGAGACATAAGACTAAGGTTGTTGAGTCTATTCTAAGTGTCCTCCAGTTTATCTGATAGTATCTTCTACTCACATAGGAGAAGAAGAACTTGAAGATGTCTGGACCACATGAAGAACATGCTGCTAAGAGCAGCACTGCTGCACCAGGAGAAGGTGTAAGAGTCCAGAATAGGGAAGTGCTTGCACCTGAACAGCCCCAGATTGACCCAGCTGTGATAGAAAAGCCAGCCCTCCATGCTCTATTTGAGAAATTCCTGGCATCCATGACACATATGGCAGACATGATGCCACCACCTGCACCTAGGGCACCATCCCATTATGAGGATTATTGAGCCAGCAAGACTTTTGAGAGACTTCGCCGGTTGGAGCCATAGATTATACTGGTAGATCTGATCCAGAAGATGTTGATTTGTGGATGACAGAGCTGGAAAAGGCTTTCAGGATCCTTGATATTCCTAAAGCTAAAAAGGTAAGACATGTTGTGTACCTCCTAATAGGGAGTGTTGGTCATTGGTGGATGATAGAGGAAGATAAGAGACCAGGTGAAGAAATTGGATGGGAGGTATTCCGACGAGAATTCGTCAGTATATACTTCCCTAAAACGTATCTAGACGAGAAGATCTCTCAATTTGAGAGGATCAAACAAGGACAGATGACCGTTAGCGGGTATGAAGCTAAGTTCATGGAGCTATTGCGGTTTTGTCTGCATATGGCAGTTAATGATGAGGAAAGAATTCAGCATTTTGAGAAGGGTTTGAACGCTGAACTAACCACTCCTATGTCTAGTTTAGAGAACAGGGAGAGGTTTGCCACTTTTGTGGAGTCGGTAAGGAGGATAGAAAGGTCTGAAATCGAGAAACAATAGACCAATGGTAAGAAGATATATACACAGTCTCAAGGACAAAGGTCTGAAAGTTTTAAGAAGTTGAGATTTTCTGCATCGGCAGCATCATCGAGATTCCATACCCAGACACAATGGATGTCAAGTAGGGGTAGGGATCGTAGTAATGTTCCAAGTAGAGCCTCCGACATAGCATCAACCTCGGTGACTGGATGTCACAGACATTTTGCACCTAGGATCTGTTACCAATGTAGACAACCAGGACATCTGGAAAAGGATTGTCCAGACAGGTTTTTGATGATGACTCAACCTTAGGGGCAGAGTCAGCAAGGCACACAAAGGAGGCAATTTTCTAGTAACAATAGAGGACGTGGACAGACGTCCCAAACAGGTCAGATGAAATAGTTTCATTTTGATATTTCATATCATGATTCTATGTGTTAAAAATAAGAAAGTAGTTGTTCTTGAGCTTCCTTTGACTAGTCCTATAAGGACACAAGGGAGATGAGAACTTACATCTTACTCAGTGTTCCTTAAAATGCTTTATAATCTCCCTTATCTGTCTGTTAAAAGATGAGATATAAAAGTGATGCCTGAAGAAATTCAAGAATGAAAAATCATGTGTGTATAATGATATGAAAAGTGAGGAATATGATAGCAAATAAAGTGCATACTACCTAATCTCAATACTTGTATACCCTGGCCAGGTATATGATTATTAGAAGATAAGGCAAGTATGGAACTCTTAGATTGTTATCTTTCTGATTACTCTGATCAAGTAATCATTTTGAAACAATCTAGAGAGTATGATGAAATTAAATAGGAAGAGCTAAGTGAACTTTCTCAGTGAATTTTCTCAAATAAATTCTCAGTGAACTTTCTCAGTGAAATTGCTCAGTGAAACTTTCTAAGTGAATTTTCTCAAATAAATTCTCAGTGAACTTTCTCAGTGAAATTGCTCAGTGAAACTTTCTAAGTGAATTTTCTCAAATAAATTCTCAGTGAACTTTCTCAGTGAAATTGCTCAGTGAAACTTTCTCAGTGAATTTTCTCAAATAAATTCTCAGTGAACTTTCTTAGTGAAATTGCTCAGTGAATTTTCTCAAATAAATTCTCAGTGACTTTCTCAGTGAATTTGCTCAGTGAAACTTTCTAAGTGAATTTTCTCAAATAAATTCTCGGTGAACTTTCTCAGTGAAATTTCTCAGTGAAACTTTCTAAGTGAATTTTCTCAAATAAATTCTCAGTGAACTTTGTCAGTGAAATTGCTCAGTGAAACTTTCTAAGTGAATTTTTTCAAATAAATTCTCAGTGAAATTGCTCAGTGAATCTTTCTAAGTGAATTTTCTCAAATAAATTCTCAGTGAACTTTCTCAGTGAAATTGCTTAGTGAAACTTTCTAAGTGAATTTTCTCAAATAAATTCTCAATGAACTTTCTCAGTGAAATTGCTCAGTGAAACTTTCTAAGTGAATTTTCCCAAATAAATTTCTTAGTGAACTTTCCCAATCAAAGCGCTAAGTGAACTTTCCCAAACAAATAAAGGATTTTTGAGTGAATTACCTCTATATGATATATATGTTTCTCTTTTGATAAATATTTTTGGATGATGATAGAAGTATGTTCTTTTATGCTTTTTCCTTTCAATAATATGAACATCATATGTTAGGGGTTTATGCTCTACATAAACATAAACATTGATAAGGTTGAATTAATGAAAGGAACTTTGTGTGAATTATATATCCATGATATTAAGATATTATGTGGAGACTTGAGGGTATGATAAATGAATAAATTTGTCCCTCCTTTTTCCTGGGATTTTGATGACGAAATCCTTGTTAGGGGTTTATAATTTGTAACATCCCTGACCTGGGTTATGTGTTAACCCTATATGATTTGCCTAATAAGGTTGAGTAGATGCTTAACCTTACCTTATGAAAAGTAATTAGGACTCAAGTGGAACTTATATTCCATTTTGGTCCTTTTGAATAATGTTGAAACATTGTTTTACTGATTTGGACTAAAGTGCAAATTACCCAAGTTGAGGGGTTAAATTGCAAATTTTACATGATAATATGTTCCTCATATATTTAAGCACCATGATATTGGATATGATGTAGAGGTATGTCTTGTGGTAGTCTGAGTACCAAGAAAGAGCTGATAAAGCAATGTTTGTGCATTAAAACCTAGTTTTGGTGTAAAGTGCAATTTACCCAAAACCCAGGGTTCAATATGAAAATTACCACTTCAATAAGGTCCCTAATGCTTCTTGGAATCCTGTAGAGCAAATAAAATGAGAGGGGAGACTCATTTAATTAAGTTGTAGGAGAGAGAATCTTGATATTAAAATAATCAAGATTTAATCCTAATTGAAACCCTAATTCAATTTAGTGCAAAAATAAATGTATTTATTAAAGGGCCTTCAACCAAAATTAAAATGGTTGGATTCAGATGTGTGTGGACGTCCTTGAGCTTTGCAAGGACCACGAAATATCCTAAGGAGGTGAAAATTCCACTCTCCTTATTATAAGAAAAAGAATTTCCACTTAAAAATGGATATTACTATTATAAGGGTTAAGGTGCTTAATTTATTTTCCTTTAATCCTTGTATAATGAAGATGTTTTACAAGAGGATGAATATGGCTTCGTGGCCAAGAATTGAGCGGGGAGTGGTGAAAATAATTATGAGAATTAAAGGAATTAATTCCATTTTCTCTTTCCTTGGAAATTCCTTATACATATCCCATTTCCAAACCACTTAAGGACCTTTCTTGGAATTTCTTTTCCCTTCTTGCCTTGGACAACCACGAGAGAGCTGGGGAGCAGGATAAGGACGCCCCCAACCTGTAGGTAAGTCTTGACCTTCGTTCTTCTTGATTTCATGGTGGAAATCATAAAACAATGCTTGATTCTTGGTTTTCTTCACTCGATTTCCAATCCTAGCCAACTTGTTCATCTAAAAGCTCAAGAACGGACCTTGGGCAGTTGCTAGAACTCCATACACCATTAGAGATGTGGAGCTTGGAGCTTGGAGATCAGATTTTGAGGTGGGTTTTATAACTCAAACCCTAAACGTTAATATTGCAATCCATTCTTCAATAATTGTTGAATATTTTCTTCTATTTGGTACTCTTTTGATTCATTGCTGAAATTCCTATGAAAAATGGCTGTTGTTCTTGGATGCACAAAGGAATATGATTATAGCATCATCTTGACACTTTTCCCAAGAAAATTATTTGGCCAAACGGTTTCAATAAGTTGCTCAAATGGTTTCCCAAACTGATTGGGAGCAAACAATTTCAAACCGTTTAAGGGAAAACGGTTTCACCAAACCGAATGAGAGAAAACGGTTTCAAACTATTTGGAGGTGTTGACCAGGGATGACCATTTGAATATTTGTTGATAATTATGTTGGTTAATGACCCACAGATTATAATTGATTAGTTCCAATTGGTTCATGAGTTGAAGGACAATCAATCACCAAACCCTAATCGGGTTAAGTGCTGATTTCTAATTTGATTAATTTTGAACTTTGGGTTGATTGACCCAAATGGTTTCAAAACCATTTGGGAATCACCCAAACGGTCTCCAGACAATTTGGGGGTCACCCAAGACCGTTTGGAGGTCTAGGGTTAAGTATGGTTGAGAAATTGAAGGTTCAAAGATACTAGGTTGAAATGTAATCAAATGTTGATTGATTGATCAATCCAATGATTCAAACCCTAATAGGATGCCATGGATTTGGATGATGAGATGGGACAATGGTCCCAAGACTGTTTGGAGATCATCCAAATGACCTCAAGACCGTTTGGGGGTCATTCAAGACCGTTTGAGATCAGGTCATATCATATAATGATGACGGTTCATTGATTTCAATTGAATTAGTTCCACAATGTCAACCATTGATGGTTCCTCGGTTTCAAAACCCTAAATGATGATTTCTTGATTATCAACCCTAGTTCAATTGGGTTCAAAACCATAAATTGAATGTCTAATTGAATGCTGATTCAGTGGTTGAATTGATGAATACTTTAGTGGTCCAATTGATAGTTGGTTCATGGATCGGAACCTTGAATCGATTAAGTGTTGATGTCCCTTTTTGGTCCATTCAGTTTTGAGAGGGTTTGGACCAAACGGTCTCAAGACCATTTGGGACCAAACGGTCTCAAGACCGTTTGGGACCAAAGGGTCTCAAGACCGTTTGAGACCAAATGGTCTCAAACCGTTTGGAGACTCAAGTTCATTCAGTTTCAAGATGTGTTGACTAAACGGTTTCAAGCACCAACTTTGCTAAATGGTTTCAAACCGTTTGAACTTAATTGATCAAGACCGTTTGAGGTCTAAGTGACCAAGACCATTTGAGGTCTAAGTGACCAAGACCTTTTGAGGTTCAAATTGGTTAAACCATTAGGACACCTTATATGATCAAAGGTCAATTAGCTACTTGATTATTAATAATGTAGACCAATGGTGATTATGAAGGTTAATCCTGCTAGGTGTAGTTAAGTGAAGAGTTAACCTAGATCAATCTTGAAGTATTTAACATCCTAGAGAGGATGAGAGGGAGATAGAATGGGAGAGATGATTGCTTATTTAATAAGCCCTAATTCTCATTATGAATAAATATGTAATCAGGATTTGATCCATAATAATGAGATCATGAAATCCTCATTGAAAAGATTGATGTACCTTGACCCTAATCTAGGGCATGGCTATGTGAAACCCTAATTAAGGGCTAAGATTAGTGAAACCATAATCTAGGGTGATTATGTAACCCTAACTTAGTGTAACAATGTAAGAAACCCTAATTTAATGGGAATTGTACATCCTAACCCTAATTTGGGTACGAGGCAAGAGAAACCCTACTTGGATGTGAATGGTAAACCTTAATCCCTAAAATGGGTTAAAGGTGCATGAAACCCTAATAAAGGGTAGTGCTACTAATGCTATGTGAAGCCCTATCGTCGAGTGATGTGTTGTGAAATCCTAATTTCACATAATACTAGGTGAAACCCTGATATAGAAGAATGTTATGTGAATCTCTAATGAAGAGCAATACTATGTGAAATCCATATAATATATGAAAGATGCTATGTGAACCTCAAACTATAATTGTGGAAATCCTATTCCTATTAATGGATTAGTGATTAATGTATTGACAATTGTAACACCTAGAGGGGTTGATAATGGATATCCTTACATTAATAATTTTAACTCAAGGACGAGTCCATATTAGTGGAAATGGTTGTATATTCTAAATAAGTGACATACGACCATTACCTTACATGATGAATGTAATGAACTGATGCATAAAGTATTAGGATGGGGAATACCCTAAAACAAGTTAAGTGGATGAGTTCTAGTAAGATAAAGGTGTTGAGGTAAGTGATACATCAAGATAGGATAGATATCACATCCAACACCCCAATACTAAAATACCTTGATGTGCTTTAAATCCAATCAGATAAGTGACACATTTAATGTGTCATGTCATTTGTTACATTGAGATGTAATGCACCTTGATGAATGTAGGCTAACATGATTTATTAAAAGGTTAATCCAAATCAATAGACTATGATACAATCATATTCTGATAAAGATTAGAGAGAAACTCATACTTTGTGTTGATAATACATTCAATGATGAATGATGAGAATAAATAAGTATGTTTGAATACTTATGATATCAATATTGGCTTCTAGTTGTGAGAAGCAATGATATAGGGCTGATCATTAATAATATGATCTTAAGAGCCTAAATGGTTATTTATGGAAAACCCTAATGAAGGGTACTGATATAAAAGAGATACCATGAACCCTAAAGAGGGAATAGTTGTATTACTTAGTGTTGTGTGGTACTGATATGAAAGAGAAACTATGAACCCTAAAGAGGGAATAGTGGTATTACTTAGTGTTGTATGGTGTTGATATGAAAGAGAAATCATGAACCCTAAAGAGGGAGTAGTGGTATTACTTAGTGTTGTATGGTGCTGATATGAAAGCATTATAATTGTTATTATGATTACTAATCATGCAGGAATGATGAGATGGAGAGTATTGCCAGGTAAGGGTTATGATGCTCTATTTATTGAGAATGTTTTATAGGCTTTATAAGCCTTCATATGCTTTATGTAGTAAGAATCATTGAGTTTTGTGTACTATGTGCAATACTTTGTGTAGCAAGAACCATAATGTCCTTGGTCAGATGATCTGAAGGTATTAAGTTACCTAATAAGTGGTAATAAGTATCCTATGATGAGATATGGGTTCAAATGCCCAGATTCTATAATCATGATGAGGAACTTGTTAAGAAGTGGAAATGTACTGAATGAGTTGAGAGATTAAGATCCCAATACTTTGTGAAAAGAGTATGGCTACAGGCCATGACTCCACAATGACAATGCCAGGCATTAGATATATGATCTAAGCCTGAAGAGAGTTAATGTTGTGGAAATGATTATATAGTGAATAAATGTTATACATGTTCTTCATATTCCTTAATGGATAAGTGACATATTGCTCTATTAAGTTATAGCTGCAATGATTTTGATAAGAATAATGTTCTAATCTGTTAGACAATGATTTAACTGTTGTCAAATAATTATAATTCCTCTGTTCAGGTTTATCTTATTAAACTGCAATAATAATGTTTCTGGCGGAGAGTTATATCTCTTGCTGGGGCAATTTTACAATTGTCTCACCCCCGTGGGAACTACATTTTTTAGGTGGACGCAGACGAGGAGGTAGGAATCCTTCAGTAGGTGAAGGACAGCAGCAGCAGCAGGGATATCCGTGAAGTCTCAGGTGGAGACACTAGCTGTTATGCCTTGTATAGATGTATATAGAGTTCTATGTGTCGTCTCTGTACTCTCAGGTCCTCGGAGTAGTAGTTAGTGCTTTTGAGATTTTGGCTTAGTGCCTCGAGATTTTATATTGCTTGTGTTTAGTTTAACAAGAGCAGTTGATGCTTGTAATTTTCAGATAGAGATGATGCAGGACATGTACCTTTAAACCAGAATGTAAATGAGTTACTTTTGTTCTATGTGAGAAAGTTTTCCTTGAATGGATCTCTTGGTAAAAAGGTTTTAATTTTTAGTGATTTTCGGTAATCCGCTGCTTAGTGGACGCTTCCGCCTTAGTTAATTATGTTTTTATGAGTTGTATGCCACAAAAACAATATAGAAATCCTAATATGGACCATCTATTGATGGGTGCTTAGCACCATCTATTGTCATGACAACATGTCCTAAGTCATATTCTACCTTAGGAAGAATGTGCAAATAATTACAGGTTCATCTAGAACTGGAAATAAAATAGGGAACACCATAAAAATCGAAATCCTAAGCAAGCATGGTTTCTTAATGCTTAGATCATCACTTTTAAACATGAACATGAACTAACAAGCTTATAGCAAGCAATATAAATAAAGAGGGTTATAAAACTCACCTATAAGGAGAAGAAAAGACTTCTAGAAGCAAGAAATTTGAGAAAACAAAGTAAGAAAAACTATAGGCAAGATTTGAAATCGGCCAAGTAGCACCTTTCTCCACAAGAGAAGAAAAACCCTAGTAGAAGAAGCAAGAAAGGTAGGTTCTTGTGTTCTAGAACAAATTTTACCATGGAAAGCCATGGTTATGACCTGGAGGAAGGTAGGAGGAATAATAAGAGCAAAAGAAACGAAGGAAAGAAGGGAATACTTACTTGTTTAGGTTAAGAACACCAAAAGGCATCTTTGGAAACCCTAAAGGAAGCAAAACGGAATCCTAGGTGGTTCCACCAAGAAGGTCGACACCTGCTTTTTCCTTGGAGAACTCCTCTGTGGCCCAACAAAGAAGGGATGATGATATAAGTAGGATGGAAGTGGTAGAGATAAAAAGTTATGGTTGGGAGATTAAGGATAGGTATATAAAGCTTGAGGATAAGAGAGAGGAGAAGCTTGAGGCATGTATCCATGGTTGAGAACTTCCATGGATGTACATGCAGAAGTAGATCCATCAGTCCTCCTGCTACCTAACCATCATCCCTTGATTTCTAGAGGGGTCATTTGTCATCTAGAATAGGATATACTTTGGTCTCCACCCCTAAAAGGACCATCGGCCAACACATATCACTTACAAAAGGGAAAAATGGTACTTTCTATCCCACCATCAGTTGGGAGCCTTTACCCACGTCAACCATCAGTTGCACCACTTATAGGGTGAACCTTCAACAATCCTACATCCAAGAGATCCATCGGGTTGCACACCCATCTGGAAAAACCTTCGGCCTTCATGGTTTGCACACTTAGCAACTCCTTCATCCATGAAGGGTAAACCCCTTATTCACCATAGAAGTGAATCACCACAAAACAAGGGTTCAAGAAAGTGCCCCAAGAATCAAAAATCTCAAGAATGATAATAACACTTCTAAAGAACATAATGCATGTGAAAATTTGCATGAAAAACCTGCCATTTTGGTAAATTGAAGAAAAGACCAAAATGTACATAAAATTGCATAACTTGCACAAATAATGTTCAAATTGGATCAAACTTGAAACTTAAGCTAGTCACATGATATTAAAACATATCTCAAAGCTATATTAAGGTTCTAATAATTCAATTATGGTTAGTGTGTTCAACACTTTAAGCATGTGTAGGGGTCTTACAAGTACCATTCTGTATAGCCTTATACAATCTCGTTGCACATGACATGACTTTTGATTTTGTCGACAATGTCAACTTTCAAGTTGTAAATACAATTCCTACTTGGACAATAGAACCTATCTCCAGGTCATTTCCTATGCTCCTTCTTATATCTTATAATATGAAGAAAAAAATAGTAATAAACTCCAAAGTGTAGCTATTTGGAATGGACATCTGTGATCTATCCATTCTATGATCATAGAGAAAATAAGTATTGAATCAGGTGTTTGGTGATCATGGTTTAGATATTAGGATTTAGGGTTTACAAATTAGGGTTTAGGGTTCAGTAATGAATGTGTGTACCACTTATCCCATTATTGAACACCTAATGTCACTAGTAAGTATATAATGTGTATTCAATTTTCAAGAAAATTTCAATAGCATTTACCTATAGTTCTCCAAGTGCACCGATGTAGATGGGAAAATATCCACCTACATATGTACCTAGATAACAAATGGGGAAGTTTAGATGAATCACCTTGAAAACTTAATAAACATCATACACTTACGTACTAAGTGAGATTAAGTGTTCAAGAACAGTCCCATATTGGGGACTATCCAAGATTTACTCCTATTTTCCCCTATAGAGGAGAGATCAAAAATAAATTTCTTACGTGCCCACATGGCTCTATACTCGAACTCCATTGGAAAATGGCATGTCATTATATATATATATATATATATATATATATATTTATATAAGGTGTGGTGCATATGGGTGTTTTGAAAATGGTTTGATACATCCATAAGCCATCATTGAGTTGCATGTTCCAATTAGTTTTACATTAGAGATAGTCTTTTCTAAGATTATTTTTATTTCCTTGTTAGATACCTCCACTTGTCCTTGCGTTTGGAGGTGATAATATGTACCAACACTATGTTAGAATCTATTTCTTTACAAAGTACAGAAGTGTTAGTTCATGAAGTGTGAACTCTTATCTCTTATGCCCGTCCTCAGAAACTCAAACCTGCAAAAGATGTTATTCTTGATAAAATTGTAGAGCATTTTTGCATCACTAGTTTTAGTAGGTATGGCTTTTAGTAATTTGAATACATAGTTAACAACCAACAAAATGTAAATATTTGAATTGGATGACACAAATGGTTCCACGAAATTGATAGTCCATAAATCAGAAACTTCGACTTCCTTAAACATAGTGAGGGTCATTTCATATCTCTTAGATATGTTTCAATTTTCTATTTGCATCATATTTCTTTACAAAT
This sequence comes from Alisma plantago-aquatica, assembly GCA_963693085.1. NCBI lineage: Eukaryota > Viridiplantae > Streptophyta > Magnoliopsida > Alismatales > Alismataceae > Alisma > Alisma plantago-aquatica. The sequence continues at coordinate 212,454,034 of OY856415.1, forward strand.
TTATATGCATCCCTAAACAAATTTGTCCAATATAAATCACATTCTAGGACTTAGAGGTTGTCCTAATACTTGCATGATGTCCACCTGTGGGCATTGAGTAACAATGGGAGAGAACGATTTCCATCTCCCATTGGGGGACACACTATCTAAATATACCATCTATACATTATTTCATTAAGATACAATCATCCCAAATAAAATATTTTATAGAATAAAAAATAACTTCATATCATTTGTGTTTCACTCCTCAAATAGTACCCCACTTTCTATATAGTTTACATAGTCAGATTATTATGGGTTCCTATACTTGATAAGCTGAAATTCTTCATCAGGAAAATTTTCCTCAATGGAAACTTCTAATCTGGTTTCACCACCACTCTCTCCAAATGAAATGGTTGTTCTTCCATAACATTCTCAATACCTACTTTATCCCTAATTTATATGTTGATTTCTTGCAAGAGAAAATACAACATATTAATTAGGGGTTTTACTTGTTTTCTATAGTAAAAAAATTACTACAACATGGTCTGTCTATACAGTCACTTTCACTGCAATCAAATATTGTCTAAACTTATGAAAAGAATTAACTACATCTATAATATGTTTCTTAGTGGTAGTGAAATACAAACGAGCATCATTAAAAGTTCATGAAGCATAATAAATAACAACTAGGGTGCACTCCTTCCTCTGACTTAAAAACTTCCCTGACGAATCAGATGCATCAAGCATCAATTCAAATGGTTTCCTCCAATCTAGGGATGCCACCACATGTGTAGAAATTACTTTTTCTTTTAACACTTTTAAGGCATGTATACACCGGTCATTAAAAGTAAAATCCATGTCTTTCTCTAAAAGTTCTAAAATAGGCTTTGCAATTTTCACAAAATCTTTGATAAATTTACTATCAAAACATGTGTGTATGGAACTCATCGCCCCCTTCACCAAGGAAGGTGGAGGGACTTTAGAAATCACTTCAATTTTATGGATTCGGCCTCCATTCCTTTTTTTGACACCTTGTGTCCCAAAACTATTCCCTTGTTAACCATTACATGTGATTTTCCCCAATTTAAAATGAGGTGGAAGCCCTCACATAGATGCAATTTGTGATCCAAATTGTCTATGCAATACTCAAACAATTCTCTAGATAAAAAAATCATCCAGGAATATCTCAAGGCACCGCTCCGCCATATCAAAGAAAATGGCAAGAATGAAGCTTTGGAAAACAAAAAGCATATTATAAAGTTTGAAAGGCATACAGTGATAGGCAAATATGTCATAGGGAGAAGTGAAGATAAATTTCTCTTCATTCTTCATCTCGATAAAAATTTGGTTATATCCTAAAATATTGTCTAAGAAACAAAAGTGGGAGCAGTAGGTGAATTAATCTAAAATGTAATCGATAAATAATAAAGGAAAGTGATTTTTAAGTGTATAAGAATTGAGATGATGATAATATATACAAACATGGCATAATGTGACTAAGCTAGTAGATACTGACACATTCGAAGCATTGGTAGTAACAATGATATCGTCTTCCTTAGGAACTATGTATGTTGGATTTACCTACTTAGAGTCAAAGATTGCATAAATTATACCTATCGGAAAGAGCTTGGTCACTTTCTTGCACTTCTTTCATGATTGTATTTAATCTCCTCTAAGGATGAACTACCGACTTTGCTCCCTCATTTAAGCAAATTTTATGATTTTATATAGTTGGAAAACTCACTTTAATGTTTTCTAAAGACCACTTGGACGTTGCACAGGGCTATTTTAGAACGATGATATTAATTTTCCCAATTAAGTGATGCTCAAGGCTGAAGAAATTATTATTGGAAGTTTTTGTTCTATTGCCATGAAAGTATACTTTAGATGTGGGGGCAATGCCTATATTTACATATATGGGGAACACTCTTGTGAAGTCACCAAGAAAGGTGGTGGTGGACCCAAGTCTTTGAAATGTCTCATATAGTGTACTGGTAACACTCTCAAGAATAAATTAGATTCTTCTATAAGACACTCACAAATGGTTACTTTAGTTAAATTAATCATATATGCATTGAGCGGGAGTGTTGTTTGAAAATGTTGAAAGGTTGATTGTACTTCTTACAAAATGTAAGTAGGCATAAGGAGGTCATCTGGAAGTTCTGGATACTTGACGGCTTCAGTTAGTGATATTGTAGAAACTTTCTTCATTACTTCTACGTGGAGACAACCCTGATCAACTTGTTACATTGTGTGAGCCATGTCTATGAAAGGTTTTCTGAAAAATAGGGGGAATCTATATATTACATTGTATGATGTGTGACTTCTATATCCACCTTGAATTTTTTTTGGGACTTGAATTCTATTATATCATCTTTGAGGCAAAGCATCATCATTCCTCTCCCTCTCTCTAAAGTGACATCTATTGTGGCTTGGAATGTCCTCTCCAAAAGAAACTCGGATCCATGGTCTTCTTGCATCGCCGTACTAAAAGCCTACAGGTACGATAAATCTATCTACATTGAGCAAGAAACCCTCACAAATATAATAAGCTTGTACAAAAAATGTGTCTTCCTATTGAAAGTCATGTTTGTTTTCCTATTGTGTGCCAGTTAAATATTTTTAATGGCATCAGATTTGTTATCACTCCTAGGTATTGGCCTATGGATCATGGAATGTTAAAACACCTCATATCTTCTCTTTTCTTAAGACATTGTTTTTGAATTAGCATGTTGACTTCTTTGTTTATCACTAGTACAACAGAATCTGCAATCCTCTTCTTCTTTGTAATGATATCCTTTAGAAATTTTCTATATGAACAGATTATCTCAAGTGCCTCTACTAGAAGAATATTTACATGAAGGTTTCAAAACACATCTAAAAATTTCTAAAATTTATGGTCCTTTATATTCTTAAGGTTGTTTGGAAAAGGTCTAGCAAATACAATCTTCATATGGTGTGGTGGAATGTAGTCCTTGTTAGAGGGTTTTTACTCCTCTTGTTGACGTAACAATTATAAATTGTCTATATTTTGATGATTATGTAATCATTACATTCATATGTACCTAATATGTCTATTTGAGATTGATTTCAAGTATAAGGTACATGAAAAAATTGAATTCAACCAAACCTTACCTTGACCAAAAACAAGCCAAAATCAATACAAATGTGCTTTTGTGGAAAACACCCCTAATCACTTAGAACAATTTTGTAAATCATTTGTATTGATGTTATGGCTTGTGACTAAAATTAGAAAAATACAAAATGCACTTAAAATGAATATATAAGCACTTTTATGGAAATTACCAAAACCCATCACATGCACTTTTGTCAGCCAAGTTTCACTTACATGAAACTTGACCAACAACCCTTATGGGTCTTAGTAACTCCCAGGGTCAGTCAAGTTTTCCCTACGACAAACTTGACTAACTCCTTACACAGGAAAATCAATTTTAAGTCATTGGTCGGTCTTCATCCAGAATAAACTCGACCGATAACTCAAAATTTCTTTTTCACAAAGTGTTATGATTGAGTTACCTTTATTGAAACTCGACCAATAAAACTGTACGAAATGTGAAAAAATGTGTTTCTAACCAATGGAGTGTTAGAAAACCCAAAAATAGATCCATTGCAACACCTTGAATGGCTAGAATTTGTTCCTAATTGCATCTACTGAATAGTAGACACCCCCAATTATATATGAGTTCCCTTGGACTTCATTCCAAATTTTCTTCTTATGCTCCTAGCTATAGTTGAGTGGTTTTGTCTACTAAGAGCCCCTTTCTCTCTCTAGCTTATTACTAATCAACATCAATTTGAGTGATATAGGTCACTTGTGAGAGAGCTACTTCATTGTAAACCTTGTAAAGCTCTCAACTTCCCTTTCCCAATATTTTTCTCTCAAGCGAAGATGGTGAAAGCTCCCCCTTGGTGAAGGTCAAGTTGAAGGATTAAGGTTTAAGAGAAGACTGGGTAATTCCTTCAAGGTGGAAGATTTGTTGCAAGAGTATATATCCCTGTTGAAGGCGGCTAGCTCGTTGCAAAAGTGGATAAGCCCCTATGAATGTAGAAGACTCTTTCTCTAGGATAGGTAAGTCCTTGTAAGGTTATTGTCTCCCTTGTCATCAAACGGAAGGCTAGGTATCCTTGTCTTTGAAAAGGAAGATCATATTGTATCTCTTACACTGGATTATAAGAAGTGTGCATGGTTGCAAATCCTAGAGGTCGACCTCTCTAGGTAGAGGATGCACATCTCCTAGTTTGAAGTTTAGAACCACTATGCATAGCTTGTGTTCTTGTGCTTTTTCAATCTCACTCATCCTTGCTATGTATGCTTAGTTGCACTCAATTTTATAGATTGAACTTAATATCATGATATAATTTGAAGGTATAATGAATTTGGTTTAAGTGTTTTAGCTTTATTCAACCCCCCCAGATCCCATTGATCAACAAGTGGTATCTGAGTAGGTCTTCTCCAAGACAAGTGCTCCTATGAGATGAGAAGATGGGTGAGAATTTTTTGGGGTCCCTTAACATAGAAGGAAGATTCTCCATGCATCCACCCATATTCAAGGACACAAACTTTATCTATTGGAGGAGAAGGATGTAGTTCTACCTTTAAGGGATGAGATATGAGATGTGGAGAGTGGCTGCTTCTCCATAAAAAGATCTAGAGGGAGACATGGCTACATGGAATGAAGCTGTCATGAAGAAGGCTCAACTAAATGCAAAGGAAATAAGCATCATCTATTCAGCCCTCACTCCCACCAAATTCAACCAAGTCTCTCTTGGAATACATCTCATGAGATATGGGGAAATCTTTGTGTTAACTATGAAGGCATCAAGCAATTCAAGGAGTCAAAGGAATACATGTCCGATGGCTTCCTTTAAAACTTCAAGATTGGAAGGAAAGAAAGAATTGTTGAAATGTATGCTAGGCTCAACACCATTGTGAATGAGCTTGCATCTTTGGGACAACCCATGGACCAAGGGAAGGTCACCTCAAAGATTCTTAGATCTCTTACTAAGAGGTGGCAATCCAAGGTGACCTTCATTGAAGAAATTATAATCCTTGGTGATATTCCTACCGAAGAACTCAATTGGGAATCTCTAAGATTTTGAAGTGAGGCTTGTCAAGCAAGAATAAGAAGACAAGCTAAATAAGAAGGAATCCAAGAAGATAAAGGATGTTGCCTTCAAAGCTCAATTGGAGGCCATTGTTCTTCAATAAGAACTTGCTTTCTGGCCTACTCCTCCCTATAGTGAAGATGAAGCCCCTAGTGATCTTGAAGCTCACTACTCCAAAGGGAAACACTTCAAGGGAAAGCCCTCCTCCTCTACTCTTAGATGCTATGAGTGTGGTCAAAAGGGACACTACAAGAATGATTGCCCCAAGGCAAAGAAGTCCTGCCACAAGAGCAACTCTAAGAATAAGGAGGACTACAACAAGGATAGTAGGTTCAAGAAGAGAGAGAAGAAATGAAGAAGAGGCAAAGATGTTGCCCATGCCGCTTGGGAGGAGTCTTCCTTAAGTGATTACAACTCAAATGAAGGAGTGTCACCTTGATCTCATGGCATCAACTAGTGAATATGTATGTGAGGTAAGTGAGGAAAGTTTGAATGAACTTTTTAATGATGCTCTCAATGATATGATTAATGCTTGCGGTTCTTCTTACTCTAAATGAAAATCTAAAAAGAAGAGATTATGGAAAATCATAATGATCTATATGTTAAAATTGAAATTCTTGAACAAAATGAAAAAGTTCACCTTGATAGCATAGATTCCTTTCAAGAACAATTTCTTGATCTAGAACTTCAATATAATGGATTCGATATTGAAAATGGTATTTATCTAAAGAAAATGAATGATCTTAAAGATTAAAAACACATCTATGTTGATGAATTTTCTATGCTTAGAACTAAAAATGCCAGGCTTCTTGCTAAAATCAATGATATTGAACCTAGACCTATCTTGCCTAGTAATGAATTAGCAAGTTTAACTCTTGAAAAGGATTCTTATTTGAATAAAGCCCTTTGTTTGGAGGCCAACCTTTTGAATGTTCAAGATGATCTTCCAGTCTTTCTTCTACTCTCATTACTCTTAGTGATGATAACCATAGACTTAGAGAGACATCATGGTGGATTGGTGTAAGAACTAAATTTCAAATAATAATTACAAATTCCACCCCATTGTTCATGTTATCTTATTTTTCCTTTCATTTGTCCTTGATGTTGAATTTATGAGAATTGAGTGGTTTGGAGAAAAGATACATGCCAACATAAGGGTTAGTGCACAATTACCTCAACTAATACTTTTAGTAAGGGCCATGATGCAAATGTTCAAAAAAAACAAAATGATTATTATATAAATCAGTGGAAAATGTTAATTTAAAAGTTTTATGATCAATTGGATAAGAAGTGTATAATAATGTGAATATAATTTAATAATGGGAATAATACCCCTCTTTCTTTCTCTCTCTCATCTTATAGGGTAATAAAACTTGAAAATGTGATTAATATGGTGGTATAAGACTCTTGGATTACTTATCTCAAAAATGCAACCAAAAGGTGCACCAAAAAACATTTCCATTATAATGCACACAATATACACATTAATATACACATTAGTGAGCCATATAATGGTTGAAGGCCAAAGGTTGGGTTAAATGAGAAACTAAATACATAGAATTGTTCTAGACATTAAACCTAGCCTATGGTTAAAATTTGAAGTCATTTGGACCTGGTTTAACCCTTCAAATCAATTTTATAAGTAATGAATACAGTGTAACTATGGTGCTTAAATCGATATCATTTAAATCATGTGTAACAACTAAGTCGCTTCAATAACCCTGTCACGCACCCCCGGACCCCCATCTGATGGCTCTAATTCATTCCAAATAGATTCGATGGCCCCAAAGTCATCCCCTACCTCCAGACCATTCGAACAGCAGTGCCCCCTAGACTCCCCGATCCTTTTCTTTCCCGATTCGTAACCTTTTCGAATGATTTCTTCTCCATGTGACTCACCTCTCTCCGACGGTTCATTTGAACCTTATCTCGTCGCTTTCCATTATCTAGAGACGAAATGCCCAACCTGGGCTCTCACATCGTCTCCGCCGTTATGAGCAGAGGGAGCTTCAGCTCTCCTCTCGCCTACTTAAGGTCGGGATAGGGTGCCCCAGGCCCCGAGATTTCTTCCTCCCAATCCAATTAGTTTCCTAGTGCCCCCGAACTCCCTGGCCTAGTCCACCTTCTTCCTCAGCGACGGTGACCTACAGCTCGCACCTCCGACTACCTCAGCCAAATCGGCGGCACGGTAACCATCTCCTACCTCTGCTCTTCTATTTCTTACTCTCGTCTTGCCTCGCGAAAGCCTCGAACGTTCCGACCTATAGCTCGGTTTTGTCACCTCGCTGGCGCTTGGCTTTATTCCGCATCCACGCTTCTCCTCCCTTGCAAACACCGGCATCCTACTCGCCCTTCATCCGCAAATGGTTTCCCGACCTTTTTTCTTCCCGAGCATCGGCTCCTGTCCTTGATTTGGATCCCGGGGTTGCTCCCCTTTTCCGGCCATGGTTGGACCTTGTTCTGGGGGCTGCTGGCATGCTGGGACTCATTCAGTAGGTCGCTGTGATTGAGAGATCTCGGGGAACCCGTCCCCGGTCTCCGTTCGTGTCCTCTCACCCAGGTCGCAATCCGGCTCCTTGGAGTCCAGAGCTCCAGGCTGCGCTCGGAATCCATGGATTCGAGCAGCAACCATACAAGAGGTCTAATGACCCTGGAGACCTCGCAAGGTTAATTCGTCCATTTAACTTGCATGGGCTTTATCGTAATCTTGGCCTTCTTATTTTACTAGTGAAAGCACACGTGCCCATGCACGTATCATATTAAACGTATTTAATTAAATTAGATTATTCATAAAAATTCTAAACATATGTATTTGCTATATTTCATGATATGACAATATTTTCAACTATAAGAAAGAAAATAAAAAAAGTAACAAACAAAAAAAAAGTTAATATTTCTTTTTCAATTTTATATAAAATATCATGCATAGAAATGAAATATGTTAAACTGAATCTGATGGACTTTTCTAAATACACGTCTCCAATGACTATACTTTGTGAAATGACGTGTCATTTGTGTTATCACATAGAGCAATCATTCTTTTATATAGAGATTTAATTGGTGTCATACAAAATTTGGAATTATTTTTTATGGCAAAAACAAACTATTAGAAATATTAACAAATATTTATGAGATTATTTTTAGTTTTATAAATTCCAGGTACATCCAAAATTATGAAATGGTGTAAATTTAAATACATCCAATGTTGTTAAATGTTGAAAACGTTTGTTCAATGAGATTGAGTTCAACTGGCATATATCTAAAACATCAACATATTGTTTTACTATTGACAAAGATATTTTGAGCTTAAATGTTCAATTGATTATACTTCTCTGAGGTTGAGATAGAAAATCATAACATAGTTATCCTGTAAAATGTTACAACATCTGGTCAAGAAATATTATTAAATGCATCATATTGGTTATAAAACAAGTTAAGCAAACTTGGACAAGTCTCTTAGTGGTCAGTTAATCATGACGGGTTGACGCAAAATGTGACAACCCACGTAGAGTATGTTGTTGTCAACTTCAAATGTGGAAGACTCAATATAAATCAAATCCTAAAGCTAGCTAGACGTATAAATTATTGTGGGAGTTTAGTATAGTAGGTTCATGCCGGTAGAAACGTATTGGTTTTTTAATCATATATGAAAGTAAGCTACCAAAAGGTGAAGATCGATTAAATTGGTTGTCTTGAGGTGGGTATGGCAAGAAAAAGGTTTTCGCAACGTTGGCAGTTCATGCTGACGTTGTCAAGGAAAGGAGGGTAATGAATGTTGTTTGTAAGGGATCTTAAGATTTCAGAGGGGAAAGTTAACAATGCTCACCAGTGGTTGTCACTTTACATAGTTGAAGGAGAAAGTAGGTCTGACATGCAGGTGTGAGTATAGCACGATGCAATACATGGATATATAATATGTATAATAAGGAGACTATGTGCCGCGTTCGAGAAGATGGTAGCCTGATTGTGAAGTTCAGGGCTGTAGAGAAAGAAAATTATGATATTTGTCCATGAAAGGAAGATCATCACCATGGTGTTCATTGTTGGGCAACCGACTCAGGAACTGCTGAAGTTTTTCAAATGCAGACTGCAATATGCATATGAATCACTACTCAATTTAATAGTCAAAAAATAAACTTCAAATAAAGTAAAACTAAAATCATACCGTGAAAGAGATGATATCGGTGATGCACCACATACTATACATTTCTTTCATCCTCATTTTCTTTATCCTCGTCACCTATATTGAACAATTGCGAAGTTGATCTTCTTCATGCACCGGCAGCAGGTGGAGAAGCAAAGTTAGAAGCAACATTTAACCTCGTTGTGCCAGCAGAGGGGTAGCGGAAGACGTGCGGGTAAGAGGGGGAAAGTGTATGATTTTTTATAATTGCTTGCAGCTTCTCCCACACATGATGTATATATTAGGATGGATGCGCCACACCACACTTAAGAGGATTGGTGTGGATGTTGAATTTTCCTTCTGATGACGGGATCGAAATATCCACGTAGCGAATGTAATGTGGATAATATGCTTGGATGGTTGGTAATAAATATCAAGGAAAATGCAATGCGGTTGCAGTCTTGGGACTCAAAATGGACACATTTTTTCTTTTTCACACAAAACAAAAAATATAATAAATAAAATATGTTATTTTATTTGTTTGGCTTTCTTAAAGTGAGATGTGTCTCGTCCAAAATTAGGCCACATAGCAGGACCAATATAGTATCAACTTGCTGTGGAATGGTCTGGATTGAATGATGATCTTTCTTCCATTTCCCCTAGATAACGGAGGAGCACTGCAACCTGTTGCCCACCCAATATTCACCGACGGTAGCAATCCACTGTCATTCAAACCGACGAAGGCTTAAGAACCGTACCTCCCTGCCCAAATGGAAACACAGCGAAATGATCGTTGTAGAGAAGAACTTGAACCGGATCGAGGAAAGAAGAGAATAACAGTGAATGATAATGCAAAAAAGATTCATTGTTTCATTGCTTGCTAGAAAGTACATAAATAACTTATAAAGAGGGGGAAAATAAAATGAGAAACCCAAAAGAGAATCGTGGAGGTAGATCTACAAGAAATAGGAGCAACAAAGGAGGGAGCAATCCAGGGAGAAATCAAACCAAATGGAGAATCTCGCACTCGAAGGGGTTTGCACTTCCAGTTTGATGCTGCAAGGAATCGAATATCCAAGTGAAGCGTGCCTCCTCCTGTCTCTGGTGGCAAGAGCAATAACCCTTCTCCTTCCTGGTACGGATCACAGAACCACAATTCCCAGCCCCTTGGCATTAATCATATAAAGAGGGAAAGGAGCGTGGATGATGGATCCGTCGAGTGCTTTGATGCCGATATTAGTACCCATCCGCGTCGATCACCACGCTGTCGATCACCGTACAGTTCCCGATCAGCTTGCCTCTGTCCGCGACAATACTGCCACCCCGCCTCCTTCTCTCTCACATCTGAGCCGATCAAACACCAAACACATGGCCTGTGGCGGGTTGCGACTAATATTTTTTTCTCACAGTGTAGTTGCTTTCTAGCATGATGAACACAAGTAGAGGGAAGGACAAGAAGACACACCCTGACGCCCTGCAGGACTGCAATTGGAGAAGTGAATCCCAAAGACCGTCGTGAATGCTTCGATCTCTCTGTTGTCCCAGCCTTTTTCTTCTGCACCTTCTTTAAGATTATGCATGTGCACCTGTTCTATGACCACCTCACTGTGTTGGTCCTCCGCAACATCCTGTCGTATAATGGTGAAACTTTGAGATAGTTGCAGGTTTCATCCAAGAGATGAAGTGAGTAGGTCGGAACGCATCCAGAGACGGTTTCGTTTTTTCTTCAGAAGATGAAGCGAGTGCCGCAAAAAATGTGGGAATTTTCTTAAGAAGACGAAGCGAGTGCCGCCACCCTTATCACAACGGTTGTTCTCGCACTCTTCGGCAGTTGCTTCTCACTGAGTTGAATGGTGTAGCTCATGGCGCCGCAAATAAAACTGCAATAAGAGTGGGGGAGAGGGTTTTCTGGGACATTTGATGGAGGTGGAAGAGGATGATGGAGAGGAGGATGGTGAGGAGAGCCGTGTATTAGCAAGAGAAGAGAGCCTTGGAAGAAGAAGATGGAGAGGAGGGTGGAAGTAGTTGATTCTTGTTTGCCTTTGTGGGGCGGTTCGTTGCCGATAGAGTGATGGGGTTTGTTGACGAACGAAGTGGTCGTCGTGGGGTTTGTTGACGATAATGGAGAGATGTGACAGAAAATAGGCAATTAAAGTGGAAGAAAAGTTCAAAAAATTGTGAGAAGAGTCCGAGTGAACGGGAAAGCAGCATTTCAAATTCCTATTTTCTGATTGGTTGAAAAGAACAAAATGGCACATTTGAAATTTGTTGGAAAAACTCCCTCTTTTTATAGTAGTATAGATTTCTCGGCTAGCTAATGGTTACATTCGAATGACTCTTGTGTCCTGCAAATTTAATTGATTTGATTTTACCACCATGGGCATTTCACTAATTTAGCCCTCCGCTCACTCGCCTTTGACCGAAGTTACACAAGCGTGGACCGCTGATGGGGCCACACGCTATTGGCCCAAGTCAGCGTGGGCCCGTCCATGTGACCTGCTCTCTCTCGCTAGCAAATATGCCTACGTGGCATTTTCTCATTTTCTGATTGGTCCAATTTGTTTAATTCGTATAAAATTGATGCCTTATCGGAAAAATGCAAATAAATACTCATTGGAAAGCTTATTTTAAGTAGAATCTGATTTTAAGGTTTCTAAATACTGGATCTCTATCTTATTTTGATGCTTAATGTGTACACCCATCTTAATCATATTAAATGTTCTAAAAATGATAACTAATGTGTTTTAATCTCAATTTTGAAGAATCAATTTGTTTTGTTAATTAGAAAAATATCACAAGTCTAATAGTTAGGTTTTCAAGCCCAAAATCAATGGTTTGTTTGGAAGGCCCAAATTTGGGTATTTTTACACTTATTTACTACAACTTTCTAATACATGTGATAAACACTTGTACCTTGGGTTAAAGTGACTTGGACTTAATCAACTGGTGGAAAAATCCTATATAGGGAATTTAAAATCAGGTATGTGCTTTCTAACACTAAGTTGGGCATCTATGTAATCTAAACCCACTTTCCCAATGAGGCATGAGCCTATATACTTGTTTCATCATATCTTACTTATTGTGATTAATTCAATGATTATTGGGTCTTGGACCCCACCTGCAATGTTTCAAATTTCATATATCTGCCATTTGATTATTTAAGCATGATGATGATGTAAATGACTAATTAACTAATGTAGTGTACATGAGTACAAACCACCCACAAAGGGCGTGTGTAAATTTGCCCTAGGGGAATGTGACCACTCTCCCCTTAAAGAATGTGACTACTCTCCTCGTTATATATATATATATATATATATATATATATATATATATATATATATATATATATATATATATATTGTAGGTGTTTGGGAATGTGACCACTCTATCTAACCTATTGGTTGAGGTTAGGTAGGTGCCTCAGCCCTATATTATTTTAACGTAGTCAATGAATCATGCTTGCACTTTACTTATTATTTTCTTGGAAGAAATATAAATTGTTAACATGCATCATACTTTTGAAATCTCATAGCATAGTGAATCTTTACTTTGCCATCTTCTAAAAATAAATGTTACTTGTCCTTTATCATGTAATTGACACATACTTTTATCTTCTCTTGCTGGGTGACCCCCAACCACCCAGGACCAGGGCAAGGGATAGATCAAGGGCAAGGAGAACCAGGACATGAGTAGTTTTGCCATCATGCCTAGGTTGCTATTGCTAGATCCTGCTCTATCTTATGTTATAAACCTTTGTAATAAAGCTAAGTAATAGCATAAGTTTCTCATCTTTTTCTTCCATTGCTACTATTGACAATTTTGTATTTGGTTCATGCATATTTAAATGGAATTATTATGCATGCATCCTTCATCATCAAATTTTATATAAAGAGGGATGCTTTTTATTTTTCGTTAAATTTTAGTGAGGGGGTGATCTCGCTTCCTTACAATTGGGCACCTACATCTCCTTTCTATGTAGGATAAAGGCAAATGGATTGTTGATGGTGGATGCTCAAAGCACATCATGGGTGATAGAGACCACTTCCACACTCTTACTAAGAAGAAAGGAGGTTCAGTGATATTTAGGGACAACAAGAAAGGTAAAGTGATAGGTGAAGGTGATGTACGTGATTCACTGTGCATAAAGAATGCTCTTTTGTGGATGGCCTACATCACATTTTAATTAATGTTAGCCAACTTTGTGATGATGGATATCTTGTTCTCTTTACTTCACATGAGTGCTTGATTCTAGATTCCCTCTCCTACAATGTCATATATAAGGGAAAACCACATCCTCCTTTAAATCCAAAATATCCCTTAGCATCAAGATGATTCTTGAACTTCTTTACATTGATATATTTGGACCAATGAGAACTCAATCGCTCTGTGGTAGTAAATATTGTCTTGTGATTGTTGATGATTTCTCTCATTTCACATGGACTTCCTTTTTTGTTTCAAAAAGTGATACTCTTGATGTATCCTCTATTTTTTTCAAATGAATTGGAAACAAATCTTCTTGCCGCATTGTGTCTATCCATAGTGACCACACGGGAGAGTTTGAAAATGATTTGTTTGAAATCTTTTGTGAAGAATTCAGTTATATGTACAATTTTTCTTCCCCCCCTACACATCAACAAAGTTGGATAGTTGAGAGGAATAACATGTATTTATAAGAAATGGCTAGAACCATGCTTTTGGAGTATGACACCCTCAAGAAATTTTGCGCTGAAGCCGTTAGCACCGCATGTTTTTTTTTAAAATAGAGTTTTCACTCATCCTTTGCTTAAGAAAACTCCCTATGAGTTATGGCATGGTAGAAAGCCTTCAATATACTTCTTTCATATGTTTGGTTGTCTTTTCTTTGTCTTGAACACCAATGAATAAGTTTGATTCTAAATCTTGTAAGGCTTTCTTTCTTGTCTATAGCACTACAAGTAGATCTTTTAGAGTATTTAACATTAAACTATCTAAAGTAGTTGAATCTATCAATGTTAAGTTTATTGAGAGTAACCCCTAGAATATTGTAAATGATGTAGTTGTAAATGAAATAATTCCTAGATGGAAAGAACTCAACATCAATGACAAAGGAAAGAGATTGTTGTAGATGAAAAATCAAAAGAATATGAAAAGAAGGATCCTACTCCCCAGTTTTCTAAAGATCATTCCAAAGAGCTCATCATAGGCAATCCTTTTGAAAGGGTGAAGACAAGGCTGCATTCAACAAAGAACAAGTCGACATTGCCTTTATCTCACAACTTTAGCCAAAGAATGTCTAAAAATCTCTTAAAGATGATGAATGGATCCTAGAAATGAAAGAGGAACTAGAGTAGTTTGAGAAGAACAAAGTATGGATTCTCATTCCAAGACCAAGTGATAGAAAGATCATTGGCACAAAGTGGGTCTATCACAACAAGCCTGATGAAAGAGGCAAGTTGGTAAAAACCAAAGCAAGGTTAGTAGTTTAAGGGTATAATCAACAAAAAGGTATCGACTTTGATGAAACTTATGATCCTGTTGCTAGACTTGAATATATAGGAATGCTACTTTCCTCTACCAGTCATAAAAATTTCTTGTTATATCAAATGGATGTTAAAAGTGTGTTTTTGAATGGTAGAATATACGAGGAAGCCTATGTGTCTACACCTCTTGGCTTTGAACATGACAAGTTTCCTAATCATGTTTAATTGTCACAAAAACTCTTTATGGTCTCAAACAAACCCCTAGAGTTTGGTATGAGAAATTGAAATTTTTTTTGTTATATAATGACTATGACATGGAAAAAGTTGATTGTAAATTATTTCTCAAACACACTTATAAACATTTTTTTATTATCCAAATATATGTTGATGATATGATCTTTGGCAGAACTGGTCTTGATCATTGCAAGGAGCTTATTTCTTTTATACATAGTGAATTTGAGATGAGTATGATGGGGAGCTCACATTCTTCCTTGTCTTACAAATCAAGCAAACAAAGGATGGAAACTTCATCAACCAAGGCAACTACACAAGTGAGCTCTTGAAGCACTTTGGGATGGAGAACTCCAAGCCAATGGATACTCCCATGTCCAACACTGCCAAACTTGATAGAAATGAAGAAGGTAAAAAGATAGATGAGAAGATCTATAGAGGTATGATCAGTAGATTACTAAACTACCTCTAGACCAGATATCATGTTTAGTGTTGCCTTGTGTGTAGAATTTCTATAAAGCCCTAGAAAATTACATCTTACAGCTATTAAGAGGATTCTGCGGCACCTAGCCAAAACCCAAAATTTTGGAGTATGGTATCATAGGTCAAGGTACTTTACTCCCACATTTATAGTGATGTGTATTATGTTTGTTTCTTAATTGATAGGAAGTGGACAAGTGGGACTTGCTTACTCCTAGGACCATGCTTAGTTTCTTAGTTTTCTAAGAAATAAAGAACAATATTTCTTTAAACTACAGAAGTTAATTACATTGCAGCTGGAAGTTGTTGTGCCCAAGTCCTATGGATGAAGCAAATTCTCCTTTAATATTTTCTATTATTCTTCTCCTATGTATTGTGATAATACTAGTACAATCAATCTGTGGCGACTCGACTTATAAAACACGAGATAAACTAAGCAGAAGCGATTAACTAGAAACAGAATTATCAAAATCACTAAAAATTAAAACTTTTGGAAAGAGATCTTTAAACCATAAAACTCTTTTATAAGAAAACAGGATAAATTTTTTACAACATGGTTTGTCATTACATCTCTGTGAAATCACATCTTGAGTGATTACATACATCCATTTCCCTGTTATCTATACAAGGCAAGATACAAAAATCTCGAGGCATTAAGCCAAAAACCTTAGATCTACTGACTCCTAGGACCTGAGAGTACAGAGACGACACATAGGACATACTATCTACAAGACTTGACAGTCAATATCTCCACCTAAGATTCACTACTGTCCTTGGTGTTACTGCTGCTGATACTGATCACCCTCAGATGGGTTCCTCCGTCCTCGGCGTTCACCTAAAAAGTCGAATCCCACGAGGGTGAGACAATTTGAATAATTGTCCCAGCGAGAGTTATAACTCTCCGCCAGAAGCTTTGTTATTGCAGTAAAGAATAATAATGAGAAACATTATAAACATTCAACAACAGGTTTAATGTCAAGTAAAGCAACATTTCAATTATAACTTAATTGAATATCAAAGCATATGTCAATAAAGAATATGAAGGACATGTATACTAGTTATTTAACTAGAACATTATAAACAATGCAATATCAATCATCATTTCTCGAAGTTCAACCTAAGAAGTTATACTACGCGGCTGATTATATTTTTCAAACATTATTATGCCCTGCGGAGGTGAGGTATACCGCTCATACTCCAACCGACCATGACGAAATCACATCGGTACCATACATAGGTCATCAAAAGAGCCGGATTCTTATGACCTCATCTTCCTCAGTCAGTGTGAGGATCAACATGCAGGACATCTTATGTCTCTGCTATAATAGCTTTCCAGGGTATTCTGGCAACTTCGCTATTAGTCACAGTGGCGTTCTGTACTCTCTTCGTCATCGAGGGATCTCTTGTTTATCTCTCATCGATGCGACATTAAAGATTCCCTCGGAAGATTAGTGATACATCATCCCGACATAAACATATAATGAAGGATTGATGGATTAAAGGTACATCTTACATCAATTCCCACACTAGGATGTAAGGATATTCACATTCATAACCCCAACATACTCAAAAGTATGTTTTCCAGGAGTTCCCTTAGGAAAACCTATTTCACCATCATTTGGCTTCTGACAATGACGGATCTATGGTCAGGGCTCTACATGATATGATTATACTTGATTATTTAAGTACATTTTAGCATTCTTTTAGCATCAAGCATGTTTTCAATCATAAATTATTAAAACAACTGCTATGAAAGAAGAATACTAAATGTATCAAGTTTAACTTACATCAGTTATCATAAGGATATTATTTCTTAATCATCTCATCACTATGATTCAAGAACAGGGGTATTCAAACCCTTAGATCATTATAAGTCATCTAACAACATGACCTTGATTGTAACAATGTAATTATGGCTCATAGCTCTTACAGCCTGTCAGTCTCATATATTGCCTCTTAAACCAAGCAACATAGTATGTCACTATTCATAAAGCTTATAACATGCTTTCAATGAATATAATATCATAACCCTTACCTAGCTATGATCACTTCTTTATAAGAACCTGCATGGTCAATATATTTGATAATAGGCAATTTACCACTATATCAGCAATTTATAAAGCAGAGATAATCTTTCAATTCAAGGGATGTACCATCATGTCTTTACCGAGGCTAGGTTTTCCCTATTCAATTCAATTAGGGTTATTCAATTTCTTTATATTAATTAGGAACAATGATTCCTTATTTCATACTTCATTCATGAAGTTTCATGCATGAAAGCATAACCCAGAATTAGGGTTTACTGTTTAGTTCATCATATCACCCTCGATTAGGGTTTACTATTCACATTACATGTTATTATCCTAGAATTTAGGGTTCACTATTCACATTATAGTGAATTGAAGTCATACCATCATCATGTATGAGAATTTACTATCCTTAATGCCTTCAAATTAAGTTAAGATTCATTAATCACCATAATTAGGGTTTCCATGATCTCACTATGAAGGATCATACCCTAATCATGTGCATTCTTACATATTGGAGGTATTTTATTTGTTTCTCATTCATATTAGGAGTCTTCTCTCTCCTCTTACTAATATATGATGTTTACATCACTCTTGATTAGGTTAGGTCAAACCAACTTTGATTAACATAAGTCAAGTCATCACCATTAAGGTCATTAGGGTTTACTTGATCAAGGGTACTAGTCATACTAACCCACTAAGGGTACTTTTGTAATGTTCACCATTGACCATAGCATGTGTTAATCTACTAACTACTTAACCCCTTAATGACTTTAGGTATCTTTAGGGTTTAGGTTAATCAACCATTAAACCATCTTAGCCTTTAAAGCATTAAACATTCTTAACCTTAAAAAACCCCAAACGGTTTTGCACTTTCAACCTCCAAACAGTTTTGAAACCGCATGGAGTTGTTGACCGTTTGGACCCTTTGACTTTCAAGACCGCATGGCCAAGTACACCATCAAAACCGTTTGCCCTAGGTGAGGTGAAGACCGTTTAGTCTCGTTGACCGTTTGGCCAACTTTGACTTTTGAAACCGCATGGAAAATTGATCTTGAAACCGCATGACCAAATTGGTCTTGAAACCGCATGACCACCAAACGGTTTGGGATCGTTTGGTCCCAAACGGTCTTGAGACCATTTGGTCCAAACACCCTCAAAACCACATGGACCAAAAAGTGTATCAACACTTCCAATTGAATTAGGGTTTTCAAGGTTGAACCCCTCAATCGTTCATGCAAAGGTTAGCCACTCATCAATTGAGTCAATTAGGTCAATCCTTACTTATTTGACCCTCAATTGAACCTCAATTGGTCATCAATTAGGGTTGGGACCAATTAGATTAGGGTTTGGAATTGATCAACCTTCAACATACATCAACATGAGTCTAATTGATGTAGAACCCATTTGAACCATTACTCAATTGGGTAATGACCTGACCCCAAACGGTCTTGGGATGGTTTGGACATCCTCCAAACGGTCTTGAGACCGTTTTCCCATAAATTCATCAAAAATGAAGTCAATCACTTAAGGGTTGAACCCTAATTAGGTCACAAAATCAACACTTTTATTTATTTAACAACTTGATGTGATTGGACCCTCAATTGATCAACCCTACTTGATCCTAGACCTCCAAACGGTCTTGGGTAATCACCAAACGGTTTTGAAACCGTTTGGGTGATCCTCAAACGGTTTTGAAACCGTTTGGGTCACTCAACCCAAACTTCAACATGATTGGTCCATTGAAATCAACAATGAACCCGATTAGGGTTTAGGTGACTAAAGTGCCTTCAACTTGTGATTTACTTGGAATTAGTTAATGATTCTTGGTAGGTGATTAGTCCATAATGTGTACAGCAGATTTCCCAAATGGTCAACCATGGTCAACACACCCAAACGGTTTTGAAAACGTTTGCTTTCATGCGGTTTGGTTGAAACCGTTTGCACTCAAACAGTTTTGAAACCGTTTGATTCCAAACGTTTTTGCAAACCATTTGGCCAAGAGGTGGAGGAAAGTTTGCTAAAGCAAAATCAGGATGAACTTTGGAATTAATGCCACCTTCTTCTTCCTCAAGAACATGGACCGTTCTTCACGGATTTAGTTGCAAGAACACTTAGAATAGTCTAAGGAAGGGAAACAAGCAACGTTTTCATAGGAAGAAGATGCATAAACAAAGCTTTAAGGTTTAGAGTTATAAAACCCACCTTAAAATCAGATCTAGAGCTCCAAGCTTCGTATCTTTAATGGTGGCTTGAGCTCCACAGGTCGTACAAGGTTCCTTCCTCAAGAATTGGACGAAGAAGATGGCTAGAAAGAAGAACTATGTAAGAAACACTAACAAACCAACCTTGTAGCAAGATTTCCTCCATGAATCCGAGCTAGATGGAAATCAAAGCTTACCCAATTCAGATTGGCCATTCTCATCTGCTCCTGATCTCCTTCTTAGTCGGCCACAGCAAAGAGATAAGAAGAGAAGTGAAGGGAATGATCTCTTGCTTAGTAAAGAAGATGTGTATATATACTTTGGGCATATTTCCAAGATAAGGACAATCTTTTTCTTATTTCTCAACTAGATCCTCCTTCCTTCCTAAGCCACGTTTCTCCCTTCTTTACTTAATCAAAACTCCTCCTTTATCCAAGGTTTAGAGGGAAAGAAGTCAAACATCTTACTAAGTTGTACACATAAAAGGGTCATTTTGCTTACAACTTGGTTATTTAATTATAAGGGTTATCCTTCTTATTTGATTATTCAAATGAAGCGTACTCTTCATTATTTTTACTCTAGTTAATGCCAAGAGTCATAAAAGATACTCTAGAAGGTGTATTTTACATGTTTCACCCTAAGTTTTGGGTAAATTGCACTTTACACCAAAACTAGGGTTTTAAAGCACAAGGATTGCTCCACAAGCTGCATCTTAGTGCCCAAGCTTGGAGAATCCATAACACTTCATCATATTCATTCTTATGATGTCTCAACACCATAGGAACATATAAACATGTGTAATTTGCAAACTAACCCCTCTAATTGGGTAATTTGCACATAGGTCCACTTTTAACAAAATAATATTACAACATTGTTCAAAAGGGACTGAAAAAGACATATATGTTCCTTAGAAGCTTTGAATTACATAATTAAGAAAAACACCTAGGGTTAGTTCATAACCCAGGTCAGGGATGTTACACAATCTTTCTTACAATCCTATATTTCATAGTAGAAATTAACATATAGAGATCCTACATCATTTCATATGTAATCACATTGTTAAGAAAGATATCTATATCACTCATGTGAACAAGAAAAATCAACTTGCAAAAATTTCACTAAACCTCTAGCTTGAGAGAAATTTATTTTTATTATATCAAAATTTCTTATTACTACACTTGATGATAATGGTATGCCTTATAGGTAAGATGTCCACCTATCTATATGTTGTTTCTCATAAAATGCTTATCATGTACTTGTTTGCACCACAAATGCCTAGTTTCAATGCCTTATTTTTGGTGTTTTTGCTTAAAATCTCAAACACCTATTTTATCACAAAATAGTAGCCAATGATGAGCCAAAAGTACCTTTATATGTTAATAATACATGATAGGCTAGAGAAACGCATATATATAGTGGTCTAGAAGTCTAGAACTAAATTTCATATCTTATTGACAGACACCTTTGTCAGTCGAGTTGGTTTGGGGAAATTCGACCAATAAGATGACCAAGGACTGTACTGACTTCAATGTCGTCCGAGTTTCCCAAACCGCAAACTCAACCAACAACATTGTTATGTGGAAATATATAAGCACTATCGGTCAATTTCCTCCCTCTCAGCAAGAGGAAACTCATTTGACCAACCCTTCTTTGTATTCATCCTTAAACCATTGACCCTCCCCAACCATCTCCTAGCCCTCTCTAGCCCCTTTTTCCTTTCCCTAACCAAAACCTGCAAACCTAGAATTTTGGGAGGCTTGTTGCCATGTTTTCTTCCTCTTTTAGCATCATCTATCTCTACTCTTTCCTACCTGGCATCAAACCAAATGGAGAGAGTGGGTCTAGATGGTGTTCCTTCTTCCTCCACCTATTCAAGACTCATTGGGATGATGGAACCTCTTTTATCAACTCTCAATCTCTTAATCGATACAAAGAGTTGTTGTGTAGAAATCCATATCCATTTAAGACCTTTCTAGAGACTAGATATGAGCTTTTGAAGGAGGTTAAGAAGGTTTCCACAACCCAGGTGCACTTTGTGTAGAGCGATCATGCTTTTCAAATTCTCAATCAAGCAAGAAAGTTGTCATGGATTCTATGCCAATCTTATATGGAACTACACAACTCTAGTGTCACCCCCTAACAACCAAGTTGTCCTTTCTTCCATGATTGTGGGGATTAGGTTTTGAATCTCTGAGTACTCTTTCAATCGGTACTTCTCTAGCTCCTTGTGCTCCCAAGATTAGATTGCTTACTATAACTCATACCGTGACCTCCTTGATTCCGAGACCTTCTTCAAGAGTTTTAACCCTAAGCTAACCCTTCCTGATATCCATAAAACCCTAAAGAAACATGAGGTTCCCTATAGGAGAAAGGCAATCCTACCTTCTTCTTATCTTTACATAAAGGCATATCTTGTAGAACTCATAGTTAATTGCAATATCCATCCAAAGAAAAACCAAACAGATATTGCAGAGTATTATGTTGTACTTATGTATTGTCTTCTTCAAAATGACAAAGTCAAATGGGTCAAATATATTCTACATCATATGACCTATTTTGACATTGAGAAGACCACAAAGGACTCCCAACCACCCTACCCTAACTTGATATGTGGTCTATTTGAATATCATACTGAAAAATCCATTTTCAATGATCTTGGCTACAAATCCCGTAGAAAAGGGGTTTACATCAGTGACACCACTGTCAAGAAGTCCTTCCACCCCACCTATACATATAACCTTGGTTCCTCCTCTATTCAGGCTCCTCCACCTCCTCATAGACCTTCCCATGAATCTTTTCATGTGTCTAATGAAATCCTTCTAGGTTACAAGATGCACCAAAATGTCTATCAGATGTAGGTTGAGGAGCACATTCACCAGGACCTAGTTCAAGTAATGTCCAACATGAACTTTTCCTATTCACACCCTTATCCATCCTACCAGCTGTCCCCAACCACTGACTATGCTTCCTATGCATATGATTAGTTCTACCCAGCCTACCAGACAGTTGCTTCTACTCCACCTTCTACCTCTAGTGAGGGACCTACCCCTGTCTCATCTCATCTTGATGCCTCTCAGCTGCTTGCCCAACATGTTGGCCCTGTTACTTCCATTCTTTGTGACTTCAATTGGGTTTTTATACCCAACTGTGAGAAAGCTAAGGCACTGTGCCAATGTGCCATCTCCTTGGAAGAGCAAAACCACATATGGCTTGGTCTTTGCTTCTTATTTTTTCTTGAGGAGGATACAAAGATGGATGTAGTGGATGATGATGACAAGGGTGATGAAGACGAGGGTGATGGTGATGAGGATGATGGCTCTAATGGTGATGGATATGGTGATGAGGACACAAATGTTACATCTTCTAAGTTAGTCAGTAATGAGGACTACCAGCCCAATGAGGAGTTTGACATTGACGAGCTTAACATTTCGGTCCTAGTCTATAGAGTGCTCATATATGTCTTTTTGTAGGCTTTCATGTACTTAACATTTGACACTATATCTGAGGAATACTATTTTCTACCTCGTTGCTTTTTTGTTGTTTGTAGTTTTCATCTTGAGAGGACTTACTTTTGTTGTAATCTTATTTTTTGTACCTTAACTCTATACTCTACTATATCTTATAGGATATTGGTGCGTGCTTCCATATTTTAATTATGACTTTAGTATATTGTTCTATGTGTGGATTATTTGTGGTACTTGAAAATTGTGGTTGTATGTGATGTTTGTGTGTATGGATAAGACCTATTTTTATCTCTTCTACATTCTCCCATATGTCTAATATGACAAAGGGGGGTAAATGAGCTTAGTACATATTGAATTTGATCCTTTTATATCTTGTGACTATGAATGTGGAATCAAATAGTACATGTATGTTATGGTTATGGTTTTTTTGAGGAACTAACCATATACGTAAAGGTTAGCATGAATTGAGGGGGATCAATTGCTATTGTTCATTCATGTATCTCCCTACAATGACAAGGTAAAAGTTTAAATTCTAAGTTCTTTTCAATATGTTGAGGAATGCTTTGTGATCTTCAAAAAGGGGGAGAATGTTTACCTAAACCGTTATACGTTGTCCATGTGATGACCCATCTCCACAAATCAAGATTACTGAAAAAAAGTGTAGAATTATCAACAAACAACCATATTACCAAAAAAAATAGGGTAAATAAGAACTGATATGATGTAATCATCTCAAGCGAAAACATAAACATCAAGGTTTACAACCTACCATTACATGTATCACATGTGATGCCATAAAGGTATATACATAACTATACATTGGCCATCCTGCCACAAACCTGAAACCTATTACAAGGATAACCTATTCACATATACATGACATACATGTACAACCATGGCATGCTGCCAAAAGCCTTATATCGATGTACAACATCTACAAAACTTCCCCAAGGACCTGAGAGTACATGGATGACACATATGACTCTACTACGAAACACTAGTAGCATATCCAACCTTATGCTTTCACTTATCTCCTTGCTTCTCTTCCTCAACCACATGTTCTCTACCACGACAAGCATGACCACCTAAAAGATGTGGAAACCCATGGGGTGAAACCAACGTCCCAGCAAGAGATATAACTCTTTTCCAACAACTATTGGTAACACAGATAGATATATAACTGCTAAGTCAAAATCAATGCCATACAAGATCTAGTAGTTTCAAACTCCTATGATCTCCCACACGCTCAATCAGTCTGAATCCACTACAATGACATATAGAGTCTATCTGCATAATAGCCTAGTTCACCTTGGTATATGTGCATGACACTAGTAAATAGGCTATACAAACCCAATCATCTAAAGTATAAGTGCACTTATCCTCTATCACATCATATATATTGAGATACGACCGCAACAGTTCTCCTGCCAAGGCATGACCACAACATCCTCCATAATATATAATTGTGGATGCATGGATATACCCTCAACTTGCACCCCCGCATATCAAAAATATTGACTCTGAGTTTCCCTTAGGAATTACTCATTTCACCATCTATCAACTCCTGGCACTAGAATGGATCTATGGATTAGGGCAACTACATGATTAGGGTTTCACTTGATTAATAATTTCCAATTGGGTATCTTTTAATGCATCAATCAAGTTACAACGTACAAACCTTAAATAGATTATATAGAGATAAGGGTATATTGTAAGGTTAGAAAATATAAAACATATTAAGCATAAAGTTGATCACATCACCACATGATATTGTCTCACTACCATACAGAAGGCTATCACCATTATTACATTATTGTGGGATAACAAATCCCTCACCACATCATTATAGGATATCACCTCGAATTGGGAACTAAGCCTCTACCAAGGTCACAAGACCTAGTCGCATTGTCATTGTCTTACTATGCCTCATAAGGCTCAAGATCATCACCATGTGTGATATAAGAGATACCATAGCAATCAAAAGCTATGATGTTCATTCTACCTACAACATTAGGGTCACACAAGTAGGATAGAGAGATAACACTTCAATATATGCTAACCACTCAAGAAAGTAAGCATTAATCATCATATACTCAAAATTAGGATTAGGGTTTCTCATAGTTAGCCAATTTGGGTTTCCATAATAGCACTCACCACTATTACCTATTAATTACCACCTCCCACATTCTTGGAGCACATCAGGTTAAGCATCATTACCATAACCAATCACTCATGTAACTAACTAAGATGTAGCAATCAAATAAGGAGTAACACCTCTAGTGACCACTAGGCATTATCTGTTCTAGCAACTACTAGGGCTAACCCATCATAGCGACAACATGACCCATCAACGTAGTGACCACCCTCAACATATGTAGTGACCATCACAACTATCAAACATGGCCACTACAACGCATCAACCTTGTAGCGAACACTCTCAAAACATCAGGTGTTATGACCACAACAAAACATCTCATGTGTAGCAACCACAACACATGCCTCAAAGCATAGAGGCCATAAGAAGCAAGAGAAACATGGAGACCAAAATAGCAGTAAAATGCCAAGGATCTAAAATGTCACCAAGGTGAAATCCTCATGACGATGATGAACATTAGCTCCAAAAACAACGGTCACAAATATCAACAAAGAAGACAAGGTGAAAGAGAGACAACTAAACGTCAAACTTATGCAAACGAGAGTCAAAACCTCCATCTTCCATATGATAGTCGAACCATAAAGATGGTGATAAAATCAACGTTTCAAGATACATGCAAGAATCAACAACTCCACCATCCATAAGATTTTAGGTACATTAATTAGGGTTTAAGAGAAGAAATAATCCATGCTAGATTACTATATAATCATCCTTAAGCATTTTATAATCATATTTTAGAGATAAGATCATCATACATGCAAGAAGAGTGCAACAATAGTAGAGGAAAAATTTATATGACCCGCCTTGAGGAGAAGATAGACTCCTAAGCCATGAAGCTCCAAGAGAGAGAATAAACACCAAACCTAGATCAAATCCATGACAAAGAAAGATTACCTCAAGAGAATAAGAGCTAACCTAGGTTAAAGGAAGTCCAAAGAGAAGAGGGTACAAACTCGAGGCCGAAAAAGAAAGATAAAAGAGGAGATCTTCATCTCACTTAGGTACTACCATGGGAGAACCATGGATTCGACCTCTATTGGAGAGAAGTTCCTCATGAGAGACACTATGGAGAACCATAGTCATGGCCAACAGAAAAGAGAGGGTAGAGTTTCAAGAAATCAAGATCAAGAAAGATAAACCACTTACCAAGCACAAGGATCATCAAAGGATCAACAAAGGAAGATGCTCCAACCCTAGATCATCACATGCAAGGGTTCAACCACCTTCTTCAAACTCAAGCACCTCCACTTGCACCACCGATAACAAGGGTCAACTCCAATCAAGAAAGGAGAAAGAAGAGAGATCTAAAGGGGTCACTTGCATGTAAAAGGAGGGGTATAAATACTCAAGGGTAGGAGAGTGATGATGTATAAAGATACTAGAGCCACTAAAGACACTTGTCCCTCCAAAGCTCGACCATGAAAGCACTCAAAACAAGCATTAAAGAAAGATGATTAAAACCAAGTTTGGAAAGCGACCACTTCACCACTCAACCCCTTCGGTCGAAACAAAACTAAGAATCATCATGGTAGTGGCCGCTACACCATGTCACCCAAAGCAAATGGTCACCACTTCATCAACATAAGCTCAAAACCTATTTGGTCTATACAAACCAAACCATAACAAGGCACGTCAGTTGCTACATCATAACCAAGAAGAAACACATCGGGCGCTACATACAAGGATCAACAACATGGTCAACACCACCATCAACTCATGCATCGATGCAAATCCTAGATTCAACACACATGATTCCACCTCACCAACCAAGGTCCAACAAGGCACTCCTATGCATCATTCTCCCTCTCATGATGCTAATTCACAAGAGGCACAACCAAGATATGACAAATTTCAAGACACACCCTCAACATTGGTAAATTGCAACTTGGTCCAAAATAGGCACACATAATAGTGTAACTAGTTCAAACATCATGCAAACAGGACCAAACTGAAAACATAAGCATGTCACATGTTATTGATGCACATCACATGATTAGATTAAGGTTCTAGTATTTTATTAAGCAAAGCAAGCAAGATCAAGAACTAAGCTAGGTCAGGGGTCTTACAATCCATATTTTGATGATGACTTAACCATTCCATTCATATGTATCCAATATGTATATTTGAGATTAATTTCAGGTATTGGGTACATGAAAAGATTCATTTAAACCAAGCCCTATCTTTACCAAAAACAAGCCAAAATCAATGCAAATACACTTTTGTGGAAAACACCCCAAATCACTTAGAAAAATTATGTAAATCATTTATCCTGATGCTATGACTTGTAACTAAGATGAGAAAAATATAAAATGCACTTAAAACAAATATTTAAGCACTTTTATGGAAATTACCAAAATCCATCAGAGGCACTTCTATCGGTTGAGTTTCACTCACATGAAACTCAACCAACAACCCTAATGGGTCTTGGTAACTGCCAGGGTTGATCGAGTTTAACCTAGGACAAACTCGACCGACACCCTGTATAGGCACATCAATTTTAAGTCGTCAGAAGAGTTTCACGGATGATAAACTCAACGGTCAACTCAAAATTACTGTGTCGTATAATGCTATTGGTCGAGTTAACTTTATTGAAACTTGACCGACAACATTGTACAGAATGTGCATTAAAAGTGTTTCTAACCATTAGAGTGCTGCAAAACTCAAAAATAGATCTGTTGCAACACCCCAAATGGCTAGAATTTATTCCTAAGTTCATCTACTAGCTAGTAGACACCCCTAACTATAAATAGGTACCCTTAGACTTTATTCCAAGTTTGCTTCTTATGCTCCTGGCTATAGTTGAGTGATTGTGTCTACTAAGAGCCCCCCTCTCTCTCTCTCTCTATATTAATATTGATCAACATCAATAGGAGTGAGATAGGTTACTTGTGAGAGAGTTGCTCCATTGTACACCTTGTAAATCTCTCAACATCCCTTTCCCAAACCCTTTCTCTCAAGCTAAGATGGTGATAGATTCTCCTTGGTGAAGGTGAAGTTAAAGGTTGAAGATCCAAGAGAAGAGTGGGTAATTTCTTAAAGGTGAAAGACTTGTTGTAAGATTAGATCTCCTTTGTGAAGGTGTCTATCTTGTTGCAAAAGTTGGTAAGCACTTCTGAAGGTAAGACTCTTTCTCTAGGACAGGTAAGTCCTTGTAAGGTTATTGGTTCCCTTGTCCTCAAAGGGAAGGTTAGGTATCCTTGTCCTTAAAAGCAAGATCATATTGTATATCTTATAATGGAATATAAGTACTTTGCAATGGTTGCAAATCCTACATGTTAACCTCTCTAGGTAGTGGATGTACATATCCTAGTTTGTAGTTTTGAACCACTATACATAGCTTGTGTTCTTGTACTTGTTCAATCTCTCTCATCCTTAATATGTATACTTAGTTGCACCCAAATTCCATATGCAACATTATCTCTTGATACAATTTGAAGGTCTAATGAATTTGGTTTAAGTGTTATAATTCTATTCAACCCCCCTTCTAGAGCCCATGATCCAACACCTCTGAGTTGATCTCAATGGGCACTTCAGTCCCTTCCTTCTCTCTTTCAATGGTTGAAGATGGAGTACCTTGTCCTACATTTTCTAACTTCTTCCCACTACACAACATTGTTGCTTGTTCTTGTTTGTAGTTTTACTGAATTTCTATAGATCATTGTTAAGATGTTGTCTTTTATTGTGCTAGACTTGTTTCCATATGTGTTACTTGGACAATTAGCCTCCTTATTTAGGCTCCCATGTCTTGACTTTTCTTATATAATTCTTCAAAGTATGCAAAAGTTTTATTTATGAATTTTCCAAGAACATCCCTTAATTCATTATCTTATTTTCCAACTAAAATTGTCTAAACCTGAGATGTTTGTGTTCATTATTTTGATGTGCTCGTGGTGGACTATTTTGAAAGTTATTAGATTTATTACAAGAATAATTTGAGTTATTTCTTCAGGAATACTTGTTCATATTTTTTTTAAAATGCACTATCTTTCCCACCTGACTTTTTAGTTCAAAAACTTCATGTGATTCTTTGACAGATTCATAAGAGGTGGAGCATTTATTCTTTTCACCCCATGTCTAGGTTCTAGTCATTATATATGCAATATCACATGGCATTTACTAAGTTCATTGTTAAAAAGAATCGTCTAGTAGTGCTATCAAAAGTCATTTTGTTCTCCTTTATGCAAGAAAAATAAATAGGTTTCGCTTGTCTGTAGAAACCAATCTCGTGGTAAGGTACTTTCCTTAACATATTTTGAAATCTTTCTGAGACTTTTAAATAAGGTTGATTGGAAAGTTGTTGAAACAAATAGATTTTACTAACCAGATTATTAGTCTTTCTATGGG
This sequence comes from Alisma plantago-aquatica, assembly GCA_963693085.1. Taxonomy (NCBI): domain Eukaryota; kingdom Viridiplantae; phylum Streptophyta; class Magnoliopsida; order Alismatales; family Alismataceae; genus Alisma; species Alisma plantago-aquatica. The sequence continues at coordinate 212,483,633 of OY856415.1, forward strand.
GGGTATTTTCTGAATAACACATCAAATAGGTTCTCATGACCTTATAGATTTAGAGGGTAGTCTTGTAAAATCAAGTTTTTGTCTTATTCATTAAAGAATATGAAAATAGTCTTAGATAGATGGCCATTGTTGGGATTTGTTCAATTTTAATCGTGTCACAACTTTATAGGAATTGGTTTATGTGTTTCATGGCTTCCTCAAAATTGTGTCTGTGGAAATCTTATGGCTTTATTAGTGCAACAAGACTGGGATCCATCTTACAACTTTCCATGTTTATTGCTTATTTTTTAAGGACACCAAATTGTATTATGACAGATGAGGCCTTAATGTTTTATCAAATGGTTTTTTCTTCATCTGAGGTGTTCACAACCTCATTATTTTTCCCATACATATTGTCTAGTTTTTCTAAGGGCTCTTCGGATTTAATCTTCTATTTTTTGGATTGTCCTTAGGTGGTAGAGAAGAGGACAGTATGTAGTCTGCACTCTATTGTGGACCATAAACAAGTACTTGAAAGAAAAAATAGATACGAGAATTACAGAAAACTTACCAAAAACACCAAGATCAATATAATTCTAATTGGAAAGAGAAGTACAAAAAAGAAAAAGTGCCCTAGAGTGGTTAGTTCTAGCATCAGTAGTGTTAGAATTGCTAATTTCCCAATAACGACACCAAAAACTTAACACAAACGTAAATGTGTTGCCTAAATGCAAGTGTACGTGTTGAAGTAATAAAGGTACTCAAGAGTCCCAGATATCAAACTCTAAAACTTAGGATAGCTATAGACTAATACTAACTAAAATAGATTAGCTAATCCAAGATGGAAGATTTGATTAGGTGGTTGAAAAATTAAGAACAAGAATTAAAAATGTAGAAAGTAAGTTGGTGAAAAGTTTGATGGATAGTTTCTTTAGAACATTGGTTTCATCATGATGTTAGATGAAGTCTATCAGATCTATGTGACTTTTATCTACTTCTTTAGATTTGGTATTTGTAGATTGTACTATCTGCTTTTGCAGCATAGTACACTATTTAGCCTAGTTAACAATATGCTTCCATAGCATCAACATAAGATATCAAACGATAAGAACTATCTCTGGATAGTCAGTTCATGGTGGTAAGCCTAATTTTGCAACACTTTAGTGATCGTGATGGTAAGGGATTGTTCAACTCCTAAACCCTCTTTCACAGTAGTTAACAATCCACTATAATATGGTGATCAATCATGAATTATTATTGGGTTTATAATTGACAGCACTACTTTCGTAGTAGTAAGAAAACCATGGTCAACATATGGTGATCAATCATAAATAATATAGTTGACCTTTTTGTTATCAAAATCCAAAGCAAATACTTTAGTAAATTAAGATATAACATGCATAGAATTAACATTAGGTTACTCTCTGGTATTAAAGCATGGAGGTTTAGCTCCTCATGCTCAACAATGAATCAGAAGAAGGGAGGAGGAAGAAGAAGTCCATAGATTACACCTAAAAGGTGACTATAGGTTATTCATCTCCTCCTTCTAGGATTCTGATTCCTATAAGGAAAGTTGTTGGGGTGGCCTCCAAATGAGATGTCTTGCCCACATGTGAGATACATGGCTTCCATGAGAGATGTCTCCAAGTGGATTCCCCCTTTGGGTTTATATCTAAAAAATTAAGACAACTCATGGTTGTGGATCTTCATATGTGCCTTCTCTTTATCAAGGTCATCATATAAATGTCATACCATCGTCTGAAGTTAGTGCCACCGAATTCTCTTTGGTGATCTTTAGGGATTGAATTCTTGGTTCTACCGACTTGTGTTGATGGTACCAAGATGTATTTTGACTCTACCCCTCCTTCTTCTTGATCCTTTTGTGCTTTGGCAGCATACATCATCTCCTTCGTGTCAGTCCCACCAATAGAAGTTGTTGGGACCAAATCCTTCTATAAAACGGTTAAGTCCGTAATTTAAGCAACAATATATTAGGCAATTAAAAAATATCAAAAAATTGGCCTAAATATATGTAAAATTGGTAGGATTGATGCACAATGGATATATTAGATAATTTTGATAAAATATCCATAAAACACATAAATATGAGAGGATTCATCCTTAAATCATGCCTAAATCAACCCTAATTTTGGTAGAGAAATCATGTGTATCAAGACCCCAATCATAAAAATATCCATGGTCATACCTAGGATCACCACAGGACAAGTGCATGATGTTATTGTATTCACTACTTATAGTTTAAAGCTATTTTCTTATGACTTGATAAATAGCTCTATAATAGAAGAATGTTTATGGTGAGAGTTTAATACTGCAACAATTCTATGTGAATTTATATCTTAAATTATTTTGTACATATTGAACAATTATAATTGTTGTTATAACTATTTATATGTGGTATTTTAGATTATCATATAAGATATGTGACATTCCTGATTTCTCCTTTCATTCGGTTGGCAGAGGAGACTATGTTGCACTACAATATTTCTCATATTCATATTTTTTAGTAATATGGGAAAGAACCTTATTATGTATTCCTATAATGCGTTGGGAAAGTATGCATTATGAAATTCAAGTTCTGAACTTGTAATTTAATGTATTAATAGTCCTTTAATTTGGAACTTTGTTGTCTTGGTTTTCCTTGTTCTTGACCAATAAAAAGCATGAGGATGATTGTTTATGGGTATGCATCAAAGTGACACCCACTAAAAGTCTCAACTACAAAGTAAGTATAGATCTTTACTCATCAACACATTAACTAATATCTCTTCATCATGATATGTCCACTTAGTAAAATCTCTTATAAATTTCTCTTACAAGGGTATAAAAGTATTGCAAAATAGCAGAGGACAAATAGAAATTTTTTGAAGTCAATGATTTGGAAGAACATCAAGGTAGTTTGCATAAGTCTTGCATTTTGATGACTTCAAAACTTCTCTCAATCCTGCTTATTATTATTTATAAATGATGAATCGTTCATTTTTCTTGATGTAACCAGTGTGCCTCTTTCTTTCTCTATTACTTTGGTTGAAAAATATATTCACCAAAATGAAAAGAAACAATGGGGAAAATAGAATCACTAGGTCACCTTCCTTCCTCGGCTTGCATATAACATCCCAAGGAATAGTGTGAATATGTTTCTTTTCTTTAGTACCATTCCAAATGGATTCACGCAAAATTTTCTCAATATGACATATAGTGGACTTTGGAATAGGAAAGGAAGCAATCCAAAAGATATGAAAACTAGAAAGAGTTGAAATGACCATCTCGACTCTGCCAACCTAAGAGAGGAGATTACCTTTCCAAGTATCCAATCTTTTCTTAATATTCACAATGATAGGATCACACATGGCATTTGTAAGCCTACCTATAAATAAAGGCAATCTGAGATATCTGACTGGAAGAAGAATCACAGAATGCCCAAGATATTTGATATATGCCCTTCAACTGTAGTTTACTAAGGAAAAGTTGACTTTTGTCAATATTCAATTTGAGGATAGAAATATTTTGAAACATATCGAACACATTCTTTAAAGTTGTAGCATTGGAATCATCATCATTGGGTAAAATAAGTAAGTTATCAGTGAAGATAATATGAGAGGTATTGATCGAGCTTGTGTTAGAAAAGGGAACTAGGACACCTTTCCATATTGAGTCACTGATAATAGAGGTGAAACCTTACATATCAACAACAACGAGGTTAGGGGCTAGGGGTTCACCCTACCTCACACCATTAGAAGCTTTAAAGGAGCTAGCGGGAGTGTCGTTAAACAACACCTAATAAGAGGTGGAGCTAAAACAAATATCCAACCATTTCAGCCAGCAAGAAGGAAATCCCATCTTCTCAATCAAAAATAAAACATAGTCTCTCTTAATAAAGTCATATGCCTTCGAGGGATCAACTTTAACACACATCTTTCCATATACATACTGATTTGCAAAGGAGATCAGGAGGTCATTAGCAAGAAGAATTGCTTCTCCAATATTTTTTCCCTTAATAAAAGCAAACTGATTTGAGGAGATAAGATCAGGAAAGATGACACTTAATTTGTTATCTAGGACTTTAGTGATAATCTTTTACATAATATTTCATAAGAAGATAGGCCGGAAGTCCTTCAAATAGTCAACATCGTTTATTTTCGAAATAAGAATAATGAAAGTTTGGTTGCATTCACCCATGACTTTCAACGTATCAAAGAAATGCAAAATAGCATTTAAAACATCCTTGCCAATAATGTCCCAACATTCTTTAAAAACCATGGCATTAAAGCCATCTAGTCGTGGGGACTTATCAACCTTCATCTTCTTAACAACCTGCTCTACCTCATCTTTAGTAACCCAACCTTTAAGAAATTTGAACTATTTAGAAGAAATGGAGGGAATATACCAGTTCTCATTCCAGAAAAACCCTATAAGTCGGGGCATAGTTGAAGACTTGAGAATAATAATTGGTAGTATAGTCACTTATAGCATCAGAATCATAGACAATAGAATCATCAATACAAAGATAATGGATACTATTGTTGATCCTTCTAGTTTTAAGGGATGTGTAGAAGAAAGAGGAGTTTATATCACCTGCCTTGAACCATTGAACTTGTGACTTATGTATGTAAATAAATTCTTCATCATGAAGGGACTTTTCTACCTCCTTTCTTTTTTCAACAAGGGAATTTAAAAGATAAACATTTAGAGGGTCACGATATGCTTCCCATTGAATAATAAGAACCTCTTCTTCCAACTCTTTGGTTCTAGAATTGAAGTTACAGATAGTAGATCTATTCCATTTCTATAAGGCAAGCTTAACAACATAGAGTTTCATGTACACCCTAAACATAGGAGCACCAGTAATATTAACTTCAGACCAAGCTTTAGTAACAATGTTGTGGAAATTTGTTTGAGAAACCTAGCAATTAATAAATCTGAAAGGCGTGTGCCTTTTCTTGAGAGAATTAAGATGTAGAGAAATAAGACAATGGTCACTGAATGTACTAGATATAACTCTCCCCCACAAATCAAGAAAGGAATCAAGGAACTTAATATTGTAGAGGATCTTGTCAATATCAGATAAGGTACTATCACCGCTCCTGCATCTGATGTTCCAAGTAAAGAATGGCACCTTAGGACTAATTTCCAAAAGATTAGTATTACCAAGACAAGAGTTGAAATTAGACATGCTCTTGTTAGAAGGAGGGTGTTTCCCAACCCATTCATTCTTGAACCAAACTGCATTGAAATCTCCCAACAAACACCAAGCACTAGGACAATGAAAAGATTCCAATGCATTACACAAAGAAATACTCTCCAAATCATCATTAGAATAATAGATAGTCGTGAAAATGAGAGCACAAATAAGATAACTAACTTTGCAGTGTATGAATTTCTCACTTTCAACCATCTTTGATATAGACACAAAATGATTAGATAAAATAATCACAATACGAGTGTAAGAGTAATAGTCAGGAATAGTAATAGAACGGAAGTCCTATCCCAACAAGCTAATAATAGAATTCACCTCACTTTTTTAGTTCTAGATTCCAAGATGACATATATATCCACCTTATTCCTTGAAAGTTCTTCCATTACACAAATCAGTTTATTGTGAATCCCCCTCACATTCCACCCTATAATAGAAAATAAGTTATCCATTAGGAATAGAGGAAGTATTTCCCACAACATGATCTAGAGAACTTTCTTCATTGGTCAAAGAGCTTTCTTCATCAAAATTCAAAAGAGGTGAAATTTTTTTAGGGAAGCTTGAGCATCCCTTATAGGAATATAACTTTTAGATTGGACTCTTGGAGGAGACTTATTCCTTCTACCCTGAACCTCCCATACAAATGATGAAGATGGGGTACAATGGGATATGTAGAGATAGAAATAGAGCCAGATCCCAAACTAGGACCTCCTAGAACAATGTTGAAATCTAAGGAAGCTAGAAAGGAAACCACATCTGTAAGAACATTGGGAATAGTATTAGGTGCATCACTGAAAACCTCCCCTTTAGTAGACTGATCCACATGACTCATCAGCAATGTAACAACTTCACAAGTCTTTGGGACCCAAGCCTTTTTCTATTGAATAGGGTGATTGTGACTTTCCTCATGAAGACCACATAAAGAAGACTCATGACCAAAATCACCACAAACTATACATCAAGAAGGCTCCCACTCATATTCAAAGGTAATCATGTCAATCTGGCCATCGTCACTCTGAATCTGCAATTCTTTTAGAAAGGAGAAGCCGACGGGTATCAGTACTTGCAGCCGACAAAACTCCAAATGAAAAAACTCTAAAGTGAGTCAATCTGGCTTCACGGGCTTGCCAAGAAATGAACTGATTCTATTGAACATCTACACATCCCTACGCTCCAATGGAAGATTTTGAACCTTGAGCCAAATTGGGATCTCAGTGAGTTTTAGATTTTCCATTGACCCGCCTCTCTCCCACTTCTTGAAAATTAGGGGCTTCCCCACAACAAACCATGGACCTCCCTCAATGGTCGTGGTCAGATTGTCATCGTCTAAAAACAACACAATGAAGAACCCTTGGCCTCTATATCTAATTTAAATAGACCCCTTGACTCGCTAGATCTGATCAAGGTGCTTGATAAGCGATGTTTAGTGAGGTTTTTGTCCTACTATATAGCCAGTAGCTGATCGACTCCATCTCACCAAATTCTACTTGATAATGTACTTGGGATATAGCAACTTCCCTTCAACAAGGTCGACCTTCATCTTCTACAATATGTCTGGACTGTTCCCAACCTTATCTTTGTAAAGATCAGCCCAACCTCTTGCCTCCTTTACTACTGAGATGTAACCATTAGGGATACGAGGAGAAACCTTACGAGGAGGCTTCAAACCATATCACTAGGGGGATGAGCCATGGATTCCACCTCCACTGTCACCCCAACCAAAGAACTTTGTCATTGCCACCTGACTCCATCTATATCAATCAAGAGTTATATTAAGTTCATGGCAATGCCAAGTCATTCATTTAGTTTCTTATAAAAGATAAAGGATGGGAATGTCGACATTATGCTATGAACTATATGGAAGTCATTGTTTAGATAGTGTTATAAGACATCAAAGATATACAATATTTAATAAAATGACCATAAAGTTATGTGTAACTTAATTATAATCATACTTAATTTAATATACATTATAATTATACACATTCCATTTTTAGAGCTTTCACACTTAGTCTTGTCCACCTGAGACTCTAGGGGCCTATTTGATTTGTAGGATCTTACATAGAATAGCATGAAAATTCTTTTAATAACTACACTACCATGTTTGTTTGTGTAAAAGTTATGTCAAGATTGCATTTGGATGGGAGTAGAGTTCCAACCCAATAGGACTTTAATGTTCCACATGACCACCAAGTATTTAGTTGGTACAAAAAGACTGGCACCCTTGACGCCCCGACGCAAACTTTGCAACTCGATTGTGACAACCACTCATCTATTGCTTGTGTGCACAACTGCTCATGAGCCTTCTGCACTCCTCCTCTGTCCCACATCCTCATCTTTTCTCCTTCACATGTTTCTACTTGTTTCTTCTCATGTTCCCTCCCTACTACAGAAGTTTCTCCTTCATTTTTATCCATGGACCTTTAATTATGAGGTTTCCCATCAAAGGGTCCTTCTTGTTCTTATCCCATCTGAAAGTCTCACACATAGCTCCTACATGTTCAACCTTCACTTTGGAATCCTCATCCTCTCCCCATTGCAACATTATTGCTGTCATTTATGTTGATTCTACATGTTGCGCTCCTAGCCTCCTTTGTATGCAATGCATGAATGTATCCTTCTTTGGTTCATCTTTTTCTTGTCTTTTATTCATTCAGAGATCATACAGGAAAGTCATCTCTCATTTTCCCCGTCTTCTCTTCTCTATCTCACACATTCAATTTCTGTGAAATCTGTTGATTCATTTTGATGAGCATAATAAGAAAAACTCCAAAAGATAAATTGAATTTCTCTGCTAATTCTATTTGGTTGCATCCAAATATTGCATGGGAAAACTAAAATACCATCTTGTACATGAACCTTATTATATGTTTCCTTTTGATGTCCTATATCAACCCTTTCTTGTAAAGAAAACTGAGCCTAGATGCACTCTAGAAGGTTTGGGCATTGTTTATAAAATAAGTTGACATATAATAATATATATGATTAACTAGTTAAAATATTGATTCACAAATTTTCTTTTGAATTTGATAATATGTAAATACAATCTTGTATGTCAAGTTTGGTTGGTACAATAATTTGTGCATTATGGATGTGTATGTTAATGTGTGAGTGATGTGAATATTTGTAAATTATTGGGTTTGTTAATATGTGTATGATTTGGTGAATTCATGTCAATGCAAGTAGAGTTTAAGATGCTTTTCTATGAATGAGAAAATTTAAGTGATATTTGAGTAGTGAATAATTTGTGTGAATGTGTATGACTTGTTTAGTTCATGTGACTATAGCAAATTTGAAGATGGTAGTTTGTGAATGTGAAATTTTGAATGAAATTCTTGTTGTTTGTGAATGTTTTTATCGTAGGTTTGTAGATGAGCTACTTATTAGCAGGTTTGCAACATTATTATATACTATTATAAAAAATATTAACATCAAAGTTTTGTATAAAATTTAGTCTATATATCTACAACATTGGTTTTATACAAAAACCAATGCTAGAAACCTTTATAGAAAACTAAAAATCTAGGTGACAAATTGAAGTTGATAGCACCAATTTTCAAATAAACTATTGCTATGGTTTGCTTTAAGCATTAGTTTTTTTACATATGGTACAATTTTGTGTCTCTAGTGTTTGTTGTTAATCTCAAGAGCTAACATTGTATCATAGATATTGTATTGGAGCCACTCATGTTTCTCTTTCAGCCGACACTATAGACTTAGTTTACTGATGCTATAGCATGTTGGTGTCATGGTGACCACACTCAATGATAGTGACTCAAATTGGATCCTATGTGCCTCCAAGTCTAAGAAGTAGAAGAAGGTAGCACAATATGTACTCACTCAACCTACCTAGAACCTGGAGAAGATCTTGAGTCTTACCTCAAAAATGCAAATGAAGCATATAATTAGCTAAAGCACAAGAATGCAAAATTGGAATTATCAAACGGTGGAACTCTTACCTCTCCAAATAACATCTCCTCTAGATCCTCTCCCCATTTCTTGTAAGAGGTCAGACTATTCTATTCATGCATGTAATGGTAAGTAACTAGAGGAGAATGTAGATAACTCTATGTACCACTCTAAGTTTGTGGTCTACTAATCCAGAAATTCCCATACCCCCAAAGTTGTTAAGATTACTAAAACTAGTCATAAAACATCAAAGTTTCGTATAAAAATAAATGAAAAAAATTACAAAACATATATGTAGAAGTTCAACAGAATCTACACATCTTTTTAAAGCTTTAACGTGTCCCTTTTCCTATTCAACTAGCATATCCTCTACATCCTATCTTCATTTCTTGTAAGAGGACCAACTACTATATCCATGATAATAATGACAAGTAGGAAAAGGATAATGTAGATGACCATGTGCACCACTCTATGTTTGAGTTATACCAAGCTATAATTTTCCATACCCCTAAGGCTACACACTCAATGTCAAATAATTGATAAAAAAATTAAAATATACCTCAAGTAGTCCAACAAAATAGACACATCTTTTCAAAGATAAAATGTGTCCTTTTGAAGAGAAGTTCCGAACAACTCATCTCCTCAAGTAAGTGGACACATGGGCATACACATCTCCTTCCTAATCAAATGAAGAAATAACATCTAGATCTATGAGGAAGAAGATCCATTCGATTTTACCCCTATTCCAAATGTTGTTAGCAAAGAGATACCTAGTAACTAAGAAGAAATGAAACATTATGACATGACAAGAGGAGAACTGAGGGTCACGTACACCTCTCACTTCACCCTTCATAAAGAATACTTGGCATAGCCCAGTGTACTTGACCTCATATTTAGAGGTCATACCTTCCCTAGATGCGTCCACTCCCAGCAAGTAAGAAACATGTGTGTATCCCTAGGAATACATATCCATTCCAATAAACTCTATTGTGGTGATAGCCAACTCACCAAATTTAAAATGAAATGAATTGTTCACTAGTCAAAAGCACTCAATCAATTGTACATTGCAGCTCCTATCTTGCTCTACTAATATTGACAAAGTTGGTCCTCTACATAATATTTAATTCTCATGGCACTAGAACCATATAAAAATGTCCCAACTCATCTACATGATCTCTCAAGAAAACATCATATACCATGACTCCCTTTAGTCCAAATCCAAAACAAAGAAGAAGTGCCAAAATCATAAACAAAAGCAATCGAAACCTAACCCAAAATCTACACAAACAAAATAACATGCTCCAAACCTTAAATTTGTGCCTCATGTATCGCTCTCCATTCTCATGATTGAATTTCATCCGCAACAGACTCATTCCCATCATGAATTTATCAAAAGGGAGAATTCATCTGGGAATCTTCTCTACCACTTACAGGTTAAATTTCCATAATAAACAAATATTAAAAAAATCCTAGTGTGGTAGAAATACAATCAACAGAAGACAATTAGGGATCACTTGGGATATGCATCAAGTCCCACACCTCATAAAAATCTTCTTTCTCATCCATAAAACGAACCTCCTAATGGGAATTTGCTTCTTCATAGTTGTTCCAAGCTTTATAGTTTCCATTTATGATCAATAAGTAAAATTCGCAATGACTTCATATTTGAAATGCAAGTTGAATTAGTGTAATCAAGTGTCACGTACTCATAGAAATATAAAAATAGAAAGAAGTGGTGAATCACAAATCAAAACACGAGCTCTCTCAGTTTCAACCTCCATGTCACAAAGAATGTCGAGAAGCTTTGAACTGAAAATCTTTAAAACCTATAGATTACAAGTTAAATGCAATGGAATGTGCCTTCCTAAGGTTGACCAAAGTATAAAAATTGTCCAAAATCTACTAAATAATGTTGGTTTTGTTTCCTCACAAATGATAGAGATTATATAGGCATACTTGCCCCAACCACAGTGGTAGAATGTTCCATTCTACGGGCAAAGCACGACACAAAATGCCTCATTCCACGAGCCAAAGACCGCCACTATCGGCAATGGAATTTACTTAAGCTCAATCTCCTTGTACCATCATTGCTTTTAACATTCGGAAAATGGGGGTGATGCCTAACATATACTTATTCTCCCCTTATATTAATTTTTTAACAAATGCAAATCAGTCCCTAGTTTTTAGCAAAAATTCTAGAATTCTTCATAGAAGTTGACTATAACTCAAAAATAATAACTCAAAAGTTTGTGCAAATATGAAAATATCAAACCTTCTCTTGAAGCTTGAAATTTTTTTCTTGTAAGAAAGATAAAATCCCTTAGTTTTACCTAAGGGTTAATCATCTTTCAGATCAAATCTTGGGTTGTTGTCCACACTACTACTCCATTTCAATATTTTGACCTTAACCAAGTTCGAAGATTTGATCATGTAAAAAATCACAATCAAATTTGATCCCGAGTCATTTGAAATGTGAAATACCTATCATAGCTAGGCATCACCATCTCTCCACTAGGCAATTGGACCAAGAACATTAAATAGGCCAATGGACCTATCCTGAATAGGCCTTCAATCTTTCAAAACCTTAAATATACTAGGTACCTTCTAGAGGGTTCTAGATCATGGGCCTCAAATTGGGCCACTTGCATGCATACATTTGTATTTTGTATATGTACTATTTTTGCATAAATCCATGACTTGTATAGGCACCTCATTTTGATAAAGCCATGTCATGGGTAGGCAAACTTGTTTCTACTTTGACATTCAAGTTGTATCTTGATTAGGAAAACCATGCATCTACATTCAAGACCTGCCACTAGTAGGAAAATCATGATGTTTCTTTACCTCAATTAATCCATATATCGTAAGGGAAAATATGTTGCATTTGAGCCCTATCCTAAATAGGTAAATCATTTTGAATCTAGAACATACACCTAATATGTAGCTTATTTCAAATAAAAATTATACGTCAAGTACGGGCATCATATGTGTCATTTCAAACCCTATCCTAAATAGGCACTTTGCATTTTAGAAATTCATATTCTTCATAGGTTACTCATCACATTTCACCATTTTAGGGTTATGACTCTAGCTCTAATTTGGTCCATCCATCAAGTTGTTGTGATCGAATTAACTCACTGAAACATCTAAAAACATAATTTTAGAGAGGGACAATAATCATTCAAAATCAAGAACTTCTAATGATATTTTATGTTTCAGACTGAAGAACTAATTGGGATCCCTTTAAGATCTCACACTTTGGCCCTTCATGACCAAAATTGCGGGATCAAATTTGGATCAAACATGTAGTTCTCACTATTATTTAGAACCTTGTCTTGTGATGGGACTACGTTGATACTCATATTTTTTGTCATTTTAATCAACAAACGCAATCAGAATTCTCTCACTGGCTAGTGATGGACTTTTTCTACATTTTCACATTTATTTCATCCATTCCATTTATTTTCCACTTGTTGTTCTGAGATATAAAAACCTTTCTCTATACTTGAGTACAATTTTCCCATATTGATTGTTTGCAAGCCTTCTCAATAGATGACATGTTGATTTATCCATGAATAAAATATTCAAATATAGTCCCATTTGGAAACACATTAGCTCATTTTTATCCATCTTCAAAAATCAATGACATTATTAAAATGGAGAAAACAATCAATTAAATTTTATATCATTTTAAGATAGAAATAGGAAAGGGAAGACTTCTCCTAGAAGTTTTTATCTCTCCCTCCTTTCACCTTTTTCTATTGAATTTTATTGTTCAAAGAACCAATCTCATAAATAAATTAAAAATGAAATTCCCATTAAAGATACTCTTAGAAAAGAAAGTTAGGTACTCAAATAAGGAAAACTTACATATCCTACTAAGGGACATCCTAGTCAAATTTAATGTTCCATGGGGATGCCATGTGGCGGAACACCACATTCCTCTAGTGGTCCCTTTTGCATTAAGAAAATAGTTATGTGTGGTCCCTTCAGCAGAAGAATCTTTATTTGTGTTTCTTTTTCATGATTTGATGGTAATTTTTATGGGAGACTTGTTTGTTGACACTAACCCTTAAACCGTTCCAACAAGTATAGATACCCCTTCCCCACATCGACCATCAATGAATGGACCTTTTGAATCTCTTGCAACTGAAGAGAGACTACCTCATCTTGTTTGGACTTTGTTGACAAGCATCTAGAAGATCCTTCTTCTATAACAATGACTCTCCTAAATCAGAGTGCTATAAAAATGATAAGGAGGTGTCTAGGCCTCTAGATCTAGTTGATCTATTCAATTTATTAATCATAAATATGAAATCTAGATCCAATCATCTGCTTGTTCACATTTGTAAGGCCACTGACCTGGCTTAGTGCTTTAGTATACTTTATTTTCTTAATAAGATGCTTAAAACCTTAATATAATCCTTTGATATGTTTTTGAATCACGTGACAATGTTATATTTTCAATTTGGTCCTATTTGGATGATGTTTGAGCTTTATATGCTTATTTTGGACCAAGTTGTAATTTTCCTTTGTTGAGGGTTTAGATTTCAATTTGTCACAGTTGTGTGTGCACTCTATGTCATGGCATAAAGAGAGAGAGAATGATTTTATGGGGCACCTTGTTGAACCTTGGTAGCAGAGGTAGCATCATGTGGTGTTGATAGGGTTTTAGGGTTTTGCATGGTGGAGCATGGTGTCGACCATGTTGAGCTCAGTTGAGTGTTGTGACCTATGTCTTGACCATGTTGGTGTGTCTTGAGTGTGTTTTGACCAAGACACCTTCTTTGAGTGATGTTGTTTTGACCTTGGTTCCCTATATGTGGTTTGGTCGAGATGGTCATCTCCTAGTGATGTGCTTTGACCATGCTTTGTGTGGTGCTCTTATGTAGTGGTCGAGACAAGGTACCTTGATGTTTGTTTTGACCTCTATGGTGGTAGTGACCCATGTGGTCAAAACCCCACTTAGGTTTGATCACCATGGGTTTCGTGCATATGTTTAGTGGGTGAATGGTTGTTTTTGTGGTGGACAAGTGTCCCTTTGGTGCTCTCTTCTGTTGACAACTCACACCTACCTTACTTCCCTCCTCCTTTGAGTATATAACCCCTTTCTCCTTCATACAAGTATCCTTTTTGGCCCTCCTTCTCTCCTCTCCTGTGTTCGACCTTGGAGCTTTAAGGAGCAAAGAAGGGTTGATCTAGGTGCTTGGAGGTCGATCAACCTTGCATGTGGTTCTTTGGAGCTTGATCACCTTCCTTGTGGTGATTCGTGGAAGTTTCTCTTCTTGGTAAGTGGTTCTACCTTCTTGATCACATTTTTCCCTTGGAACCCTACCATCCATCTTCTCCTTTATTGGCCATAAACTATGTATCATCCATGGTGGCCATCTTGAGAGAAACTCCTCATCACAAGGGTCGTAGACTATATTTGACATGGTGGTACCGAGTGAGAGGAAGCTTTCTTCTCTTTCTCCTTTATTCTTTTGGTTTGGACTAGGGTTTCTTGTCCTCTCTTCTTGAGCTATCTTTTGACCATGGTTTTCTTCTCTTTGGAGGTGATCTTTTGGCCGAGGTGCTAATCGAAGTTGGAGTACCTTCTTCTCTCTTGAAGCCTTTGATCTTGGAGCTTGGATCTCTACATAAGGTGGGTAATATAACTTTCCCCTCTTATATTTTAGCACCATAATCTTGCTTGCATGTTGTTGTTTCTATCTCTAAAATGTGATATTAATATGCTAGATGATGTTATTTGGAGACAGTAAAGTGATGTTGAGGTAGCTTGACCTCAATGGCCGCTACACTCCCTTTTCTCCTATGGTCGCTACATGTCACATGTTTTTGCGGTCATGACCCAAACCCTAATGGACGGATGGTCGTAACACTTAGGGTCAATACACATGTTCTTATTTTGGCAGTGACAAGCTTTTGTTGATGGTCAAGACACTTGTTTTGTTGATGGTCGAGACACTTGTTTTTTAATGGTCATGATTGAGACATATGTTTGATATTGGTTGAGACATATGCTTTTATGGTGGTCAAGACACCATGTGTTGATGGTTGGTTGTGAAACATATATGTGTTGCGGTCACAACACTATGCCTACCATGCCTTGAGGACTTTGGTCGACACACACCCACATATATGGTATTGATTGCTACACATGTATAACATAATGAGATGGTTACACGTATGCCTATAATTAATGATAAATACCTAGTGTTGTTTGGATGATCAACTGGTTAACCCTAACCATTTTTCTAAGAAAGTGGGAGATGACATAACTAGGGTTTGGTTCTTGAATAATTCTATGGAATCCTTATCATCTATGTACGAGAAACCCTAACCCTAATCCTAGGGTATGTTATACTTGTTGAGTTCATTAGAGGAATGTCATGTCATTACATTTTCTCTCTCCCACTTGTGTGATTCTAACCTTGCAGGTTGTCTGAATGATATATCTTGTGTATGCTATGGTGGTGATCATATGACACAGGGTGATGGCTATGAGCCTTGATGAGATGTGATGAGATCATATTGATATGGTGGGTCTTATACCCTGGTGAAGGCTTAATGCCTATTGTGACGTGATATTATCTAGTAATGTGATTGAAGGATTGATATCCCATAGTGATGTGACATTAGTGGTAGCCTTGTACGGCTTTGTAGCTTTGGTGATGGCCTTATGAATAGCAGTGCTACAAGTATCATGTATTGATGTGACAAGTTCATACCTTATACATTTTATACCTTCTGAAGTTGTTTCATTGTTATGCTTGCTAGATTGAATTAGGGTTTTGGATGTCTACTTGTATGATGAAGCCTTAATTCACCCAATTGGCATAACTAATAAAGTGAAACCTTAATCATGTAGTTTCCATGTTCCATAGATCCATTCCAGTGTCAGTTTTATTACTGGATGGTGAAATGAGTAACTCCCATGGGAAATTTAGAGAACATATTTTTTAATATGTGGGGGTGCAAGTTGAGTATCTCCTTGCATCCACAATTATAGGTTGTGTGAGATGGCCATGAGTGAGTTGTTCTCCTTGTGATATGTGATAGTCAGCAGTTTAACTACATGTGATGCCTCTTTTTAGAACGACCATGTGTGATCCTATTCTTCTAGCATCGTGACATGTACCAAGGCTGGCTAGGTGTTTTATATGGATGGCCATGTGTGAGCCAATCCTTCAGCTTGGCTATATGTCACTATTTGCAGTTGATTGATATGTCTCTAAAGTGTTTTCTCTTATACTGACCAAGAGGTGTTGGGGAGGTCATGGATTCCGACTCTTCCATTAACCTTGTATGACACCGCTATTTTGACTTTGCAGGGGTCGGTTAGATTTGGTTAGTACGACTCAAATCCTCAGGGCATAATAAAAGACGTAATACAATCGTGTAGTGTTTTTTCTTAGGGTCAAAATACAAATCGCATTGGATGACCCCTTTTCCTTAGCTTTGTACTAATTTCTTGAATATAATGTGGTAAGAGAAATAACCTATTATAAATGTTCTTCATCTTCCTTCTTAAAGTATTACTTGTTCTACTGCTCAGTGAACTATCTAGTTTGCTTAATCGACTTTATCAGTTTAATACATATCATTTAGTTGAATCTGCTCATCTAAGTAATAATGATATCTTCCTACTTTAGTTTTCATGTGCTTAAAATAGACATTTGCGGGGAGTTGTATCTCTCTCTGGGATGTTTGGACCCACCTCGTGGGTTTCCAAATCTTTTAGGTGGGTGTGTATGCTGAGATAAAGATCGTGTTGTTCAAGCTGACAGTAAGGGGAGTTGTAGATGTTTGGATCATGGATATGCAGCTAGTATCTAGTAATAGAGTCCTATGTGGCATCCATGTACTCTCAGGTCCTTGGAGGTGTTTTATAGACATTTTACATCAGTTTGAGTATTTGGCACTATACCATGGTGGTACATACATGTTTAGTATAGGTAAATAGGTTATCACATATAACATGTTGTGGCTAGTTAGCTAGTCAACAATGATATGTAACATCTTTTGTCATGAATGAAATATAAGTAGTAGCAGTCATATGGCTTTAAATACGATACATTAATCTTGAGGTGCCTTTATGTGATCAATTTTAATTTGCCCTATTTTGTGGTAATGTAGTTATTAGTGATGATTACGCGCTTTGTTTTGAGTAATCTTGCTTTGTGTGGAAATGGGTATCACATTTGGTGGTATTAGAGCTCTAGGTTTTCTAAGTCTATAGGGACACTAGGACATAGGACTAGGATGATGTCCAAGTCGAGAACATGACATAAAACATGGTACATACTGTCTGATCTCAATACTTGGGTTCCCTGGAGAGGTATCCAACTATTGAAGAGAAGGTAAGTATGGAACTCTTAGATTGTTATCTTTCTGATTACTTTGATCAAGTAGTCATTCTAAAACAATCTAAAGAGCATAAAAAACCAGGAATCATGGTGATTATACCTTCAGCTTTCCCTAAAGAAGAAGAGAACTACATTGTAACCTACCAAAACTTGAATTTCTGTTAACTATAAGAGAAATATATGACACCGTGAAACCTAAACCTGAACACAAATAATCTATGAGAAGTCCTTGTAGTTGTAACTTCAAGGAGGTTATAAAGCAAGAGATCAATAAATTTGTGTTAATGAAGTAAGTCAAGGTGTAAAATTCACATAAGATGAAGATAACTCTTGAGATAAGTATGATACGAGGAGACACATCAGAATAATGATAAAATGAATTAGTGGAATTTGATCTAACCTCAGACCAACCTTTGTGAGTAAGGAAGTTCTAAAATAAAAACCTTCATTACATACAAAAGATTTAAAGAGATGTGACCCATGGTTAATGAGAGAAATGTGAAATATGATGGTCTACCTCTTGATAAGAGGTTGGAAAATATGATAAAACAAGACAACATACATGAGAATGATGAATAAATAACCAGAAAGAATTAATGAGATACTTTAATCTTTATAATTCCTATGTTTATGGCAAGGAAACCAGGATGAAAAGGGTAAAATGACACATAAGAAGTTGTAAACCCATATAATAATGAAAGAGAGTTGTAACCCCTTCCCCTTATTAGCAACCCCTAGGTAGTGTTGTGGTGTCAAAGGAAATGTATTCCTTTGAGTTCCTTCTTTCTTGGAACGTGACATTCAAGTTAATCATATACCACCTCATATGCACGATATCAATGTGATCCCTGGATGGATACTTGGGATAGAATAGGGTGGCCATGGGATGTAGATCCAAAGTGACTACATTTTTGGATGATCCAGTTTATCTTACAAGATGATAGGAAGATTCTCCTAAAGTTTCTGGTATCGGCTATGACAACTGAGAAGCTGAAGAGACAAGGTTGTGATGCATTTTTGGCATATATGATAGATACCAAGGCAAGGAATCCTAGTATCCAAGAAGTGCAAGTTGAATGGAAGTTCGAGGATGTGTTCCCTGATGAGTTCCCAAATGTTCTGCCTCCTAGAGAGTTTGAATTTTGAGATCAATACGGTCACCAGTACCCAACCTATAGTACAAATACTATATAGGCTGACTCCATCTAAGATGCAAGAGTTGAAAAGATAGTTGCAAGATCTTCTTGATAAAGAGTTTTGTCAGGCCAAACACATCTCCTTGGGATGCTCTCATTTGAAGAAAGATGGATCAATGAGGTTGTGCTTTGATTACCAATAGTTGGACAAGGTTACGATTAAGAACGATGCCCTTTGTTGTGTATTTACGATCTATTTGACCAATTGTGTGGTGCCACAGTCTTCTCCAAGACAGACTTGAAGTTGGGTTGCATCAGTTGTGGATCTAGGTGGATGACATACCAAAGTCAACTTTTAGAATGTGGTATAGTCATTATAAGTTCATGGTTATACTGTTTGAACTAACCAATGCACCGGCAGTGTTCATGGACTTGATGAACCAAGCATTAATGTCCTATCTAGATTAGTTTTTCGTGGTATTTATAGATGACATCTTGATCTATTTTAAGGGTAGCTTTCTGTGGGTATGTGGTATCTTTTTGTGGAATATGTGTAAGACCAAAAGAAAGTGGAGCCAGTGTTAGAGTGAGAATAGCCTAAGACATCTAAAAGAGGTTATTGATGACTTCAGCATAGTGGTGTTACCCCTAACAAAGTCAATGTGGAAAGGTGTGTCATCTATCTGGGACGACAGGTGTAGCATTCCTTCCTGCTTTTGAAGGAGAAGTTGAACAGTACACCAATGATAGTGTTGCCCGAACATGGAAAGGATATATAGCTTTATGTGACGCATCAAGCAATAGTTTGGGTTGTGTGTTGATGCAAGATAAAGAATGTGATTTCCTTCTCTTCACAACAACTTAAGAAGCACAAGGATAACTACCTTGCACATGATCTAGAGCTGGTAATTGTGGTCCATTCTTTGAAGATATGGAGACACTACCCTTATGATAGGTGTCAGATTTAGACTAACCACAAGAACTTGTAATACATCTTCTCACAATAGGAACTAGATATGAGATAGTAATGTTGGATGGGGTTAACCAAGGTTTATGACTTCACGATAGATTACCATCCAAGGAAGGCGAACATGGTTGCATATGCTTTGAGAAGGAAGTCTTTTTTGTCATATGTGGATAAGGCATAGTTGTGTTCTGTAGTGTGCCATAAGAGAGACATGTTGGTCTCCTTGCATCAGATGAATGAATAGTTGGAGGTTTCCTTGTTAGCAGGATTATTAACATAGTCACCAGTAAAATCAACATTGAGTCAGCAAATCAGAGTAGTGCAGTGAAAGCGTGATGACTTCTATGAGTCAGAGGATGGTACAAGTATATTACCCTAGTAGGACATTTGTTCCAAAGGTGATAACTTGAAGACGTTGGTTTTAGAAAAGGCTCGCTCATCTGTGTACACTATGCATCCCAACAACACCAAGATGTATCAGAATCTGAAGAGCATATATTAGTGGCCAGGTTTGAACATGATGTAGTTGGAGTTGTAGATAAGTGTGCAATGCATCAGAAGGTTAAGTCGAGATATTAGAAATGTGCATGAACCCTATGACTGATACATGTGGCACTGACAGACAGATGGTCTAAGAGAACAACATAGGCCTTGGGGATCTATTTAAGAGACTATGTTTTGTAGTTTTAGGCAGTGGAGATGTTCACCTCAGTTTGGTAGAAGTTCTCCTACAATAACAACTATCATGGGAGACAGTGTAGATGTCTGTTATGTTAATAGGAGACTGGTAAGTAGTATGTAGGTGGAGTTTCCACCTTAGCTACCTATGTTGCGTGTAGTGTTTCATGTTTCTATGTTGAGGAAGTGTCACCCGGACACGGAGTTGACACTACAACCAGTGGAGATGGAGTTAGATAAGGATGTTTCCTATTGTGATCACGGATAGGAGGATCAAGAAGTTTAAAAAGAAGGACATCCCCTTGGTTAAGGTTCTTTGGCATCACTGTGGTGTTGAGGAAGCCACGTGGGACCTTAAGGAAGTGATTTTTAGGAAATACCCATCTGTTTTCACGTAGGATTTCGGGGGGGGGGGGGAATCCTTGTTAGGGGTTTATGGTTGTAAGGCCCCTGGACTAGATTAGTACTTCAGTATACTTGATTTTTTTTAATAAGATGATTGAAACCTTAATATAATCCTTTGAGATGTTTTTGATTCATGTGACAAGCTTATGTTTATAGTTTGGTCATGTTTGGATGATGTTTGAGTCTTATATGCATGTTTTGGACCAAGTTGCAATTTACCCATGTTGAGGGTTTATATTGCAATTTGTCACATATAGTTTGTTCCCTATATGTCTTGGCATCAAGATAAATAGAATGATGCTATGGGGTGCCTTTTTGTACCTTGGTTGAGAAGGTAGCATCATGAGGTGATGATAGGGTTTTAGGGTTTTGCTTGGTGGAGCATGGTGTCAACCATGTTGATCTGAGTTGAGGGTTGTGGCCTATGTCTCAACCATGTTGGTTTTTCTTGAGTGTGCTTCGATCAAGACACCTTCTTTGAGTGATGTTGTTTTGACCTTGGTGCCCTAGATGTTGTTTGGTCGAGATGGTTGTCTCCTAGTGATGTGTTTCGACCATGCTTTGTGTGGTGCTCTTATGTAGTGGTCGAGACAAGGTACCTTGATATTTGTTTCAACCTCTAGGGTGGTGGTGACCCATGTGGTTGAAACCCCACCTAGTTTTTATCATCATAGGTTGCATGCATATGTGTAGTGGTTACATGGCTATTTTCTAGGTGGACAAGTGTCCTTTTGGTGCTCTCTTATGTTGACACCTCACACCTACCTTACTTCCCTCCTCCTTTTAGAATATAACCCCTTTCTCCTTCATATAAGTATCCTTATTGGCCCTCCTTCTTCTCCCCTCTCTTGTGTTTGACCTTGGATCTTTGAGGAGCAACAAAGGGCTAATGTAGGTGTTTGGAGGTCGATCAACCTTGCATGTGGTGCTTTGGAGCTTGATCACCTTCCTTGTGGTGATTCTTAGTGGTTTCTCTTCTTGGTAAGTGGTTCTACCTTCTTGATCACATTTTCCCCTTAGAACCCTACCTTCCTTCTTCTCCTTACTTTTCCATAGACTAAGGATCATCCATGGTAGTCGTATTAAGAGAAACTCCTCATCACAAGAGTCATAGACTATGTTTTACATGGTGGTACCTAAGTGAGAGGAAGCTTTCTTCTCTTTTTCCTTTATTCTTTTGGTTTGGTCTAGGATTTCTTGTCCTCTCTTATTGATCTATCATTTGACCATGGTGTTCTTCTCTTTGGATGTGATCTTGTGGCCGAGGTGCTAATCAAAGTTGTAGTACCTTCTTCTGTCTTGGATATCAGATCTCTAAATAAGGCGGGTTATACAATTTTCCCCTCTTCTATTAGCACCATAATCTTCCTTACATGTTTTTTTAATCTCTAAAATGTGATCTTAATATGATAGATGATATTATTGGAATTTAGGGTTTGAGTCATGATGGTAATCCTATAACATTTGCCTCTAATCCTAAACCCTAATTCCTTGTACCCAATTTTGGAAGTGATTATGAGGTGGATGGTTTTCTCTTATCCTTGAACATGGTTTATAATCAACATGCATATGGTTCTAACGTTCCCCTCTTATTTTGGAACCATAATTTTCCTTTCATGTTTTTTTTAATCTCTAAAATTTGATCTTAATATGCTAGATGATATTATCTTGATTTAAGGTTTGAGTCATGATGGTAATCCTATAACATTTTCCTCTAATCCTAAGCCCTAATTCCTGGTATCCTGTTTTGGAAGTGATTATGAGGTGGATGGTTTTCTCTTATCTTTGAACATGGTTTATAATAAACATGCATATGGTCCACATACCTTGGTGTATCATGGAGTTCTAGTTCTATTATTCATTTATAGAATAAGAGCTTTATCTCTCTTATACAAGGCACTTTCATGGTGACATCCATAACACACGTCTTACGGTTTTGGTGATCATCTTCTTATGGAGGTGTTTCCTTTGATTAAATGAGTTTCCCTTGATAATAATCTTCTATTTCGATTGTGGTTCATCCCTATTTTGTAGATAATTATTGCTTTCATGGTAGCTTGACCTTTGTGGTCACCACACCTTTGTTTTAGCCTTCGTCGACACACATGTTTTATTGGTGATCGAAACACATGTTTTGTTGAGTGATGGTTGAGGTGATGATCATACATGTATTACAATCCTTGATTTTATCATCATTACGTGGTTTGGCTCTCATATTTTCTTAAGGTTTTGATCTATTTTTCTTGATCTGGAAGCTTGATCTTCTTTTCCTTTGTTTGGTATCTGGATGGATTAATTTGGAGATCGAATTTCAAGGTTTTGATTTACTTTTTTCTTGGAGTTTTCCATCATGCAATTATGATTTTGCCTTGATGTTAATCTTTGTTTGAAATGAGGTACCTTCTATTTTGGAGATGGTAAAATGATGTTGAGGTAGCTTGACCTCAATGGTCGCTACACTCCCTTTTCTCCTATGGTCACTACATGTCAGATGTTGTTGCAAACCGTAATGGGATGATGGTTATAAAACTTAGGGTCGATACACATGTACTTGTTTTATCCGTGACAAGCTTTTGATAATGGTCGAGACACTTGTTTTGTTGATGGTCAAGGTGCTTGTTTTGTTGATGGTCGAGACACTTGTTTTTTTATGGTCGAGACCCTTGATGATCGAGAAATGTGTTTGATAGTGGTCGAGACATATGGTTTTGTGGTGGTCAAAATACAATGTGTAACATCCCAAAATTTCAACATTAATTTAAGTCTTAAAATTTGGTTTTCTTAAATAAATAATAATTGAGGGGCTAATTAGCAACAAACCTTGAAGTGAAATTTTCTTAGAAGATAATGAAATTTGAAAACAATATTAGGATCAATCCACTTTTTCCCCATTATAAATATGATGTATGCACTCAAGAAAATAAATGTTGGCCCCTCACACTTTTCTCTTTCCTAACCTTAAATAATGTTTTGGGAAAGTGGAAGGTAGAAATAAAAGGTTCCAAATTTAAAATTATACTTGGTATAACTTAAGCAAGAAGTAACCTTCCTTCCATTCATAATTTTAATACAGAGGAAATCCTTTTTCTCTCTCCTACAAGAAAAGGTTATCAAAAAAGACATAGAAAATAGATGGCATAATCATGGAGTGAGTAATATAGATATATCTCAAAATTTTACTCCAAGAGACACAAAGGAAAGATTTTATTCAATTATTTTATATATTAATGCATTAAAAACAAGTAAGATAACATTTAAATAAATAATAGGCAAGACATGTGAAAAATGGAAATATAATTCTATGGGAAGAATCTAGACACCTTCTTGGATAGGTGTTCCAAATTTGGTAGCATTTTGACCACATTTGACCCTCCAAACGAATTAAGGAAGTTTGGAATATATTTTGATTAGGAATTAACCGAATTCAATTAATGCAACCTAAGATTCCGATTTTATCTCCTACCACACGCTCATTTGTTTTATTTATTTTTTCAATCCTGTAATCTGATCGTCCATTCTCGATCTGACGGCTCCCCCCTCATCACCTACCTCCCTTTTTAGTCACAAGCCAGGGGTCAACTTATAGTCTTTCCGTTCTCAACACCTTTCTCTCACAACTCTCATCCTTTTTCAGAGATTTTTGCTCCTCCATCTTTGTCTCTCTCGGCCATTTCGAATGAGCCCTAGCACACTCCCCTTATGTACTAATGATAAAACACCCAACTAGGGCCCCATCCCTTCGCCACCATGTACGGGCAGAGGCTGCCCCTGTATCCCTTGCCTCTATTTAAGGGAACCAAAACATCCTCAAGCCCCCTCTAGCTTCTCCTCCCCAACCAATTTCACCTGTTATGCCCACATAACCCCCAACCTACTCGATCTATCCTCTGGCCGGCACCTTGCAAACACGGCCTCCTCCACCACCTCAAATCAAATTGACCGCTAGGTAAGCATCTACAAACCCCCAAGCTTCTTCATGTACCTTTTTTTTGTTCCACGAGTACCCCAACCTCCGGGACCTATGCTTTTCCACCTAGACCACGTCGACACTCATCGCCACGACAATATAATGGACACCCAACCCTCACGTGACACCTAACGAGGCCGCCTAATCTCCAAGATCACTTTTTCAGTCCCAGTTGATACCTCCTTGCTTAGTGTCATGGTTTCATCCTCTGAGCCCTCTTCCTCTATTCTCTGGTTTTTGCCATGGCTTTGGGTGATTCTGACCACCATTTTTCCCCAAGTAAAGGGGCGCTGACTTCGTTATGATGAGACGGTGCTAATGCTCCTCTCCACTTGGCCTGAGTTGGATCGATCGGTGAGATCGCATGTGGGGATCACCAATTTTTCTACTTGCAAGACATGGCCTAGAGAGAGAACAAACTAGGTCTTGAATTGACGATGGAGTCCACACTGCATTGATCGAATGATTTGAATCGCATGGGCATTTTGGGGTTTTTGCACACCCTTTTCTTTTTCACGAGTCATGCTAATTCAATCAGCTTTAATGATAGTTTTACCCCTGTATAATTGATTACATGTAATGTGCATCTAGGGTTCTTTGGTCGTTTCGCGGTTTATTTACATCATGTTTATTGTCTGATCAAATGAATGTTACACTATGGTTTTACTGAATTCTCATAGTTCAATTTTCAAATATTCATAGTAAATCATAGGATGCTCACCAATATGTAAATAAATAGTCATTAGAAAGGGTTTTTCAAGAAGAATCTTATTTTTAGTTTTTTAGGTCATGTTTTGTCACCCTATTCCGCCTAATAGGACCCATGAAACCCGAATAATGAATCACATGTGTTTTATGCGATCTAAATCA
This sequence comes from Alisma plantago-aquatica, assembly GCA_963693085.1. NCBI lineage: Eukaryota > Viridiplantae > Streptophyta > Magnoliopsida > Alismatales > Alismataceae > Alisma > Alisma plantago-aquatica. Next base: position 212,509,125 of record OY856415.1, read on the forward strand.
ATCAAGTTTTCCTCGATTAATTATTACTATCAATATGCCTAACCCTAATAGACTCAAACCCTAATTCATCATAGTTCGACCTAAGATCAATACAAGGTATTGATTACGATGCTTAATAATTATGAACATGTGCTTAGGGCTTAATTAAGACAAGGTAATACCTAGATTCGATCAAAATCAGAGAGAGATTATCTTAGGATCAGCTTTACTCCAAGGTAAACAGGTCTTGCCACTGAGCACAAGTATTTATGGTTTTTTTTTTTTTGGAAAATTGGGTAAATATATTCCAAAAACCCCTGGAAGAGGACAAAGTTACAAGCCACACCCAAACATGTGACTACATACTCTTAAGAATTGGTTACAGTAGATCCCAATTCCTAACAATTATAGGAGAAAATTCAAGGCAAGATTTAAAAGTAAGATACATTCTGTTGATCTCAAGTGCAAGACGATTGAAGATGACGACAAAGTCTGAAGTGCCACCATTGTGTAGCCTTTTATTATGCTCCTCCGAAATGAAGTGGAGAACCCCAGTGATTGTCCAGAGTTCGATGATTCTATATTTCTTTGATCTTTTACCAAGGTCTGAAATGCATTCATATAGAGAATATGAGGATCTAATGTTGAGTTTAAGTTGAGCTCGACCTCAAATATATGTCCAATATTTGCAACCCTCAAATAAATGGGCAATCGAATCATTGTGTTGGCCACATAGTAAGCATGCTGGAATAGGTTCACCCAACCATGAACTAATCTTTTCCATAGTAGGAAGGATATTTGTGAGAGCTCTAAAGGTGGTAAGGCTCCATCTAGGATAGTGATTTGAGAGCCAAAGGTTTCCATAAGAAGTAGCAGGTGAACATTTTTGTCTTGCATTTCCCCAAAGATCATTGCCCTTCCATGATGAGAACGAAGGCCATAGAGCCACCATACATCTATGGAAACTGGTGCCATTTTTGGAAACAATAGACAAAGAATCTTCATACCTATAAGAAAACCATGAGCTCCATATGCATTGACTTTGGGTGAACCTTTTAATGCGACGCAACGTATAGTAATCCCCAAGCTCATCAAGTTTCTTTAGCCCCAAATTGCCCTCACAAAGAGGATAAGCTAGTCATGCCCAACAAGAGGGATGCACTGAGCTACCCCAAAGAAAATTAGAAAGCAGAAATTCCATCCTACGTAAGACAGCAGGAGGAATGACACTCATGCACAGCCAATAGCTGATTAGACTCATGGCACAATGCTTTATAAGCATAAGATGACCAACCATAGATATTTTAGAATCAGGCCATCTCTGTATCATATCCCTTAGCTTATCTAAGCATTCATGAAAGTGGCGCCTCCTGAGGTTGCCACCAGCCATGGGAAAACCAAGGTACTTAGTAGGCCATGTACCTAACTGAATACCCAAGCAACTGATTAAGGCATTCTTATTGTGGCAAGAAGAGGATAAGAAAATATGTGTTTTGTTCAGATTTCACTTCATACCAAATACAAAACCAAAATCAAGAAGAACCTATTTAAGATTGGCAAGGTTGCGTAGGCGACCCTAAGAGAAAATAAGAACATCATCCGCAAAAAGAAGATGACTAAGAGCCTTGATTCTATATATAGGATAACTTCTAATGAGTTTGTTGTCATACGCCTCCTCAAGACATTTGCTAAAGCCTTCCATAACAAGTGTGAATAGAAGAGGAGATAACAGATTGCCTTGTCTAAGATCGTTGGAGCTTTTGAAGAAGCCAACCGAAGAACCATTAAGTAAGAGAGAAAAGGATGGAGTTTCCACACATTGTTTAATAATGGAGATAAACTTCTCATTGAACTTAAGGCCATAAAGACAATCCCAAAGGTAGGACCAACGAACAGAATCGAAAGCCTTGGTGATATCCAACTTGATGCAAGCAGCGGGGAGACTAGATTTCCGGTTGAATCTAAGAGTGAACTCAGCCAGAAGAAGAGAGCAATCCTCAATACTCCTACCTTTAAAAAAAGCATCTTGGTTAGGAGAAATAATATTTGGTAGAAGGTTAGCTAGTCTTCTTGATATGACTTTAGCAATGATTTTATAAAGCACCGAGCAGCAAGAGATAGGCCTGAAGTTAGCTAGAGATGAGACAATATCTTTATTGGGAATAAGAGTAAGAAAAACATGGTTAACTTGTATAACCATGTTTCCCCCTTTGAAAATCCATTGAACAACCTTAAGAAGATCATCACAAATAATGTTCCAATTACCCCTATAGAAGTAACCATTGAAGCCATCCGGTCCCGGGATTTCGTGAGGACCTATGCTCCACACTGCATCACGAACCTCATTCAAACTCGAAATAGAGCATAACATGGCATTATCCATTGCATAAACAAGAGGAGTCCAATCTGGAGTACAAGAGTTTGAAGCAACCTGAGGCTGATTATATAGTTGTTCAAAGAACTGTACAATGTCGTCAGCAATAGCATCATTATCCTGCAAAAGATCACCATGTGAGTCAAAAAGCTCAGTTATAGAGTTAATACTATCCCATCTCTTGACAATGGTGTGATAGAATTTAGTGTTCCTATCACCATTAGAAAGCCACTCCATTCTATTATGCTGCCAGAAATAAACCTCTTTAGCCTTAAGAAGCAAGTCCAATCTTTCAAGGGTAAGTTTCTCAGCCTGAATAAGATCTGGATCTAGGGGGCATCTATGGACCACAAATGAGATATCATCAAGCTCCATTCTTTCTCTAGTAATAAGGTTCTTGAGGTTGACATATTGTTTGGACCAAGTCTTCAACTTCTCTTTGACATTGTTAAGTTTATGACATAATTGAAAGAGTGGGTTGCCATTGATTTCAAAAGCCCAAGCCTCTTTAATAATGTCACGATGACACACTTTTTCCGTGCGTAAAACGCAAGTGTACGCGTCGAAGTAATATAGGCCTTTGTGAGGCCCGAGTCAAACTCAGGGACACTGAACTATCGGTAGACTACTACTAACTGTTCACGATCAGCTAAGCCGGTTAAAAAGGTTTGAGAGTTTTTCTAAAATTAAAAGAAAAAGAAAACAAAATAAAACAATCAATTAAAGGTTTAATTTAATAAATTCAGGTGAAGATCTTTAGGATTGCGATTTCACCGTGGGTTTTCATTGTATGAATTTTTATATAATAATTCAGGTTCATCTCTCAATTCCAGGTAGTGGCCTGTAGTCAGAATTGCCTAATGTTGTGGTACAATTCACTACCTATGTCTAGGTCGGTTCCACCGTCGTAGTAACCTATACCCTAAACTAGGTGCATTAGAAACAACCTCTGGGTTTCCACCATTAATCTTACATCACCTTGTTCAAGGGATTTGTTAATTAATGTGATATTCGTCTCTTTTCAACCGTTAATTCTTATTTCAAAGTAATTAAGGGTATTAGATTATTATTATGGTGATCAAGCATAACAATATAATTGAGAAAATGAATTCATACCACATATTTAAGAGATTAATGACGAATTACTATGATAAAAATGTCATACAATGCTTCCCCGAGCTACTCCCGGTCCTAAAGATAAAGGGGATTAGCCCCGCATGTTTATCTCAGAGTAAAACATGGTAGAGAAAAGGGGAAACATGGAGAAAAACATGAATAAACTATAGAACCCCTGAACGGAGAAGATCCAAGCATTCCTTGGCGTAGAATGCGTGATCTCTGGCCTTTTGGCAGTGGAAAACGTCTTCTTCGGCGTCTAGAACGGCGGGGGTGTGCTTTTGGGATCTATTCTTCTCTCCATACCTTCTCGGGATGTGTGCAGTGACTAATGACGTGATAGATTGCTCTTGGCCGCCGTCATTAGGTATATCACCAAGTTAGGTTGCAAAAATATCATAGCCGTCGGATTTAGATCGATCTGAAGCAAACTTGTATCTGACGGGGTCGATACCATCGACGTGAGTCGATGGTATCGACTCTACACGGTATCGGTTGGTCTTCTTTTCTTTTCTTTGTCGTGACTGATGCTAACTCGATACCATCGATGAGGGTCGATGGTATCGACATCCTAAGGCATCGGTTTTTGTCCTTTTTCATCATTGTAGCTCCACTTTTCGATAGTATCGACTTTGGAGTTGATAGTATCGACTATCTTCTCACCAGCAACCTGATGGTATATCGATACCATCGACTCTCCCATCGATAGTATCGACTCTGCGATGCTCCTTGGGGCTGGAAACCTGTGGTCTCGTCGATGGTATCGACCACTGTCGATAGTATCGACAGTAGTAGATATTCGTTTTTCCTGAAATTGTAACATAAAACCACATAAGCTGAAATAAAACATATTATTGTAATCATTTCTGCTCAAAATACCAAAATAAAGGAAATTTGACACTGAGAAGGATCATAGACCAAAGTAAATGAATTATGCAATATTAACCACTAAAATGACCAATAAATACATAAAATACAAGTAAAACAAGTCTATAAATGTGACTCAAAATCATCGCATCAAACTCCCCTAAGCTTAAACATTGCTCGCCCTCGAGCAACAAAACCTTATAATAGAATTGCGAGGGTCAACTAAAGAACAAATCATCACAACAAACATCACCATATGATCCCCACCATACATTCACATTCTGGCCCTCACTAACCATGGACTGATAATTACCCTAAAGGCGACAGTATTCATCCATAATAGATATCTACCTCAAAATTGATGAACACTGTCATATAAGGCAGTTAACATAATAAAATTCGCCAGTTCAGACTCGGTGCATCATGTGATCTCCTATTCTACGTTGCTCGCCCTAACTACCATCTACATGGAAGCAGCTCTCCTAATATTCATGAGTGAGGAGAAAATCACGGTGGCCTACCAATTCGAGCAACGGGTGGATGGAATGGGTGGCTCAAGGAAGAAATGGAAGCATTATACGGTTTCAACATGCACAAAGCAAAAATGACCTAAATGATGCATATGCAAGTGTAAATGCCCTAATGCCTACATTTGGGTGGAATGATGCATGAACTATCATTCCGTCTCAAAGTGAGATGGAATATCTAAGAGAACAACATCATGTTCTTATTCTTCTTAATATGTAGTGAAAAGCATGTTCCTTTCTCCCTCTCATTCCTATTTACTTCTCAATTCTTTTTGTTTTCATTTTCATATTCTTTTTTTTAAAGACCCTTATATCCAATAATGACAATGAATTATTTGTCGGGCTCACTTCTTTCTGCATAGTTTAAATATTTGAAGCATTCAGAAGGTATGGAACAAGTTAATCACCCTTAATGTTTCAGAATAAGTAAGATACATGATATAATGTATGCATAGAAAATATGAAAGCAGCTAAATGACACACACCTAAGGATAATGTGCATGTATAACTACTCTGTTTTTTTATTTTCATGCAAAACATGTGAAAATAGTTGCAATGCAAGACCTATCTACATGGAATGCCATCAAAGAGATTAAAACCATAATGTACTTCCAATTCTTATGGTGGAGTATGAAAACAATGGGGTCGACAGATCACAAGACTAATTTACTGAACCTTTGTAAATTATTATGTGTACCTCCTTATTAACCTGTGTGGTAATTAAGAGGTTTCCCTCTCTTACTTCAAATTAAAATCTCATTATCATTTGGTTAGTTTAGGCTCAAACAACCAATTCCGTCCACTTTTCATGAATCCTAGGCATGTACAGTTGTGATTTCCTATTTTAGAGTTGACAAACCCAATCATTTTCTTAATTTATGTGCTCAAAGTTGAACAACACAAGCTTGCAAACACTAAATTTTTGAAATTTTCCCTTGATTCCCATGTACAAGAAAATGAGATGACACGTGACTTAAGACATCCACCATTACACTAGATAGAGTGTGGATCCTACAAACAAACTAAGAACTAAGAAAAACAACAAATGACAAAAGATAAAATAATAAAAACTAAAATATGAGAAAACTATAGGATAGAGTTGTTCCAACCCCCCCCCCCCTAGCTTGAATTCAACTATGGCCTCATAGTCAAAAACGACCTTAAAAAGTGAAACAGTGATACCGATCATTCTTCCGGAGGAGGCAGGTACTGCGGGGCCGTGGGGTCCCAAGACGGGTAATGCCCCTGAAAGCTTGAATCATACTGGGGCATGGGCGGAGGTTGTGGATACCCCCCAAAGTAGTTCTGGCTCCAGTAATGATCATAGAAGGGCTGCTGCTGCATCTCCATCCTATGCAACCTGTCGTGAATGTGTTGTTGGTTGTCGAGGAGGAGGCACTCATTTTCAAAGATAGCCCTCTGGTTGTCAAGCATCCAGTTCGTCATCTCCTGAATACCGGTATATGATGTTGTGTGGTGCTGCTACGTCTGATGAATATCTTGCAGCATTGCATACATCCCTTGCATGGAATAGACATCCTCGCGTTGTTGTGAGGGTTGTGGTGGCGGAGGCTGGTAAGAAGAAGATGCACTCGGATGCATGCGAGGATGCTTCCTAGGTGCCACTCGTGCCCGAAGAGGAGTGAAAGCCTCCTCTTCCTCTTCAGCCTCATCGCCGTCGTTGTCGTTGTCATCGTTGCCGCCGTCTTCATTCGAGCTCTCAATGGAGATGACAGGCCATTGAAAACACTGAGCACCCTCGATGTGGAAGATGGGGTCTGGCAGTGAACACTCCTGATATGCTTGGTTGACATGGCAGTGTGCATATGCCAATCCATCACGCAGTAGAATGAGGTTGGAGCGGTGAAGATGCTGCAAGTTGACCTTGCTCCTGTTGGAGAGAGGAGTTAGATGGGAGAAATTCAACCCAAGATAGTGGGCCAGCGGTGTGATGAGCCCTCCAAAGTGAATTGGAGCCTTCTGCGTACTCCTCTTTACAGCCAACACGCGCTGCAAGAAAAACGCTCCCCAGTTACACTCTTCCCGCTTCAGTAACTTGTGCAGGAAAAATAGGTCTGTCTCCTGGAACTTGCTGAGAGACAGGTCACCTGGAGCAAACAAAGTGGTACAAAGCATGCGATGAAGAATCCACACGAACGGATGCTCGAAGTCCGCCACCGCTGTGTTGTGGTAGCTCACAGATTTGCCCGGAGACACAGTCACTAGCTCAGCGAAGATAGCATCGTAATCTGTCCTGTTATATGGCCACTGGTACTGGTCTCACCCGTGATTCCAGTTGTAAATTTCATTGAACTGCCTGAGGGTGAGATTGTAGTCATTGTTATACAGCCGGAAAGAAACACGACCCTTGATCCATTCACGATCCGTGGCGATGATGTCGTTTGGCACGACACATATGTCCAGCGACGCCATGAATTCTGTGACTAGCGCCTTGTATGTCGGCCATTCACCGAAGAATGGCTGACCATCGGCATGGAATTCCATCTCATCGGGCCTCTTGCCCGTATGCCTCGTTTGCCCCTTTAGCACGTAGGCTAGATTAGCCTCGAACCCCAGATTGCGGATCATCTCCCAGTCGACATAGCGGGTTGGCTCAATCTTCCTTTTCATGATCTCCTCATAGACCTTCCGAACCTCTGTGGAAGGATGAATGATCTGCAGACGTGAAATAGAAGCAGTTGGTGGAGGAACGAACTCCGAGATCTCCATTGTATTTGCCTGGGAAGAGGATGCACCGGCAACATGCACCATCGTCGAGCAAGAAGAAGGATTAGAAGATGAAGCTCAGAGAAGGTCGGAGAAGGTCGGAGAAGACAATCTCCACTCGATGAAGGCTCGTTGAAGAACGCGCGCCATGGATGCTCGTAGCCGGGCTCCGATTACTCACAAAGATGCACGACACAAGTGGAGAAGGATTGCTCTGAAGTTGTGACGTCATATGACGACAATCCATCCTTTATATAACTGTAGTCTGCGCTGCTGTATGCCCGTCGCGTCGATGGTATCGACTCCTGTAGCACAATCTATCCACCGCTGGTATCGACGGTCATCGATGGCTTGATGTGGGGGCCCGGATCGATGACGTGTCGATACTATCTATAGGTGTCAATGGTATCGACCCATCCCACGGATTGACTCTCTCGATACAGCGATCACCATTGATTTCCTCTCACGGATCGGTGACGTGTCGCGTCGATACTATCGACGTGAGTCGATAGTATCGACTTCTGGTTAGGGCAACACCCTCGCGAGGCCCGGCCTCTGCCTTCTGCCTGTAACTTTGTCGATACCATCAACAGGTCTGTCGATGGTATCAACTTCACTGAGACAATTTGCATCTAAATATCTCTGGAGATCTCGATAGTATCAACATGCATGTCGATATTATCGACCTCGACTTTGTGATCAACCTGTTGGTGTGTCGATACCATCGATGAGGCCGTCGATAGTATCGACGTAGAGTGATTTTTGTAGCCGCCAATCTATACCCATCTGGATACCATCGACACAAGGTCGATGGTATCGACTCTGCCTAAATCATGCACATAAAGCAAACGATCATGATATCTTTTTTACACTAAAAACAAAATCAAATCAAATCAAAGTACAAATGTGAAAGAAACTAACTAAGCTACTGATGGCTGGGTTTCCTCCCAACAAGCGCCCTTATTTAACGTCTTAGGCTGGACGACATGAAGCTCGTCATGCATCCGAAAGCACAATGAGTTTGACCTCATGCACTTTCCTTGTGAAATCTTCACCGAAGTACAATTTTAGTCGTTGTCCATTGACCAGGAATGTTGTCTCGCCATCATGCACCATGATTGCGCCATGTGGCCTGACCTCCTCTACGGTGAACGGTCCACTCCATCAGGATTTCAATTTCTCGGGATGCATCTTCAACCTGGAGTTGAACAAAAGTACATGCTCTCCTTTCTTGAAGACTCGCATCTAAATATGGCGATCATGAATCAGCTTTGTTCGCTCCTTGTAGATCCGCGAGCTTTCAAATGCATTCATCCGCAACTCATCAAGTTCATTGAGTTCAAGTAACCTTTTCTTTCCCGCTTCATCATAGCTCAAATTCAGCTTCCTCAGCGCCCAATGCACTTTATGCTCTAATTCCACTGGCAAATGGTAGGCCCGACAATAGGCCAACCTAAAAGGCATAGTGCCTATAGGCGTCTTAAACGCCGTCCTGTATGCCCACAAAGTGTCTGGTAGCAGGGTGCTCCAATTCTTTCTCATGGACGCCATAGTGCACTCCAAGATCTTCTTAATCTCCCGATTGGAGACCTCCACTTGCCCCTATGTCTGCGGGTGGTACGGGGTACCAATGTTATGATTAACCTCGTACTTTTTCAACAGTGCTGCGAACTTTTGATTCCGGAAATGCGTACCACCATCACTAATGATCATTCTTGGTATACCAAACCTGCAGAAAATGTATTCTTTGACAAACCTGCACACTACATTGGCATCATTAGTCCTTGTGGGTATAGCCTCTACCCACTTCGACACATAATCAATAGCTAAAAGAATGTACAAGTTAGAATTTGAGGACACAAAGGGTCCCATAAAATCAATACCCCACAAGTCGAACACCTCAACCTCTTGAAATACATTGAGGGGCATCTTCTGTCTTTTTGAAATGTTACCTGCCTTTTGGCAAGAATCACATTGCCACACAAAATCATAAGCATCCCTGAACAAAGTAGGCCAGTACAGGCCACTTTCAAGTACTTTGGCGGCAGTCAGAGAACTTGCATGGTGGCCACCCGTCAGTAGTGTATGGAAATGACAAAGAACACTTTCGTATTCCACCTCTGGTACACACCTGCGTAAGACACCATCCCTGTACTGCTTCAATAGAATAGGGTCATCCCAGAAATAATAACGCAAAGCATGGAAAAATTTCTTCTTCTCTTGGTATGTCCAGTCATCCGGGATAATTTTGCAGGCAAGATAATTAACAATGTAAGAAAACCAAGGATCTTTTGATTTCATAGATAAAAGTTGTTCATCAGGAAATGTCTCGATAATGGGTATATGTAAATCCCTCTCATCCACCCTTTCCAACCTAGACAAATGGTCTGCGACCACATTTTCAATGTCCGCCTTATCTTTGATTTCAATATCAAATTCTTGTAAGAGTAAGATCCACCTAATCAATCTAGGTTTGGCATCCTTTTTCTCCATCAAGTACTTAATGGCGGCATGGTCCGTCCATACCATGACTTTTGATCCAACAAGATATTGTCGAAATTTTTCAAAAGCAAAAACAACGACGAGAAGTTCTTTTTCAGTTGTCGTGTAATTCAGTTGTGTCATTTAAGGTTTTGGAAGCATAGAAAATTACAGCGGGTTTATTGTCCACACTTTGTCCCAAAACAGCCCCAACTACGAAATCAGACGCGTCACACATTAATTCAAACGGATTAGTCCAGTCCGGTGTTTGCACAACCGGCGCGGAAATCAATTTTTCTTTAAGCACGTTGAATGCATGTAAACACTTGTCATTAAAATAAAAAACAACGTCCTTTTCCAACAACTTAGATAATGGTTTGGCAATTTTAGAGAAATCTTTTATAAAGCGGCGATAAAAACCGGCGTGCCCTAGAAAACTCCGAACCCCTTTAACCGAATTCGGTGGGGGCAATTTGGAAATAACTTCGACCTTAACCGGGTCTACCTCCAGCCCTTTGCTAGACACTTTATGTCCAATCACAATCCCTTCTCTTACCATCATGTGGCATTTCTCCCAATTGAGGTCCAAATGTGTGTCCTCACAACATTGCGAAACCTTGTCCAAATTGTATAAACACTCGTCAAAGGACGCACCATAGACGGAGAAATTGTCCATAAAAACCTCCAAACAACATTCAACCATATCAGAAAAGATGGCAAGCATGCAACGCTGAAAGGTTTCCGGTGCGTTACACAACCCAAATGGCATACGGCGGTACGCAAATGTTCCGTAAGGACAAGTGAAGGTGGACTTCTCTTGCTCCTTAGGATCAATTGAAATCTGATTGTACCCCGAATAACCATCAAGAAAACAAAAATGCGATCGGCTGGCTAAACACTCTAAAATCTGATCAATGAATGGAAGAGGGAAATGATCCTTAAGCGTAGAATCATTCAATCGATGGTAATCTATACATACACGTCACCCAGTTACCAAGCGGGTCATGACAGGTTCATTTAACAGATTATGTGTAACAATAATTCCCCCCTTTTTAGGGACTACCTGTGTAGGACTCACCCACGTCGAGTCGTATATAGCATAGATGATACCTGCGGAAAGGAGCTTGATCACCTCCTTCTTGACGACCTTCATCATGTTAGGATTTAGTCAACGTTGTGGCTGAATCACCGGCTTGGCTCCCTCTTCAAGCCGAATCTTGTGCTGGCACAATGTAGGGGAGATCCCCTTGATGTCCGCAACCGACCACCCGAATGCACCTCGGTGGTTCTTCAACACAATCAGCAGCTGATCTTCCTCCTCGACACTTAGATATGCCGAAATAATCACAGGCAGCTTCTCTTCCTCAGCTAGAAAAGCATATTTCAAATGCGGTGGCAATGGCTTCAATTCCAAATCTGGCGGGCTGATTAAGGATGACTGAAGCGGTGGTGGGAGTTCGCCAAGGTCTTCATAGTACCTAGCATACAAGCATGGAAGCACCTGAAGCATCTTGGCACACTCCTGGAGTGACTTGCTCCTCATCCAATCATGTGTTATATTGACCAAGCAGGCTTCAAGTGGTAATTCTGGATATGCATTGAAAAGCGAACTCGCTATGGCCTCATCTTCAGTAGAGGGGGGGATGGCCTCCTCTTCATCATTAGGAAAACCCATAGCTTTGCTAAGGGACACAGCCTTGGTTTGCTCCATGATGTCAACAGCCAATGTCCCTTTCTCCACCTTAGTCATTACATGGGCCATATCTAAAAACAGCTTCCCTAGACAAAGTGAGATATTGTGATCAAAATGCTTCGCCATGCAGCATTGATCCTTAGCTTTAGATGACGTGGTGCTGGAAGGCATGACCATCTAAAATCGATCATCAGTGATACCCAAGGTCAAACGACCTCTCCCCATCTCAAGTATCATGTCAGCTGTAGCTTGGAAGGGTCGTCCAAGTAATAACTCATTCCCTTGTTCATCTTGCATCTCCATTACAACAAAATCTGCTGGAAATACAAACCGATCTACTTTCACCAACACATCTTCACAAATACCATAAGGCTTCACCACGGAATTATCCGCCAGCTAAATTGTCATATTGCTCGGCCTTGATTCTTTTAATCCCAATTTCTTGAATGTAGAGAGGCATCAAGTTTATGCTTGCCCCGGAATCACACAGTGCTTCGCCAAATTTCACCTTACCAATGTAACATGAAATATTGAAGCAGCCTGGATCCTGCCTCTTAGGTGGCAATGTGCCCATGATGAAGGCACTCACCTTCTCCTTGAGAACTACAACCTCTGTGTCAGGGATCTTCCTCTTCTTAGTAATGATGTCTTTCAAAAACTTGTCGTAAGAGGGAATTTGCTCTATTGCCTCTAATAATGGGATGTTGACTGAGAGCTTTCTGAAACTGTCCAAAAACTTCTTGAATTGGTCGTCCACCTTCTTTGCTTTCACACTATTTGAATATGGGACCGGGACAGCATGTGCCCTTTGATGCAGCGGCACATATGGTCTCCTTTTTTATGTCTCCTCCTCAACAACAATGGAATCTACAGTGACATCCTCTGCTATTTCCTCAACTGGCTCTGTGACTGAAATTGACACTCCCTCAGTGGCCTCACCTTTAGTTTTCGATTGAGGTTTGCGTGGTTCATCGGCTCTGGGGTTTAAAAGCTTCTTTCCACTCCTTAGCAAGATTGCCTTAGCCTGTTGGTTTCCTCCTGGGATGTTTGTGTTACCTGGAAAACCTTGCTGCGCGGGCTTCTTCAGATTGGCTATTTCAGCTACCATTTGCACCATTGACGTCTCTATTGTCCTCATCTGAGCCCCATGGCTCTGCAATGTCTGTCCAAACTAATTCATAAATTCCCCCTATTGCTTGATCTACTGACCAAAGGTGTTCATAAGTTCTTGGTTCTGCTTTATCACTTGGTTGAGCAACTCCGTGCTCTTATCCTCCGCCACCGGCTGGGGTTTTGCATCGGGGTCCTGCAAAAAGTTATTCGGATCCTTCCAAGAAAATTTCTTGTCCTTCCTCCATGAGTAATCGTTATTTCTGTAACCCTGCTGCTGGCGCATGAATTTGACTTGAGCTTCGTCCTCGGATTCGGTATCCTCTTTTGCAAGCAGTTTCTTTGCTAGAAGGTTCATCTTCTCATTTAGCTCTTTGATGGCCTTTGACTCCCCCGCAACTCGAATGTGCTCTACGGCATCCTTGTCGACCCATGATTGCTTCTTGGCCATGTTCTTCAGAATTTCCCAACACCTCGTGTCTGTGTTGTTCAAAAAGAACCCTGAACCGGCAGAATCAAGGTTACTTCTATCATGCTCGGAGAGAGCAAAATAGAAGATTTTGACTTGTGTCTCTTTGTCAAGCCCATGATGCGGGCACCTCCTACGCATGATCTGAAACCTTTCCCAAGTCTCAGAGTAGGTCTCTCCTACCTTCTGGGTGAAATTGTGGATTTTCCTGATCATGTCATTAGTCTTCTCGGGCGATAGAACCTTTTAAAGAATACATCCACCATGTGGTTCCATGATTCCACATATTCATCATCAAGATTGTGCAACCATTCTCGTGCATTTCCTTCCAGAGAACTCGGGAATAGCTTCAGGTAGAGCATCTCCTATGGAAATCTGTCAATTTTAATCATGTCACAATTCTCCACGAATTGGCTTATATGAGTGACTGGGTCTTCGTTCTTTAACCCATGGAACACATTTGACTTGACCAAGTTGATTAATGCAGGATCAATCTTATAAGTCAGAATGTTGATCGACTACTTCTTAATTGGTCCCTTTGACGCAAATGAAGAAGAAGCCTTGATCTTCTCCCATATTGTTTATTCCTCTGCCATTTCTTCTTATTCAGATTCTGAATCTATTTCTTCCAATTGGTCTTGATTGTAATCCTCCTCATCGTAAGGTCCCGGCTGTGGAACCTCTGGTGCCTATTGCATGTAGTCGGTAATACGCGTCTGCACCATGCACAGTACCTGCAAAATGAAAATTTCAGTTCAGTACCGTGCCAGACGATTACAAAAATTGGAAAGATAGACTATGCATTTTAGAAATGATTTCAAAATAATAAAAATAAAAAGGTGGCCTAGAATGGATGCTTGCAGCACTCGTAGTGCCGACACTTGCCGTGTCCCCAGCAACGGTGCCAAAAACTTGACACGCTTTTTCCGTGCGTAAAATGCAAGTGTACGCGACAAAGTAATATAGGCCTTTGTGAGGCCCGAGTCGAACTCAGGGACACTGAACTATCGGTAGACTACTACTAACTGTTCACAATCAGCTAAGCCGGTTAAAAAGGTTTGAGAGTTGTTCTAAAATTAAAAGAAAAAGAAAACAAAATAAAACCATCGATTAAAGGTTTAATTTAATCAATTCAGGTGAAGATCTTTAGGATTGCGGTTTCACCACGGGTTTTCATTGTATGAATTTTTATATAATAATTCAGGTTCATATCTCAATTCTGGGTAGTGGCATGTAGTCAGAATTGCCCATTGTCGTGGTACAATTTACTTCCTATGTCTAGGTCGGTTCCACCGTCGTAGTAACCTATACCCTAAACTAGGTGCATTAGAAATGACCTCTGGGTTTCCACCATTAATATTACATCACCTTGTTCAAGGGATTTGTTAATTAATGTGATATTCATCTCTTTTCAACCGTTAATTCTTCTTTCAAAGTAATTAAGGGTATTAGATTATTATTATGGTGATCAAGCATAACAATATAATTGAGAAAATGAATTCATACCACGGATTTAAGAGATTAATGACGAATTACTATGACATACACAGTATCGACTGGTCTTCTTTTCTTTTCTTTGTCGTGACTGGTGCTAACTCGATACCATCGACGAGGGTCAATGGTATCGACATCCTAAGCAGTCGGTTTTTGTCCTTTTCTATCGCTATAGCTCCACTTGTCGATAGTATCGACTTTGGATTCGATAGTATCGACTATCTTCTCGCCAGCAACCTAATGGTATATCGATACCATCGACTCTCCCGTCGATAGTATCAACTCTGTGATGCTCCTTGTGGCTGGAAACCTATGGTCTCGTCAATGGTATCGACAGTAGCAGATATTCATTTTTCCTGAAATTGTAACACAAAACCACATAAGCCGAAATAAAACATATTATTGTAATCATTTCTGCTCAAAATACCAAAATAAGGGAAA
Organism: Alisma plantago-aquatica; assembly: GCA_963693085.1. Lineage (NCBI taxonomy): Eukaryota > Viridiplantae > Streptophyta > Magnoliopsida > Alismatales > Alismataceae > Alisma > Alisma plantago-aquatica. The sequence goes on from OY856415.1 coordinate 212,524,403, forward strand.
TTTGACACTGAGAAGGATCATAGACCAAAGTAAATGAATTATGCAATATTAACCACTAAAATGACCAATAAATACATAAAACACAAGTAAAACAAGTCTATAAATGCGACTCAAAATCATCGCATCACACGACACCCTTCCCAATCCAACTAGAAATTGAGAAAACGGAAAGATTTCTTCTTGAAAGTGATAGGTTTCATATTATGTTTAGAGCACAATGATCCGAGTAATTATAGGTGATGAACTTTGTTTTGGAATTGGGGAATTTAGACAGCCAAGCATCATTGACAAAGGCTCTATCAAGTTTGCACGCCACCCATTTAGCAACACCTTGTTTATTATGCCAAGTATAAACCTCATTACCAATGACAGGTAGTTCAGTTAGGCCAACATTATCGAGAGAAGCATTAAAAGAGTTGAGGATGATAGAGGTAACCTCTCGACCCCCCCTCCTTCTCCTCTTGCTTCCTGATATTATTGAAGTCGCCAGTAATAAGCCAAGCATCATCTATACAGGTAGCAATCCTCTCCAAGGTATTCCACATAATAGAATGTTCAGACATAGAGTTCCTAGCGTAGATAGCAGTAGTGTAGATAGTGAGTCTGCCTTTATTAATGCATTTCATAGTGACCTATTGATCATCCATCTCAATCACAGAAGTAGTCCAGCAATTAGGATTCCACCCGACATAGATACGACCATTATGGTCATGCAAATGATTAGAGACCCATAACCAGCCTTTAGGGAACATACAATCAGATGTATGGATCATGTGAGACTTGATTTTAGATTCAACAAGAATAGCCATAGTCACTTTATTTTCAAGGATGGTTCTCCTCACTTCTTTCTTCTTACGCGGCTTCCTAGAGCCACGCACATTAGTCATGAGAAAGGTCATTAATGACCTCTGACAGCTGAGCAGGTCTTACAAGACCCATCCCCTTTGGACACCCTGGAAGCCTTGGACGATGAAGAGGAAGCACTAGTGGATTGTCTAACTATTGAGTCATCAATCACATCTGAACCAGCAGTGCAAGCATCCATTACTGAGCCGAGAAAATTGTCTGACCCATCATTGACAGCATCAACACCCACATTGTCATCTGAACCGCGACGCAGCACAGACCCTCCGTCTGCCCTAGCCACAACTAGAGATACAACCTGAGGCACAACTGGAGACACAACGTCCGATCTGCCAAGACCCATCGATGAGCCGACCCCTCCTTCAGTCCTTGTATCGTTTCCGCCGCTTGAGTTATGCCCATGATCAACTGTTTCTCTTGCATCAGCATCGCCATGCCCGCGGCCCATCAAACTAGCACTAGTAGCACCACCATCAGCACCCGAGGAGGAACCGCCGCCTGAGGAAGAAGCACCACTGCTGCTCGAGCTCACAACCATAACTTGGTCATCATCTAGTTCGTTCACCATAGTATTATCCACCACGACTGCTTTGCCCTTCTTCCCTACCACCTTCCAGACCTGCATCAATGGAGCAGGAACCTCCACATCATTGATCGGATGGATAGGATAGTCATACCCATCATGGCCAAACACTTTGCACTCGGTGCACCTCTTCAGTACATTCTCATATAGGATCTTCACCGGTGCTAGGTCGTGCTGAGTCATGTTGACCCACACCTCCTGAGGCAGCTCCTCGTCAGCGTCAATTTCCACCAGTGCACGTGCCTCCCCCAACAATTCTTGGCCAAGTGACTTGAAGTCAATTCAGAGTAGCTTCCCTACGCCACTGGCCACGATCCCAACTGCCCTAGGGGACCAATTGCGCCCCATGTTGGGTATGTTAATCCAGATCGGCAAAGTGCTGAAGAAATCCTTCTACAGGTCGTCTCCTATCTTGTAGTCCTTCACGACCACCAGATGACTGTCGAACCACCGTGGTCCACCGTTAATGATACTCTTCTTATCTTCTGCCGAGTTGAAATGGAGGAGGAAGAACTTGTTTGATTTGGAGAACAGATCAAAGCCACCCTTAGGCTTCCAAACCCTACATATCCAAGCAAGAAAATGATGGTAGTAAGGTCTTTTACCCATCACGTAGAGGATCGTTGTGTGTTCCCAACACTTCTCCATGGCATCGTATGTTAGTTCATCAATGGTCACAAATATTTTGCCATCGATCTTCTCAAGCGGGATGAAGACTCAAGGATGTCGCCGGTGAGGAGTTGATTCCAGACCCTCCTGATGACGGGGCGCTCGGTCGTAGTAGGGTCCCCAGCACCATGAGACACTGACGTAGCCATGGCGCCGGGAAAATAGGACCCCCCTCCGGGGGCAAGGGAGGAGCTTACCTCGGGATCACCCCATCGTCACTGAGGTGGCGCTAACCCTAGAGCATCTGTGTCTTGAATGTAGTGTATCCCTAATGATTATCTTCCACACAAGTATTTATGGTTGTTTGCATGTTAAGTATAATGTAGGCATTATCATTTCAAATTTAATGTTTTAATCATGTTCACCATATCACTACTTTATTATAGATATATGCTATGTCCTATGTCTATAATGTTCACTATGATCATGGTTTAAGAATAATGACTCATGAAAATCATGTTAATGATCAAGAGGGATAAATCCCATCATGTTGAAGATATAATGGGGGGAAATCCCTTTATGTTAAGTTCAAGAATCATGATTATGGTAAGGTTAATGTCATGTTAATGATCAAGTTAATTGAATTGAAATAGTCTTTCTATGCTCTTGAATCATGGACCTTAAGGTGTCATCAAGGGCTTTCCTAGCATCAAGGGATTTCCTAGAAATCATGTGCTCCCAAGGGGGTGTCATAGAGGGATGCATACACTTACTTTTCAATTCTTCATGTTAATAATGATTCAAGAATGCTTATAGTTAATTCATGTCAAGTTTTCTTACCTGTCAAGTATATTTACTTTGCTCATATTATAAAGTGCCAGTACCATTTACTGATGTGTTGATTTTTCTCCTTTGCATGGCTGGGGATGCAATGTCCCCAAGAATTGGAGCAAGTAAGGACTCAAGAGAAGAAAGCAAGGACTAGAAGACCTTCAAGAGATAACGGGTGAGGTGCCATCCATACTAGGCGATCCAATGTTATAAATATTTTTACTTTTATGTTTATATTTCCATGCTTAGGAATGTTTAGAGATGTTATAGAACTCAACCATAGTTTTCCTATGTAAAGTACAATGTATGAATCTCAATGATGATTTATGCATTTATTTTCTATGATTTCATAAATGTGATATTCCTCCTTCAAGATAAAAGCTTTTGCTCACTTATGATATATGTCTAAAGGACAGATGTTACATTAATTATATCAGAGCCAATATATGGATGGCCACCAAGTAATGACCATATCCATTTGTTCTAACCTTAGTTATATAAGAAGTAGGTGAAATATATTAGAAAAAAAATAGGGGTCTAGATGTGAGACATAGGATTAGATAAGGATTAGGGTTATGTGCCTAGAAGTTTTGAACTTTTATGTTATTCTAGAATTTTATATAGCATGCTCTCTCCTTTTCCCGCGTGTTTGTGGTATGGGACACATCCTCATGTGGTTTTTCAGAGAGAATTTTATATGCATAATCATGCTTGTCTTGTCCTTTCAAGTGCATGTGGTATGGGACATGTGCATGAGGGAGGTGCTAAGATAAGTATGATAAAACTTGTCACCTTTGCATATATGAGCGGCTGACATGTATCCAAAGGCAACAAAGAAAACAAGAGTTGCATTAAGAGTTTGAGACCTATAGTCACCTAAACCTAATCAGACACGTAGTAAGTCTAGGCATGCATACAAAGAGTAGATATTTAACATAGATCCATGGTAGAATTAGAACCCCTAGAGAAGAGGTCAGAAAGGACCTTTGTGGTGTCAATAATGAGCTAAAATAGAACCATTAGCAGTATACCCACATGTTGATAATACTTTACCATGAGGATGATACCATAAGATGATATTAGAAATTAGTGTACATAGAATATGTAAAGCCCTAAGGTGGGTAGTATTCTAGAAAATGTCGAGGATGAAATTTGTTTGAAGGTGGGTTGAATTGTAACATACCAAAATTTCAACATTAATTTAAGTCTTAAAATGTGATTTTCTTAATAAAAATAATTGAGGGACTTATTAGCAAAAGACCCTGAAGTGGAATTTTCTTAGAAAATAATGAAGTTAGAAAACAATATTAGGATCAATACACTTCTTTTCCCCATTATAAATATGATTTATGCACTCAAGAAGATAAATATTGGCCCCTCACACTTTTCTCTTTCCTAACCTTAAATAATGTTTTGGGAAAGTGGAATGGAGAAATAAAAGGTTACAAATTCGAAATTATACTTGGCATAACTTAAGCAAGAAGTAACATTCCTTCGTTTCATAGTTTTAATAGGGAGGAAACCCTTTTTCTCTCTCCTCCAAGAAAAGGTTCTCAAAAAGACATAGAAAATAGATGGCATAATCATGGAGTGAGTAATATAGATATATCTCAAAATTGTACTCCAAGAGATACAAAGGAAAGATTTTATTCAATTATGTTATCTATTAATCCATTAAAAATGAGTAAGATAACATTTAAAGAAATAATAGACAAGACATGTGAAAAATAGAAATCTAAATATATGGGAAGAATCTAGACACCTTCTTGGATAGGTGGTCCAAATTTGGTAGCTTTTTGACCATGTTTGACCCTCCAAACGAATTAAGGAACCGAATTCAATTAATGCAACCTAAGATTCCAATTTTATCTCCTATCACACACTCCTTTGTTTTATTTCTTTTTTTTTTGGTCTTGTGATGTGACCATCCATTCTCGATCTGATGGCTTCCCCCTCATCACCTACCTCCCATTTTAATCACAATCCAGGGGGCAACTTATAGGATTTCCGTTCTCGACACCTTTCTCTCACAACTCTCATCCTTTTTCAGAGATTTTTGCTCCTCCATATTCACCTCTCTCGGCCATTTTAAACGAGCCCTAGAACGCTCCCCTTCATGGACTAATGAAAAAAGGCCCAACTAGGGGCCCATCCCATCCTTTCCATGGATGGACAAACGTTGCCCCTGTATCCCTGCCTCTATTTAAGGGACCCAAAAGATCCTCCAGCCCCCTATAGCTTCTCCTCCCCAGCCAATTTCACATGTTATGTCCCCAGAACCCCCAACCTACTCAATCTATCCTCTGGCTAGCACCTTGTGAGCATGGCCTCCTCCACCACCTCCATTTAAATTAACCGTCGAGTAAGAATCTTTTAAAAAAAATGGTGATTCATTCATCCCCTTGCCTGGGTTCGAACTCATGACCTCTCGGTCTTACATTGTCACTTTTACCACTGGGGTGCCACTTCATTGGCATTGAGTAAGCATATACAGACCCCCAAGCATCTTCTTGTACCTTTTTTTTATTCCACGAGTACCCCAACCTACGAAACCTATGTTTCATCATCTGGACCATACCGACACTCATCACCAGGACAATCTAGTAGCCACCTAGCCCTCATGTGACATATAACGAAGCCTCCTAATCTCTAGGATCACTTTGATGGTCCCAATTGATGCCTCCTTTCTTAGTGTCATGGTTTCAGCCTCTAAGCCCTCTTCCTCTATTTTTCTATTTTTGCCATGGATTTGGGTGACTTCGACCACCATTTTTCCCCAAGTAAAGGGTTGGTGACTTCGTGATGACGAGATGGTGCTAATGCTCCTCTCCACTTGGCCTAAGTTGGATCGATCAACAAGATTGCATGTGGGGATCACCAAGATTTCTACTTACAATCCATGGCTTGGAGTGAGAACAAACTAGGTCTTAAATTGACCATGGAGTCCTCGTAGCATTGATTGAATGATTTGAATCGCATGGGCATTTTGGGGTTTTTTCACACCCTTTTCTTTTTCATGAGCCGTGCTAATTCAATCATATTTAATGACAATTTTACCCCTATATAATTGATTACATGTAATGTGCATCTAGGGCTCTTTGGTCATTTTGTGGTTTATTTACATCATGTTTATTGTTGGATTGAATGAATGTCACACTATGGTTTTACAGAATTCTCATTGTCAATTTTCAAATATTCATAGTAAATCATATGATGCTCAGAAAAATGAAAATAAATAGTCATTGGAAAGGGTTTTTCAAGTGGAATTTGATTTTTAGGTTTTCAAGTCATGTTTTTTTTTCTATTTTGAGGTTTATTAAAACACTAATAGGACCCTTGAAACCCTAATAATGAATCACATGTGTTTTATGCGATCTAAATCAATCAAGTTTTCCTCAATTAATTATTGCTATCAATACACCTAACCCTAATACACTCAAACCCTAATTCACCATAGTTTGACCTAAGATCAATACAAGGTATTGATTATGATGCTTAATAATTATGAACATGTGCTTAGGGCCTAATCAAGACAAGGGAAGACCTAGATTTGATCAAGATTAGAGAGAGATTATCTTAGGATCAACTTTGCTCTAAGGTAAACATGTCATGCTGTTGAGCACAATTATTTACGGTTGTTTGCATGTTAAATATAAAGTAGGCATTATTGTTTCAAATTTAATGTTTTAGTCATGTTCACCATATCAATGCCTGATGATTGATATATGATATGTCCTATGTCTATAATGTTCACTATGATTATGGTTTAAGATTAATGACTCATGAAAATCATGTTAATGATCAAGAGGGAGAAATCCCATCATGTTTAAGATATCATGTTAATGGGGGGGAATCCCTTCATGTTAAGTTCAATAATCTTGATTATGGTAATGTTAATGTCATGTTAATGATAAAGTTAATTAGAATTGAAATAATCTTTATATGATCCCGAATCATGGACCTTAAGGGGTCATCAAGGGCTTTCCTAGCATCAATGGTTTTCCTAGCAATCATATGCTCCCAAGGGGGCGTCATAGAGTGATGCATACAATTACTTTTCAATTCTTCATGTTAATAATGATTCAAGAATGCTTATAGTTAAATCATGTCAAGTTTACTTACACATCAAGTATATTTACTTTTCTCGTATTATAAAGTGCCAGTACCATTTACTGATGTGTTGATTTTTCCCCTTTGCATGGTTGGGGATGCGATGTCCCCAGGAATTGGAGCAAGTATGGACTCATGAGAAACAAGCAAGGATAGAAATTGCAGCACTTTGAGGGTTTGTGCCGCATCTCTGGCGACTACTGAGACGATTGGATCCAACCTCACCGGAGAGGGGAGTCCCTCCCCTCTCTACGACAGTCATGGTCACAGTGGAGACGCTTGCTATTTCCCAACCTAGGCCCATCGCCAAGAAGGCTTGGAACCAGATCCTTGGTGGCGTTGGAACCTTTGAGGAGCATTGCTACAATCCACTGGAGAAGATTGTAGGGAAATGGTTTGTTACCATTGATGATCTAACGTATGAGGCCATGGAGAAGTGTTGGGAGCATATTGTTATTATGTATGTTATGGGGAAACGTCCATACTACTTCCATCTTCTAGCCTGGATCCGTCGGGTTTGGAAACCTAAGGGCGTGTTTGATCTCTACTCCAAGCCCAGCAAGTTCTTCCTGCTTAGGTTCAACTCTGTCGATGATAAACAGAGCATCATCAACAGCGGACCACGAAGGTTCAATAACAGACTCGTTGTTTGCAAGGACTACAAGACGGGCAACGACCTTCACAAAGATTTCTTCAGATCCATTCCTCTATGGATTAGTATTCCTAGCATGGGTAGGAAATGGTCGCCTAGGGCGGTCGGGATTGTGGCCAGCGGTGTGAGTAAACTCTTGAGAATTGATTACAAATCGATTGGCCTTGAGTCCCTCGACGAGGCACGGGCGCTGGTGGAGGTGGAAGCCGATGAAGAACCCCTAGAGAGATCTGGGTTATTATGCCATGAAGGGAGCATGTTCCTGTCAAGATTCACTATGAGTATATACCTAAGAGATGCACACAGTGTAAGGTCTTTGGGCATGATGACTGCAACTGCCTGATCAATCCTAAGGTTGTTGATGATGCACCTACTCCTAAGTCTTCCCATGTGTGGCAGGTTGTGGGATGGAAGGGAAAATCGGTTGTGGTAGAAGATGTGACAAATAAGAAGGGTAACGAGATTCACGTTGAGGCCGCTTGCTCAAGCAATATCTTTGTGGTGCTTTCTGATTCTGGCAGTGATGCTTCCTCCTTGGGTAGTGGTGCAATCTCTCTGGGTGGTGATGGGGCTTCTGTTTCAGACCAGGGCGGCAGTGGCGGTGGGGCTTTTGTTGCTGGTGGTGGGACTTATGTTGTTGGTGATTCAGGAGGGTGTGGTGTGCTTCACCCTTAGGCGGCGACACTATGTCCCGGGTGGTTGTTGTCGGTACGGGTAGTGGTGATGTAGGTGTTGCTGGTGCTGATGGGGATATTGGTGGGACGTCTGGTGTTGGAGCTACTGGTGGTGACGATGCTTCTGGTGGGGCGTCTGGTGTTGGAGCTTCAAGTGCTGCTGTCGCTATCCATGCTGAGTGCAGAATTGATGGCGGTGGGTCGAAGGAGGGTATTGACATTGCTAGTTTGACTCCATCTAAATCTCATTCCTCTGGTGTTGCTACCTGCTTGTCCAAGAATCCAAAGTTATCCAAGGGTGACGGGTCTTGTAAGACCCGATCTACCTCTAGAGGTCTTTAATGGCCTTTCTCATGACCAATGTCCGTGTCTCGGGGAAGCCACATAAAAAGAAGGAAGTAAGGAGAACCATCCTTGATAACAAAGCTATTATGGCCATTCTTGTTGAATCTAAAATCAAGTCGCATATAATTCACACTTCTGATCGCATGTTCCCTAAAGGATGGTTATGGGTCTCTAATCATCTGCATGATCCTCATGGTCATATTTATATTGGTTGGAACCCAAACTGCTGGGATACTATAATGACTGAGATGGATGATCAATAGGTCACTATGAAATGCATTAATAAAGGTGGGCACACTATCTATATTACGGCTATCTATGCTAGGAACTCGGTGACTGATCGTTCTATTTTGTGGAATACCTTAGAGAGAATTGCGGCTTACATAGATGAAGCTTGGCTTATCACTGGTGATTTCAATAACATCAGGAAGCAAGAGGAGAAGGTGGGGGGTTGTGAGGTTCCCTCAACCATCCTTAGCTTGTTTAATGCCACCCTGGATAATGTTGGTCTTACTGAATTACCTATCATTGGTAAAGAGGTTTACACTTGGCATAACAAACAAGGAGTTGCTAAAAGAGTTGCTTGCAAACTCGACAGAGCCTTAGTTAATGATACATGGATGTCCAAATTTCCTGGTTCTAAAACCAAGTTCATCACTTGCAACTATTCTGATCATTGTGCTTTAAACATCAACATGAGGCCCATTTCCTTCAAGAAGAAACCTTTTAGGTTTCTAAACTTCTGGATGGATTGGGAGGGTTTTCGAGACATCATTAAAGAAGCTTGGGTTACTAAAGTTAAAGGCAATCTTCTATTCAAATTCTACCATAAACTCAAACTTGTTAAGGACAAGTTGAAGACATGGTCCAAACATTATGTTAATCTCAAGAATCTTATTATTAGAGAAAGAATGGAGCTTGATGACATTTTAGCCGTGATTCGAAGATGCCCTCTTGACCCCGATCTCATTCATGCTGAAAAACAAACTCTTGAGAGATTGGACATGCTTCTTAATATGGAGGAGGTCTATTTTTGGCAACACAGTAGAATGTTGTGGCTTTCCAATGGAGATAGTAACACTATAGTTTATCATACCATTGTTAAGAGAAGGGATGCTATTAATTCTATCACTGAGCTTTTTGATTCACATGGTAATCTTTTGTGGTATAATGATGTCATTGTGGATGATATTGTATAGTTTTTTTAGTAGTTATACAATCAACCTCAGGTTGCATCAAGTTCTTGTATTCCTGACTGGACCCCTCTAGTTTCTGGGATTGATAATGATATGCTATGTTCTACTCCGAGTTTGAATGAGATTCATGAAGCGGTGTGGAGCATAAGGCCTCACAAAAGCTCGAGTCCTGATGGCTTCAACGGTTATTTTTATAGGGAGAATTGGAACATAATCTGTGAAGATCTCTTTAAGGCTACCCAATGGATATTTGAAGGTGGTAGCATGGTGAGACAAGTCAATCATGTTTTCCTTGCTCTTATTCCCAAGAAGGACATTGTCTCATCCCCAGCTAATTTTAGGCCTATTTCTTACTGCTCGATGCTCTATAAAATCATTGCCAAATTCATTTCAAGGAGACTAGCTACTCTACTGCCAATTATTATTTCCCCTTATCAAGGTGCTTTTATTAAAGGTAGAAGTATTGAGGATTGCTCTCTCCTTGCGAGTGATTTTACTCTTAAATTCTATCGGAAGACCAGCCCTCCTACTGCTTGCATCAAGTTGGATATCACCAAGGCCTTTGACTCAGTCTGTTGGTCCTACTTATGGGATTGTCTAGCTGGTCTTGGTTTCAATGAGAAGTTTATCTCCATCCTTAAGCAATGCGTGGAAACTCCATCCTTTTCTCTCTTACTGAATGGATATTCGATTGGATTCTTTAAAAGCTCCAATGGACTTAGGCAAGGTGATCCTTTATCACCCTTGTTATTCACTCTGGCTATGGGAGGATTCAGTAGATGTCTTGAGGCTACCTATGATAGAAAACTCATTAGAAGCTATCATATCAACAAGACCAAAGCTCTTAGCCACCTTCTTTTTGCAGATGATGTTCTTATTTTCTTAGAGGGGCGCTTGTGTAGTCTTATCAATCTCAAGAAGATTCTACATGAGTTTGGCTCTATATCTAGTATGAAATGCAATCCTAATAAAACCCATATATACCTATCTTCTTCTTGTCACAAAAAGGATGCCTTGATCAGTTGCTTGGGTATTCAGCAAGGTACATGGCCCACGAAGTATCTTGGGTTTCTAATGGCTGTTGGAAATCTTAGGAGGCGTCATTTCCATGAATGCTTAGATAAGCTGAGAGACATGATTCAGAGATGGTCGGGTTCTAAAATCTCTATGGCTGGTCATCTTTTTCTTATTAAGCATTGTGCCATGGGTTTGATTAGCTATTGGCTACAAATGGGTGAAATTCCTCCAGCTGTGCTACGTAGGATGGAGTTGCTACTTTTTTATTTCTTATGGGGCAGTTTTGTGCATCCCTCTTGTTGGGATCGACTGGCCTACCCGTTATCTGAAGGTGGATTTCGCCTTAAGAGACTTGACGAACTTGCTGATTACCATACTTTGCATCGTATTAAGAGGTTCACTCAAGCTCAAAGCATATTGAGCTCATGGCTGTCTTGTAGGTATGGTGATTCCTTGGATACTTATGGTAGGAGTGGCTCTACTTGCCATAGACGTATGGTAGCTCTTTGGCCTTCCTTCTCTATGTGCGCGGATAGGGATCTTTAGGAGAATGTTAGGCAAAAGCGTCCTACCGACAAAGCTTACGGAAATCTTTGATCCTCCAAACATTATCCTAGGTGGAGCCTCACTAACTTTATATATCTCATTAATGTCTTTCCTACACTAGAAAAGATTAGCTCCTGGTTGGGCTCTCCTATCCCAGCATGCTTATTGTGTGGCCAACACAATGACTCAGTTGCTCATCTATTCAAAGGCTGCAAATTTTGGAGATATATTTGGGGTCGAACACATCTTAAACTCAACATCAGGTCCTCCTATTCTCTATATGACTGCCTAGATGACCTTGGTAAGAGGTCTAAACATTCCAAAATCATTGACCTCTGGGCTATTACTAGTGCTTTCCACCTTGTTTGGGCAAAACGTAATAAACGGCTGCATAATGGTGGTGCTTCTGATTTCGTTGTCATCTTCAACCAGCTTGCTCTAGAAATCAAGAGAATGTACTTTACTTTTCAATCATGTCTTGATATACCTCCTATAATTGCTAGGAATTGGGATCTACTATAACCAATTCCTAGGAGCTTGTAGTCACATGTGAGGGTGTGGCTTGTATTTTTTGTCCCCTCCCCAGGGTTTTTGGAATATACTTACCCAATTTTCCAAAAAAAAAGAAGCAAGAAAGGACAAGCAGACCTTCAAGAGCTAACGGGTGGGGTTCCATCCATACTAGGCGATCCAATTTTATAAAGATGTTTACTTTTATGTTTAAATTTCCATGCTTAGGACTATCTAGACATGTTATAGAACTCAACCATAATTTTCCTATGTAATGAACAATGTATGAATCTCAATGGTGATTTATGTATTTATTTTCTATGATTTCAGAAATGTGACATTCCTTCTTCAAGATAAAAGCTTCCTCTCACTTATGATATATGTCAAAAGGAGGAATGTTACATTAATGGTATTATAGCCAATAAATGGATGGCCACCAAGCAATGACCAGATCCATATGTTCTAACCTTAGGTATAGAAGAAGTAGGTGAAAGATATTAGAAAAAAAAGTAGGGATCTAGATACGAGACAAAGGATTAGATAAGGATTAGGGTCATGTGCCTATAAGTTTTGAACTTTTATGTTACTCTAGAATTTTATACAACATGCTCTCTCTTTTTCTCGCATGTTTGTGGTATGGGACACGGGCTCATGGGGTTTTGCAGAGAGAATTTTATATGCATAATCATTCTTGTCTTGTCCTTTCAAGTGCATGTGGTATGGGACATGTGCATGAGGGAGGTGTTAAGATAAGTATGATAAAACATGTCATCTTTGCATATATGAGCACTCGACATGTATCCAAAGGCGACAAAGAAAACAAGAGTTGCATTAAGAGTTTGAGACCTATAGTCACCTAAACCTAATCAGACACGTAGTAAGCCCAGGCATGCATACAAAGAGTAGATATCTAACATAGATCCATGGTAGAATTAGAACCGTTAGAGAAAAGGTAAGAAAGGACCTTTGTGACACATATGGGTGTTGGGGTCGCAACACCATGCCTTGAGGCATTTGGTCGACACACAACCACATCTATGGTATTGGTCACTACACATGTATAACATAATGAGATGGTTACACGTGTGCATGTAATTAATGATAAATACATATTATTCTTTGGATGATCAATAGGTTAACCCTAATCATGTTTCCAAGAATGTGGGAGATGACATAACTAGGGTTTGGTGCTTGAGTAATGCTATGCAATCCTGATCGGATATATATGTGAAACCCTGACCCTAATCCTATGGTACACTATACTTGTTGAGTTCATTGGAGGAATGGAATGTGATTACATTTTCTCTCTCCTACTTGTGTGATTCTAACCTTACAAGATGTGTGAATGTCATAGCTTGTGTATGCTATGGTGGTGATCATATGACACAAGGTAATGCCTATGAGCCGTGATGAGATCATATTGATATGATTGGTCATATGACCTGGTGAAGGCTTGATGCCTATTGTGAGATGATATCCTCTAGTGATGTGACATTGGTGGCAGCCTTGTATGACTTTTTTGCTTTGGTGATGGCCTTATGAATGCCAGTGCTACAAGTATCATGTGATGATGTGACAAGTTCACACCTTATATGTTTTATGACTTCTTAAGTTGTTTCATAGTCATGATTGCTAGATTGAATTAGGTTTTTGGATGTCCACTTGTATGATGAAGCCTTAATTTACCCAATTGGCATAACTAATAAAGTGAAACCTCAATATGTAGTTGCCCTGTTCCATAGATCCATTCCAGTTTCAATTTAATTATTGGATGGTGAAAGGAGTAACTCCCACAATAAACTCAGAGCATGTGTTTTTTAATATGTGGGGGTGCAAGTTGAGTATCTCCTTTCATCCACAATTACAAGTTGTATGAGATGGCCATGCATAAGTTGTTTTCCTTGTGTTATGTGATAGGCAACAATTTAACTGCATGTGATGTCTCTTTATAGAATGGCCATGTGTGAGCCTATTCTTCTAGCATCGTGACCTATACCAAAGTTGGCTAGGTGTTTTATATGGATGGCCATGCATGATTCAATCCTTTCACTTTACTATATGTCGATGTTTGTAGTTGAATGATATGTCTCTGTCATGTTTTCTCTGATACTAACCAAGAGGTGTTGCAGAGGTCATGGATTTCGGCTCTTCCATTGACTTTGTATGGCACCAATTTTGTCTTCACATGGGTTGGATTGATTTGGCTGGTATGAATCAAATCCTTAGGGCATAATAAAAGACATAATAAAGTCATGTTGTGCTTTTTCTTATAGTCAAAACATGAATAACATTGGATGACTCATTTCCCTTATCTTTGTAATGATTTCTTGAATTATAATACGGCAAGAGAAATCAATTGTTATACATGTTCTTCATTTTCCTTCTTAAATTATTACTTGTTCTAATTCTCAGTGATAACTTCCTAGTTTTCTTAATCTACTTTATCAGTTTAACACATATGATATAGTTGAATCTTCTCATCTTAGTAATAATGATATCTTCCTGCTTTAGTTTTTATGTGCTTAAAATACACATTGGTGGAGAGTTATATCTCTCTCTAGGATGTTTCGTCACACCCCATGGGATTCCACTTTTTTTAGGTGGACGTGTATGCTGAGATAAAGATTGTGTTGTTGAAGCTAACAGTAAGGGGAGTTGTAGTTGTTTGAATCATGGATATGCAACTAGTGACTAGTAATAGAGTCCTATGTCTTGTCCATGTACTCTCAGGTCCTTGGGGTGTTTTATAGATGTTGTACATTAGTTTGAGTTTTTGGCACTATACAACGGTGGTACATACATGAATTGTATACATAAATAGGTTATCAAATGTAGTAGGTTGTGGCTAGTTAGCCAGTGAACAATGATATGTAACATATTTTGGCATGAATGAAATATAAGTAGTATCAATCATATGGATTTAAATATGATACATTCAGCTTGAGGTGTCATTATGTGATAGGTTTTAATTTACCATGTTTTGTGGTAATGTAGTTATTCGTGATGATTCTGTATTTTGTTTTGAATAATCTTTCTTTGTGTGGCAATGGGTATCACATTTGGTGGTATTAGAGATCTAGGTTTGTTGAGTCTACTGGGACACTAGGACT
This sequence comes from Alisma plantago-aquatica, assembly GCA_963693085.1. Lineage (NCBI taxonomy): Eukaryota > Viridiplantae > Streptophyta > Magnoliopsida > Alismatales > Alismataceae > Alisma > Alisma plantago-aquatica. The sequence continues at coordinate 212,539,450 of OY856415.1, forward strand.
TAGGTCTAGGATGATGTCTAAGTTGAGAACATGACATATAACATGGCGCATACTGCCTGACCTTAGTACTTGGGTGCCCTGGAAAGGTATTCAACCATTGAAGAGAAGGTAAGTATGGAACTCTTATATTGTTATCTTTCTCATTACTCTGATGAAGTAGTCATTCTGAAAAAATCTAAAGATCCTAAAAAAATCAAGAATCATGGTGCTAATACCTTCATATTTCCCTAAAGAATAAGAGAACTACATTGTAACCTTCCAAAACTTGAATGTATGATAAGTATAAGAGAAAGATACAACACCATGAAACCTAAAAATGAACACATAATCTATGAGAAGTCCTTGAATTTATAATTTCAAGGAGGTTGTAAAGAAAGAGACAGATAAATATATGTTAATGAAGTAAGTCGGGGTGTAAAATCCACATAAGATGAAGAGAAATCCTAAGATAAGTATGATATGAGGAGACACATGAGAACAATGATAAAATGAATAAGTGGAATATGAGCTAACCTCAAACCAGCCTATGTGAGTAAGGAAGTTCTAAAATAAAAACCTTCATTACATACAGAATTAAAGAGAGGTGACCCCTATTTAATGAAGAAAATGTAAAATATGATGATCTATCTATTGATAAGGGGTTGGAAAACATGATAAAACAAGAGAACATACATGAGAATGATGAAAAAATAACCATAAAGAAGTAATGAGATACTTTAAGCTTGATAATTCTTATGTTGATGGCAAGGAAACTAGGATAACAAGGGTAAAATGATACATAAAAAGTTAAAAACCAATAGAATAACAAAATAGAGTTGGTAATCCCTTCCCCTTGATAGCAACCCCTAGGAAGTGATGTGGTGTTAAGGGAAGTGTGTTCCCTCGAGTTCCTTCTTTCTTGGAAAGTGGCATTCAAGCTAATCATATACCACTTGATATTCATAGTATCGGCGTGATCCCTAGATGGATACATGGGATAGAATCGGGTGGCCTTGGGTTGTAGATCCAAAGGGACTACGTTTTTGGATGGTGATGTTTGGTGGATCTTCCATGATGATAAGAATATTCTCCTGATGTGTCTTGTATCAACTATGATAACAAAGGAGTTTACAAGACAAGGATGTGATACATTTTTGGCATATATGACAAATACCAAGACACAAAGTCCTAATATCCAGGAAGTACCAGTTGTATGGAAGTTTGAGGATATATTCCCTAATGAGTTGCCAAGTGTTCCGCCTCCTAGAGAGTTTGACTTTTTGAGATCAATATGGTCACAGTACCCAACCTATATTAAAAATACTACATTGGATGACACCAACTAAGATGCAATAGTTGAAGAGACAGATGCAAGATCTTCTTGAGAAAGACTCATGTCAGGTCGAGCATATCTCCTTGGGATCTCTCATTTTGTTTGTGGAAAAGAAATATGGATCAATGAGGTTGTGCTTTGATTACCAATAGTTAGACAAGGTAACGATTAAGAACGGTGTCCTTTGTTGTGTATAGACGATCTGTTTCATCAATTGTGAGGTGCCACAGTCTTCTCCAAGATAGACTTAGGGTCAAGTTAGAATCAGGTGTGGGTCAAGGATGATGACATACCAAAGTCAACTTTTAGGATGTGGTATAGTCATTATGAGATCGTGTTTATATTTTTTGGACTAACCGATGCACTAGTAGTGTTCATGGACTTGATGAACTGAGTTTTCATGCCCTATCTAGATCAGTTTGTTGCGGTTTTTATATATGACATCTTGATCTATTCTAGAGGTAGCTTTTTGTGGGTATGTGGTATTTGCTTGTGGATTTGTGTAAGACCAAAAGAAAGTGGAGCCAATGTTAGAGTGAGAACAACCTAAGACATCTACATGAGGTTATTGAGGAATTCAGCACAGTGACATTACCCCTAACAAATTTGATGAGGAAAGGTGTGTCGTTTATCTAGGATGACATGTGTTAGTGTTCTTTCCTACTTTTGAAGGAGAAGCTGACCAGTACACCAGTGATATGCTACCAAAAAGGGAAAGAATACATAGTTTTTTGTGACGCATCAAGGAACAGTTTGGGTTGTGTGCTAATACAAGATAAAGAACATGATTTCCTTCACTTCACAATAGCTCAAGAAGCACAAGGAGAACTGCCTGACATGTGATTTGGAGTTGGTAGTTATGGTCCATTCTTTGAAGATATGGAGGCACTACCCTTATGACGAGAGGTGTCAGATTTACACCAACCACAAGAACCTGTAGTACATCTTCTTATAGCAGGAGTTGAATATGAGAGAGTGACGTTGGATGGAGTTCATCAAGATTTATGACTACACAATAGATTACCATCCAGGGAAGGTGAATGTGGTTGTAGATACCATGATTAGGAAGTCTTCTTTGTCATCATATGTGGATAAGGTACAGTTGTGTTCTATAATCTGCCATAAGAGAGACTTTTTGGTCTCCTTGCATCAGATGAATGAATAGTTGAAGGTGTCCTTATCAGCAAGACTATTGACATAGTCACCAGTAAATTGATGTTGAGTTAGCAAATCAGAGTAGCACAGTGGAAGCATGACGGATTCCATGAGTCAGAGTATGGTACTGTTGACTTAAGGTCAATTAGGTCAATGTTGACTCATGTCTAAATTGACTAAACCCTTGTTTTTATGATGAATAACCATTACACATATTGGTTTCTAATGTCTCTACTTGAGTGATTTCAAATTAGGTATAGACACACTCCAAATGCCCTAACTTGCACATATAAACTTGGAGAAAAGACAAGTTAAAGTCAATACAAGTGCATGTTTTTGTAATATGATGTAAATCCATTAGAATCATGTTGTAAATCACTTATAATGATTGTATGACATGTAATTAAGCTTAGAAAAAATCAGGACCACTTATATCGAATGTTTAAGCACTCAAAAGCCATTTTCTAAAATTCACATCAGGCTGTTCATCGGTCGAGTTCTGTGAGTTGCAAACTCGATCGATCCTGATTGGATCTTGAAAATGACTTTTGATCGGTCGAGTTTACACTTCACAGAACTTGATCTATGGAGTACCTGACCAATTCGATTTTCATTGGTCGTTCAAGTTTCCCCAGGACAAACTCGATCGATGGTCTGAATATCGGCTTTGTCTTTTACTATATCAGTTGAGTTACCCTTATAGAAACTCGACCGATTGCACTGTACAGAAAAGTGCAGAAAAGTGCTTCTAGCCATTGTGGAGTTGCAACAAGTGAAAATATATCCGTTGCAAGCCACAAAATTGCTATTTTTCTATTCTCAAGTGTTCCCAAAGGCTAAGAGGCATCCCCAGCTATAAATAGGACCCCTTGGGCTTCATTCCAAGGTTGAGCATTCAATGTAAAACTCTATGTGAGGTTCCTATTCTGTAGTTGAGTGCTTCCTATAGCCTCCTCTCTCTCTCTAAGCTTAATCACTTGCTACATTTGTTAGAGTGAGTAGGAAATCTGTAAGAGAGCTAGTCCTACATGTACATCTTGTGAGGCTCTCATTTCCACCACCTCCCTATCTCTCATTTCAACCATGAAGATGAAGGTTATCTCTCTTGGCTAAGAGAGGTGAACAAGAATAAGGGAAGGTGTCCCTTGGTGAAGATCAAGGCTAAAGATTTGGAGCAAGAGTGGGTAAGCCCTTGGTGAAGGCAGAAGACCCCTTGCTCAAGTGGGTAAGTCCTTGGTGGAAGCTTCTCCGATTGAAGGTGAAGTCAAAGGCGGAAGATCCAAGAAGAGTGGGTAATCCCTATAAGGCTGAAGACTTGTGCAAGAGTAGGTAAGTCCTTGGAAGAAGGCAGAACACTCCTTGCAAAGTGGGTAAGTCCTTGGTAAGGTTGAAGAGTCTTTGTATTCGATAGGTAAGTCCTTTGGTGGTCATGCATTGATGCAAGGTTAAGAAATCCTAGAGGTTGACCTCTCTAGGTAGTGGACTGACTCACTTCTAGTTTGAAGTGTGGAACCACTCTAAATAGCTTGTCTCTTGGTGTATGTTCAATCTCTCTATCCCTTGCTATGCATGTTTTAGTTGCACACAAATTTCCTATTTAGCAACCTTATCTTGTGATATATATTGAAGGTCTAATGAACTTTGTTTAAGTGCATTTAGCTCTATTCACCACCCCCCTCTAGAGAATCTAATCACCCATCTAGGATCCAACAATTGGTATCAGAGCGGGCTTCTCCAAGCATACTTCAACAAGTAGGAGAAGATGGGTGACTACCAAGGAGGGAGATACTTGATTAGCCTTCCAATCTTTGATGGGAGCAATTTCCTCTATTAGAGAAGAAGGCTTCAATTCTACATCCAAGGATCAAGTCTTGAGATGTGGAAAATGGTGAACAGCCCATACAAGCTACCAAAGACAAAGATTGAAGAATGGGATGATGCTACCTTGAAGAAAGCAACCTTGAATGCTAGAGCCATTCACATCCTCTATGCCTCCATGACCCCCATCGAGTTCAACCAGATTTCCTCATGTGAAATAGCCTATGAGGTATGGAGAAAGCTATGAATCACTTATGAGGGGACAGATCAAGTGAAGGAAAGCAAAGTCTACATGCTCAAAGGGCTGCTTGAGAACTTCAAGATGGGAAAGGAGGATAGGATAGACAACATGTACTCAAGGCTCAACACCATTGTGAATGGTCTTGCTTTTCTAGGTCATCCTATGTCTAGAGGAGAGATCAACTCAAAGATCCATAGAACTCTTCCCAAGAGGTGGGAACCCAAGGTGACTTCCATTCAAGAAGCAAAGTCTCTTAAGGATATTTCTATTGAAGAGCTCATTGGAAATCTATAAGAACATGAAGCCACACTTGAGAAGAGGGAGGAAGTAGAAAGACAAGAAGAGAAAGAACTCAAGAGAATGAAGAAGTCTGAAATAAAAGCTCAAATCAAGGCTATTGTTGGTCAAGCTTCTCCATCCTCTCAAGTTGAAGAAGATGCCATGTACTCTATGGGTAGATTCTACAAAGGCAGGAATTCCTCCTCCAACCGGTGCTTCACATGTGGAAAGAAGGATCACTACAAGGAAGATTGCCTACAAGGCAAAAAGACCCATCTTCATAAGAAGAAGGAGAAATGGCACATAATCTCAAGTGGCTCCACTGACTCAAGCTCAAGTGAAGATTCAAGTGAAGAATCAATCTCAAGCTCTAGTGATGAAGGAGAATGTCATTTTGCTCTTATGGCATCAACAAGTAAGGACTCAAGTGAGGTAAATCTAAACTCTTTAGATAAAGAATCTTTGATTGCTATTATTCATGATACTTGTGCCTCTCTTAAGTCTTATAAAAGGAAAAAGAAAAATCTTATTAAAATTGTTGATAATATGCATGTAGAATTAGATGATCTTAAACATGCTAATTCTTGCTTGCTTGATGATAAAAATTCTTGTCTTATCCAAATAGACTCTCTTGAACTTGAAAATGCTAGTTTGCTTGATAAGATTAGATTTCTAGAAGCTCAACCTCTCATGCCTAGTTCTAATGAAGAGCATACTTTAATTGTTGATTCTCTCATGCATGATATTGATGTTCTTAAATTTGAAAATAAGGACAAAGATTTTTCTTTGCAAGGATTAGAATCTAAAAATGGTGTTCATATTTCTAAGATTGTTGTGCTTGAAAATGAGAATGCTTCCTTTCTTGCTAAAATCAACATTCTTGAATCTTATTCTAGTTCTAGTAGTAGAGAGAATGATGTTGTTGCTCTTCATATTGATAGAGATTCTTATTCAACTAAAACTCTTTTCTTAGAAAATGATCTTTTGCATGCTAGATATAATAGCAATCATTTGTATTCTACTATTACTTCTCTTATGCATGATAATGATGGTTTGAGATCTTCTTTATAAAGATTCTTAGTTGGTAAAAGGAATTTTAATGATATCCTACACCATACTACTAAACAAATTGGTAGACATGGTTTGGGGTATGATAGTAGTCAAGGGAACAACAAAAATAAAGGACCTCCAATATTCCATGGAGAATCCTCTAGTTCCAAGACTATGGGCACATGCAACTATTGTAATGATATTGGCCATTATTCTACTTGTTGTCCTTTTAGGAAAGCACCCAAGAGAGATAGGACTTGGGTTGCTAAACTAACCCCTCCGGACCCAAAAATATGATTGGGGACCATTTCATCTTTCTTCTTGTAGGTACTTGCAAATGGATTGACTTGAGCTATTGAATTGCAAATTGACTTCTCAATCCACATGAAAGAAGAAAGGTGAGATGTGTAGTGGGTGACAACAAGTGGAAAAAAGGAATAGTAAGAACAAAGGTAATGTTTTTTTTGCTTATAACCTTTTCTAACTTGTTTTTGTCAAGTTAGTGTGCACTATACATATGGTTTTTGAGTCAAAAATGGTATTTTGTGTTTCTCTTCATACTCTTACTCAAAAACTATTTCTAATGCTTTTATAGTGCATTACTAACTTGCTTACACATGTTTGGATATGGATTATATTTTTAGCATGCCTTTAAATATGTTTCTATGAAATATATGTGCCTTTTGATAGCAGCTCTATCGGTCGAGCTTGTCCTATTTGAAACTCGACCGATAGGCACCAATGGGTGTTGCCAGCAGCTGTCATCGGTCAAGTTGTCAATGCACATAACTCGACCAATAACACTGTACACAAAATATACATTTGGCTTATTGAATGAGAATTTCCCTCTCAACTAGATTTTCTCGACCAATAGCCTTATTCTTTGGCACTCCTTTGGTATCTTTATATATGCATATTGTCGTGTTCTAAATTTCCTATCTTGCTTACAACTCTATCTCTCTAATTGCTCTAAATTGGTATACATATATCTTGCAATTACTTGCTTTGAGTTGTTTTGCAGGTTTTGATGATGATCTATTTGGATCTCTTAGTTGTGTCTAAAATTGCTTCTATTGTACTCTAACTTGCTACATATATCTAGGTGTATATCTTGTGTTGATACACCCTTGAGGTTCTTAGTAGTGATCATCTTTTAGTAATGATGCATATTTGTTAGTGAGTTATATCCTTTCATGTTTCTAAAATTGTATATCTCTTTGTTTGGATATATCTCTTCATCTACTAATAGCTTGATCTATCTTGTGTATCTTTTAGTATCTCTTGCTATGATCTAGATCCTACTAGTAGTCCTAACTTGTGATAACATCTACTAGTAGTTCACATACATGTAGTTCTAACCTTGTTTATAATTGGCATCTCTGCTCATCAAGTGGTATATTTCACTATATGTTATGCTTGTATCTTGTCTCATACATGCTCAAGCTTGTTCCTTGAATTGCATATCTACTATCTTGAGTTGCTTGCATAACATTGTGATGCAGGGTACATAGATCTACATTATATGTAGAAATTGGAGTATTTTTGGATTTTATGCAGACTTTGCTCCAATTTCTATTTTTGCTGCAAGAGTAGTATTTTTTATATAGAAATGACCTTCTGAGCAAGACTCATTGCTTTTCCATGAGCCCTGATACTTTTTTGGGAAAATTTTGTCATCTTGAGGGTCAAAATTGTGATGTATTGTTTTTCTACAACACTTCATATTGCATTTTGGGTTGTTCAAGTATATGCTTTAACTTGCTTTTCTTTCTATGCTTGGATAAGCCCCTATCTATGCTCTTCTACTCTCCTTATATGTATTTGTGTTATCTCCTTTCTCTTTAATAAGTGATGTTTCTTATTTCTTCATAACCCCATTTTTTGAAATGACAAAGGGGGAGAAAGGTATGTCTTCTTTTGACAAAATAGGGAGAAGGCATGTCTTACATGAAGAGAAGTAAGTCCATGTAAGGAGGATAAGGTAAAGTGGAGAAGACATATATGTGTATAACATATATGAGTAGAAGACATAGTATTCTATAAATGTTATGAAAGATAACCATGCAGGAGAAATAGCATCAATTGAGGGGGAGTATGAGAACTCCACTAGCATCAATTGAGGGGGAAAATATGAACTCAATTCTATTGAAACCCATAGGTTTCTCCAAAGGTATGAATTTACTTAAATGCTTTCAATACATTTATGGAATGGTTTGTCATCTTCAAAAAGGGGGAGAATGTTGAGTCAAGGTCAATTAGGTCAATGTTGACTCACGTCTAAATTGACTAAACCCTTGTTTTGATGATGACTAACCATTCCACATATTGGTGTCTAATGTCTCTACTTGAGTGATTTCAGATTAGGTATAGACACACTCCTAATGCCCTAACTTGCACATATCAACTTGGAGAAAAGACAAGTCAAAGTCAATACAAGTGCACATTTTTATAATATGATGTAAATCCATTATAATCATGTTGTAAATAACTTGTAATGATTGTATGACTTGTAATTAAGCTTAGAAAAAATTAGGAGCACTTAAATTGAATGTTTAAGAACTCAAAAGCCATTTTTCAAAATTCACATCAGGTTGTTCATCGGTCGAGTTATGTGAGTTGTAAACTCGGCCGATCCTGGTTGGATCTTGAAAATGACTTTTGATCGGTCAAGTTTACACTTCACAGAACTCGACCTATGGAGTACCTGACCAATTCAATTTTCATTGGTCGGTCAAGTTTCCCCAGGACAAACTCGACCGATGGTCTGAATATCGTCTTTGTCTTTTACTCTATCAGTGGAGTTACCCTTATACAAACTCGACCAATTGCACTATACGGAAAAGTGCTTCTATCCATTGTGGAGTTGCAACAAGTGAAAATATATATATTGCAAGCCACAAAATGGCTAGTTTTCATTCTCAATTGTTCCCAAAGGCTAAGAGGCATCCCCAGCTATAAATAGGACCTCTTGGGCTTCATTCCAAGGTTGAGCATTCAATGCAAAACTCTATGTGAGGTTCGTATTCTATAGTTGAGTGCTTCCTACAACCTCCTCTCTCTCTAAGCTTAATCACTTGCTACATTCATTAGAGTGAGTAGGAAATTTGTAAGAGAGCTAGTCCTACATGTACATCTTGTGAGGCTCTCACTTCCACCACCTCCCTATCTCTCATTTCAACCATGAAGATGAAGATTCTCTCTCTCTTGGCTAAGAGAGGTGAAGAAGAACAAGGGAATTCATCCCTTGGTGAAGATCAAGGCTGAAGACTTGGAGCAAGAGTGGGTAAGCCCTTGGTGAAGGTAGAAGACTCCTTGCTCAAGTGGGTACGTCCTCGGTGGAGCTTCTCCGAGTGAAGGTGAAGTCAAAGGTGGAAGATCCAAGAAGAGTGGGTAATCCTTGCAAGGCTGAAGACTTGTGCAAGAGTAGGTAAATCCTTGGAAGAAGGCGGAAGACTCCTTACAAAGTGGGTAAGTCCTTGGTAAGGTTGAAGACTCTTTGTATTGGATAGGTAAGTCTTTTGGTGTTCATGTATTGTATCTCTTATAATGAATATAATGAAGATGCAAGGTTAATAAATCCTAGTGGTTGACCTCTCTAGGTAGTGGACTGACTCACTTCTAGTTTAAAGTGTGGAACCACTCTAAATAGCTTGTCTCTTGGTGTATGTTCAATCTCTCTCTTCCTTGCTATGCATGTTTTAGTTGCACACAAATTTCCTATTTAGCAACCTTATCTTGTGATATATCTTTAAGGTCTAATGAAATTTGTTGAAGTGCATTCATCTCTATTCATCCCCCCTAGAGCATCTAATCACCCATCTTGGATCCAATAGGTACAAGTATATTACCATAGCAGGGTAGTTGTTCCAAAGGTGATTACTTGAAGACATAGGTTCTAGAAAAGTCTCACTCTTTTGTGTACACTATTCATCTTAACAACACTAAGATGTATCAGAATCCCAAGAACCTCTATAAGTGGCCAGGTTTGAAATATGATGTAGCTGGAATTGTAGATAAGTGCACAGTGCATCAGCAGGTTAAGTCAAGATATTAGAAATGTGTATGAACCCTATAACTAATACATGTGTCGTTGAAAGACTAATAGTCTGAGAGAATGATATAGACCTTAGGGATCTATTTAAGAGACTTTGTTTTGTAGTTTTGGGTAGTGGGGATGTTCACCTCAGTTTGATTTACCAGCAATAACAACTATCATGGGAGACGATGTAGATCTCTATTATGTTAGTATGAGAATGGTAAGTAGCCTATAGTAGAGTTTCCTCCTTACCTACCTATTTTGTGTCTAGTTTTTCATGTTTCTATGTTGAGGATGTGTCACCTAGACACAGAGTTGACTCTACAACAGTGGAGATGTGGTTTGATAAGGTACATGTCCTGTGTTGATCTTGGATAAGAGGATCAAGAAGTTGAAGAAGAAGGATATCCCCTTTCTTAAGGGTTTGTGGCATCATTGTGGCATTGAGGAAGCCATGTGGGAGCTTGAGGAAGTGATCTGTAAGAAATACACATCTTTTCGCGTAGATTTTCAGGGGTGAAATCTTTGTTAGGGGTTTATGGTTGTAAGGCCCATGACCTAGGTTAGTGCTTGAGTATACTTGATTTTCTTAATAATATGCTTAAAACCTTAACTTAATCCTTTGATATGTTTTTTAATCATGTGACAAGCTTATGTTTTCATTTTGGTCATGTTTGAATGATGTTTGAGCTTTATATGCTTGTTTTGGACCAAGTTGCAATTTACCTATGTTGAGGATTTAGATTGCAATTTTTCATATTTAGTGTGTGTCCTCTATGTCTTGGCATCATGAGAGAGAGAATGATGATATGGGGTGCCTTGTTAGACCTTGGTTCAGGAGGTAGCATCATGTGATGATGATAGTGTTTTAGGGTTTTTCTTAGTGGAGCATGGTGTCAACCATGCTGAGCTCAGTTGAGCTTTGCAACCTGTGTCTTGACCATGTTGGTGTGTCTTGAGTGTGTTTTTACAAGGTCATCTTATTTTAGTGATATTGTTTCAACCTTGGGGCCCTAGATGTGGTTTTATCGAGATGGTTGTCTCCTAATGATGTGTTTTGACCATGCTTTGTGTGGTGCTCTTATGTAGTGGTCGAGACAAGGTACCTTGATATTTGTTTCGACCTCTAGGTTGGTGGTGACCCATGTGGTCAAAACCCCACCTAGGTTTTATCACCATAGGTTGCATGCATATGTTTAGTGGTTGCATGTCTATTTTCTTAGTGGACAAGTGTCCCTTTGGTGCTCTCTTGTGTTGACACCTCACACCTACATTACTTCCCTCCTTATTTGAGTATATAACCCCTTACTCCTTCATACAAGTGTCCTTTTCAGCCCTCCATTGTCTCCCCTCTCTTGTGTTTGACCTTGGAGCTTTGAGGAGAAAAGAAGGGATGATATAGGTGCTTGGAGGTCGATCAACCTTGCATGTGATGCTTTAGAGGTTGATCACCTTCCTTATGGTGATTCTTGGTGGCTTCTCTGATTGGTAAGTGGTGCTACTTTCTTGATCACATTTTTCCCTAAGAACTGTATCTTCCTTCTTCTCCTTTCTTGGCCATATACTATGGATCATCCATGGTGGCCGTCTTAAGAGAAACTCCTCATCACAAGGGTCGTAGACTGTGTTTGACATGATGGTACCCAAGTGAGAGGAAGGTTTCTTCTCTTTCTCCTTTCTTCTTTTGGTTCAGCCTAGGGTTTCTTGCCCTGTCTTCTTGATCTATATTTTAACCATGGTGCTCTTCTCTTTGGAGGTGATCTCGTGGTCAAGGTGATAATTTAAGTTGGAGTACCTTATTCTTTCTTGGAGCCTTTGGTCTTGGAGCTCAGATTTTCTACATAAGGCAGGTTATATAACTTTCCCCTCTTCTATTTTAGAACCATAATCTTTCTTGCATGTTTCTATTTCTATCTCTAAAATGTGATCTTAATATGATAGATGATATTATCATGAGTTAGGGTTTGAGCCGTGATGGTAATCCTATGAGATTTTCCTCTAAACCTAAACCATAATTTCTAGTACCTGATTTTGGAAGTGATTATGAGGTGGATGGTTTTCTCTTATCCTTGATCATGGTTTTCCATCAACATGTATATGGTTTGAGTACCTTGGTGTAGCATGGAGTTCTAGTTCTATTTTGCATGTATTGAACATGAGTTTTATCTCTCTTATACAAGGCACTTTCATGGTGACATACATAACACATGTCTTAGGGTTTTGCTGATCATCTTCGTATGGAGTTGTTTCCTTTGATTTTATGAGTTTCCCTTGGTGATAATATTCTATTTTAATCGTGATTCATCCCGATTTTGAATATGGTTATTGCCTTCATGGTATCTTGACCTTTGTGGTCACTACGCATTTGTTTTATTCTTAGTCGACACACATATTTTGTTGGTGATTGACACACTTGTTTTGTTAAGTGATGGTTGAGGTGATGATCATACATGTATTAGAATCCTTGGTTTTATCATCATCATGTGGTTTGGCTCTTTTATTTCCTTAAGGTTTTGATCTATTTTTCTTGAGGCGGAAGCTTTTTCTTCTTTTCCCTTGTTTGGTTTTTTGATGGATTATGTTGGAGATCATTTTTTTAGGGTTTTCATGTCCTTTTTGTATGGAGTTTTCCATCTTGTTGATTATGGTTTTTCCATGATGTTAATCTCTATTTGAAATGAGGTACCTTTTATTTTGGAGATGGTAAAGTGATGTTGAGGTAGCTTGACCTCAATGGTCGCTACACTCCCTTTTCTCCTATGGTCGCTACATGTCACTTGTTATCATGGTCATGACCCAAACCCTGATGGGCTAATGGTCGTAACACTTAGGGTCGATACTCATGTTCTTATTTTGGCCGTGACATGCTTTTGGTAATGGTCCAAACACTTGTTTTGTTGATGTTCGAGCCACTTGTTTTGTTGGTGGTCGAGACAGTTATTTTGTTGATGGTCGAGACCCTTGATGATCGAGATACTTGTTTTGTTGATGGTCGAGACCCTGATGATCGAGACATATGTTTGATAAGGGTTGAGACATAAGTTTTTGTGGTGGTCGAGACACCATGTGTTGATGGTTGGTCATGACACGTACGGGGGTTGTGGTCGAAACACCATGCCTTGAGGCCTTTGGTCGACACACACCCACATCGATGGTATTGGTCGCTACACATGTATAAGATAATGAGATGGCTACATATGAGCATGTAATTAATGATAAATACCTAGTGTTGTTTGGATGATAAATTGGTTAATCCTAATCATGTTTCCAAGAAATTAAGAGATGACATAACTAGGGTTTGGTGCTTGGATAATGCTATGGAATCCTAATCGGCTATATACGTGAAACCCTAACCCTAATCCTAGGGTATGCTATACTTGTTAAGTTCATTGTAGGAATGTAATGTGATTGCATTTTCTCTCTCCTAATTATGTGATTCTAACCTTGCAAGTTGTGTGAATTCCATAGCTTGTGTATGCTATGGTGGTGATCATATGGCACAGGGTGATGGTTATGATCCTTGATTAGACATGATGAGATCATATTGATATGATGGGTCCTATGACCTGGTGAAGGCTTAATGCCTGTTGTGAGGTGATATCCTCTAGTGATGTGATTGAGGGATTGATATCCCACAGTGATGTAACATTGGTGGTAGCCTTGTATGGCTTTGTGGCTTTGGTGGTAGCCTTATGAATGGAAGTGCTACAAGTATCATGTAATGATGTGACAATTTCCCACCTTATACATTTTATATCTTCTGAAGTTGTTTCATAGTTATGCTTGCTAGATTGAATTAGGTTTTAGATGTTCGCTTGTATGATGAAGCCTTAATTCACCCAATTGGCATAATTAATAAATTGAAACCTTAATCGTGTAGTTGTCATATTCCATTCTAGTGTCACCTTTATTGCTGGATAGTAAAATGAGTAACTCCCATAGGAAACTCGGAGCACATGTTTTTTAATATGTGCAGGTGCAAGTCAAGTATCTCCTCGAGTCCATAATTATAGGTTTTGTGAGATGACCATGTGTGAGTTGCTCTCCTTGTGATATGTGATAGGTAGAAGTTTAACAGCATGTGGTGCCTCTTTTTAGAACGGCCATGCATGAGCCAATTCTTATAACGTCGTGACCTGTACCAAGGAGGGATAGTTTTTATATATGGATGGCCATGTGTGAGCCAATTCTTTAGCTTTACTACATGTCATTGTTTGCAGTTGAATGATATGTCTCTATGGTGTTTTCTCTTGTACTGACCAAGAGGTCTTGGGGAGGTCGTGTATTTTGGCTCTTCCAATTACCTTGTATGGCACTAATTTTGACTTCATAGGGGTCGGTTGTATTTGGGTGGTATAACTCAAATCCTCAGGCATAATAAAAGACGTAATACATTCATGTTGTTCTTTTTCTTAGGGTCAAAATATGAATAATATTGGATGACTCCTTTGCCTTATCATTTTACTGATTTCTTGAATTATATTGTTGTATGAGAAATCAATTGTTATACATGTTCTTCATATTCCTTCTCAAAGTATTATTTGTTCTGCTGCTTAGTGATAACTTCCTAGTTTGCTTAATTTACTTTATCAGTATAATACATATCATCTAGTTGAATATGCTCATCTTGGTAATAATGATATCTTTCTGTTTTAGTTTTCATGTGCTTAAAATAGATATTGGCGCAGAGTTATATATCTCGCTGGGACGTTTGGTCTCACCCTGTGGGTTTTCACATCTTTTAGGTGGATGTGTATGTTGAGATAAAGACTGTGTTGTTGAAGCTGACAATAAGGGGAGTTCTAGATGTTTGGATCATGGATATGCAACTAATGTCTAGTAATAGAGTCATATGTGTCATCCATGTACTCTCAAGTCCTTGGGGGTGTTTTATAGACGTTGTACATTATTTTGAATTTTTGCCACTATATTTTGGTGGTACATACATGATTAGTATACATAAATAGGTTGTCACATGTAACGGATTGTGACTAGTTAGCAAGTGAACAATGATATATAACATAATTTGGCATGAATGAAATATAAGTAGTACCAGTCATATGGTTTTAAATATATATATGTTCAAATTGCACAACAATTGCCTATCTATCTACTTCTTCATCTCTATTTCACTACTCATTATAAGCATCTAGATATCTATTCTTCATGATCATATCATACAATTGACTTGTTCTTGTTGCTACATATCTACTTGATTTCAAAGAAATTACATCCTTCTAATAATTGACTACCCTCCAATTCATCATAACTAAAAACATGTGAACTTGTGCACATTAAGAACATTAAACGCACACACATATATCTCTTTTTTTTCAAACTATCTTTTCCCTCTTATTTATCTTTATTTCCCACATTCCATCCCAATAGCTCTGAATGGATCTCTCCCATGAGTGATCCTGGGGTGATTGAGATCCCTTAATAAAAAGTAGACTCTTTGGAGATGACTGATGTAGCCCTATTTTAGGGCTTCATGTTGTGTCATATTGTACTACAATCACATCTACAGTATTTCGATTACATGTTATTTCCCCCAATATGATTTTTACTATCAAATTCACTTATGGAGGCTTTTTTCATGTTTTATAGTTACTTTGGACATTACTTGATGGAAGGGAGATAGGAAGGTTGAATCTAGGGCTTCCCCTTACTTAGAGGATCCCAAAGAAGGTCCAAGAGCTTCCCCAACCTACCCCTAGTGGCCAAAGGTCGATCTAAAGAAAAAGGAATCCATGAAGATCAAAGTTTGAAGTTCAACGTGTAAGAAAAGCCATAATAAGGTTGTGGTGACACAGAACAATCGTGTTGCAAACGTCAAAATCACAGGGAAAATCTCAATTTTGAAGTAGTTGCAGCAAACTCTCCACCGCAATTGTGTTGCATAGCGCGACCATGTTGCCACCCTCCAACACGAGTGTTCTTCTCAGCATGGCCATGTTTCCACTCACCCAACATTGTCATGCTACCCAGCACGGCCATGCCACATATCACCCAACACGGCCATGCTACCCAACATGTCTGTGCTACCTAACTCCCAACATGGTTGTGATGCCCAACACGACCGTGCTACTAGCATTCCAAGGACCTAAAATTTTACTATAACTTTTGCCAATTTCCACCTCACTCATTCCACTCCACCATAGGCGTGCTGACCCCTACCCACCATGGTCGTGCTACCCATCATGGTCGTGATGCATACAACCCTAGCACATCTTTTGCACTATAGTCCCTATTCTACCCCCCACTTAACCTAGTGCTTCCCCACCACCTATATATACATAGGTGGAGACTGGAGCTTGAGACTAGCTACGTTACAACCATTCTATCCTCCCCAATTTTCCTCCCATCCATTCCTAGCTCATTCCACCTCCATTTCACCATTTCCGCCACCAAAACCCTAGTTTTCTAGTGTTTTGGCCACTTTCCACCATACACCCATGCTATATAGCCACGTTGGAGGAAGGACTCGAGTTTCTTCTGCTAGGAGGTAGAGAAGGAGGAGTCTTCACTGAGATCATCATGGATTTTCACTCCTATACTCATTCTTCCTTCTTTCTTCTTGTATTTTCTTGTTCTATGAGTAGTTAGGCCCCTTAGGTGGGTTGTTTGGGGCCAAAAATGTTACTTTTATACCATGTTGGGGGAAAATGATATGTAAACATTATGATTTTATTTGATAATGATTATGTTCTATTTCTATATCATTCCTCATGAATTACTTTGTGGTTTATGCTTGAAATCACCTAGATTCTAAGAAAATTGCTTATATATGGCTTTTTTGTGAATTGTTCCTAAGTTCAATTAATGGATCCCTAGTTAGCTATTCACCTTCCACATGTAAATAAATTCACCTACACCTATGTGAGATATTTAAGTAGAGAATATAGAGCATTTAGTGTAATTATGTTACAGCCTTCTCAAGGCTAGAATGTGGGTTATGTGAAGTTTAAAACCTCACTTCCACCTTACATGACTACCGCTGGCTCCTAATTACCCTAAGAATTCATATCCTAGAAATCTAGAATTGACTAGACCCTAATTGAATTTCACCTAAACCCTAACCCAATTGAGCCTCATAAGGGTAGGTAGGAGGTGTTAGGGACTAGTTCCCCTATGCACACCCTATTTTATCTATAGCCAGTTAGTAGTTAAGGGAAGTTCATTAACCTCTAGCTTGTTGTTTGGTTTGGTAAACTAATTAAAGAATGATGTTTACATGTCATCACCCCCAATCTAAATGAGAAATGCATGCCCCAAACAACCCACATTTCCCTTTATTGCATCAAAACCCTAATTACCTTATTGCTTAGCTAGTGTTAGCTTAGTTATCTCTTTACTTGCTTAGTTAGTTCATTTCCTTGTTCTTTCTTTGTTGTTGCTAGTTTATGTCTTTAATTGCTCTTTTGCCTAGTTTGCTAGCTTATTGTAGTGTAGATTTCTTTTTGTCTTGCTTGCATTAGTGTAGTTTGCTCCTTTATTGCTTAACTTGTCTTTACTTGCTATTTAGACCTAATTGTCTAGGCTAATTCAGGTTTTGATTCTTGTTTGTGCTCCTTTACTTGCTTGTTCACCATCAGTGTGATCAATCAAAATCAACCATCAACCCTTTAACCCTAGACTCCACAATAGGAACCTAGCCCATATTTAACCTAGTTGTAGTGCCCCCTTTTCTCCCTGTGGATAGACCATATTCTTGCCACTTTCCTATTACTATAACATGACCATGTGTCCTTGTGAGTATAGTTTGTTAGTCTAAGTATGTGTGTTAGTTTAGGTCCTTTACATTTTTGAAAGACACTAGTGTGTTCGAGCCTTGAGGCGTACATCTAGTCAAATGCAATTCATTAGTGTGTGGCCCTATAAAAACACACCAAGCTTTCTGGCACCGTTGTCGGGGGGAAAGGTGATCGGCCTAGATAGTTAGTTTTGCTTTGATCTTTTCCTACTGCCCTCATCATTTCTATTCTTTATTCTTTATTCTTTGTATTTTCTATGTATATTGGTTTGATAACTTGTTTTCTTTTGTTTGGTTGTACCTTGTGCATGTGACAAGCCCTTCAGGGAAGACAAGATGGAAGGCAAGATGCAACTCACGAGCCCCTTCAAGAGTACTTCATGCCTAGAAACTACAAATCACCAACTACTAATAGGGTTGAACAAATACTAGGGGAGAAATTCTCCATCTCTCCAGGTCTTTGTGGGCTCCTTCCCTCCTTTTATAGCTAAAAGAGTGATAACCCCTACAAGAACTTGGACTCCTTTCTTGAAGTATGATCCACCTTTAGGACAATGACAACCAATGATGATTTAATCAGATTGACCTTGTTCTCATTCTCCTTTAAAGACAAAGCCAAAGATTGGTATGATTAAAAAAGGGACATCATGAGTTGGGGAGAGATGAAGAATGTCTTCTTAATGAAATTCTACTATATTGCAAGTTTGACACAAATGTGACGTTCCATAGTGAGTTTCAATCAAGTGGGTAATGAGAAGTTCCATGATGCTTGGGAGAGATCTCAGAAGATTTTGAGAGAGTGCTCTCACCATGAGATCCCTTTTTGGAAGCTAGTTCAATCCTTTTCCTCTAGTCTATCTCCAATGGGCCAAGCTACAGTGGATTCTTCTTGTGGAGGATCTTTTATGACTAATCCACCTGAGGATACATGGCCCTTATTTGAGTATCTGGTGGAAAGTTCAAGGATCTAAGATTCTAGCATGATGAATGATAGTGACCGTGCTTTTGGTGTGACATCTCCAGCTCACAGTGATTCAAACCCACAATTGGTGGACATTCTTGGGGAAATGTTGAGCTTTATGATGAACCAAGTGGGAAGTGTTCCTTGTCACTTGGTCAATTCTGTTGAGTTCTTTGGTGAAGAAATGAAAGAACCTCATCCTTATAGCTACTTGTAAGAACAAAGTCCTAGATATCACTTAAGGTTTGAGGAGGAAGTTCTCTCTAGGTTGAAAAGCTTTGATGATGTGCAAAAAATGTGATAAAGCTTGAGAAAAAAGTGTAACAACTCTCTTCAATACTTTCTCTACAAGCAAAAGTGCAATTGACGTCAAAGCTCATAATGAGTTTCAATGAAACAAGTGGACCTATGCATTTCACTCAATTTCTCTATAGTCCACCTCCAATGCAAGTGTAGCCCGATTACCATTTCCAAGGCCATCCCAAGCTTTATACACCTCCTCCCCCTACATCACAACAACCATCCCACCACTTCACCTACCAACATTAATTCTCTCCTCCACCCCAATTTCAATACCAAGTGTCATGTCCACCTTCTTCACAACCACAACATGCTCCCCCTCTCCACCATGAGCAAGGTAGTGTTGTGAAAGTTCTAAGGAGTGGAAAATCTCTCGAGCAGCCTGTAAGTCAAAGAATCAAAGCAAATGAAGACAAGTGGTGATACAATGATTAAAATTGTCAAAGATGATATTGTGATACCTCATGTTGATTATGTGATATCATGTGCTCCACATCACACTCCTTTTGTAGGTTCTATCATCCTTAGTTTTATGCCTCATGGCATGCCCCAAGAAAATCATGTTGATAAAGTAAGGCCAAAGAAAGTGAGTCACCATTTCATGAAGCATTGGATGAGCCACTAAAAGTATAAAGGAGGCAAAATCACAATGTTAACATTCTAGATGTTCCAAGTGAAGGTGAACATTCCATTGTGGTATGATATCAAGCAGATTCCATCTTATGCCAAGTTTCTCAAGAACGTGTGTACTATGAAGAGGAAGTCAATGGGGAGAATGCCTAAGAATATCAAGTTGACTAAACAAGTGATATCTATCATCCAACACTCACTTCCTATGAATAGGAAAGACCTAGGAGCCCCACTCATACCTAGTTACATAGGGGGCATCTCATAGACAAATCCCTACTTGATTTGGGATATGGTGTAAATCTGATGCCATATAGTGTCTATGTTGAGATGGGGTTGGGAAAGTTGAAACTGGCTCATTGCACTATCCAATTGGCGGATCGTTCCAGCAAAGTTCCTAGAGGAAGAGTGGATGATGTTTTGGTGATGATAGACAAAGAAAGGACAGCAATGATCCTGACAGATTTCAATGTTCTTGACATGTAGTTGGAGGATAGCAAGATTCCCATCATCTTGTTAAGACCATTCTTATCATACAACTGATGTTGAGATATGTGTGTGTAGTGGCACAATGGCAGTCTCTTTTATGGGCATGAAAATAAAAATCAACATGTACAAGACCCCAACCTGATGAACCTGAGATGAAGATATTGGACATGGTCACTTCAAGAGTTCGACTAGTCATTTGAAAGAAGGAGATCTGGATGAAAGACTTGATGATAGCTTTTCTGGTCAACAGGATGAGGAACATAGGTTGAATGCAAGTGAGGGATGTATCTATTACAAGAGTGGACACATGATGATGCCAATGGTTGAGTAGTTGAAGAATATCCAAAAAAGGCTTGGTTGAAGTCTTACATTTAGCACTTGTGGGAGGAAACCCACCTAAGTTTGGGGAATTTTTCACCCAACCTTTCATTGTTGATACTTTTTGGCTATTTTATGATTTTACAAGAAAGAACACACAATGTACTTGATGGTTTTGTTGTTTGTGAATCATTTTAGAATAGGTAACTAGGAGCAAAGATGATGCATAGATAATCCATCCAAAGAAAAGATCAAGAATGAAAAGAGAATTTCAAATCGGTAGAAAAGCTATAGGAAGGCGACATGCACGGTCGTTCCACACAGCACAGTTGTGGTGCTGGCAAGACAGAACAGACATTCTGCACAAGATGGTCATGGTGGCTCTGTCTTATTCACTGGACACCTTGAGATCTCTCTCCCCTCTTGGTGATTGTCTACCATGACTCCATGCCCTCTACTCTGTCATCCTAGACTTCTATTTCATGATGAGTATAGGATGGTTTATAAGTTTGGGGTGGTAGCGAAGTAAGCCCTTTCTTTACCCTCTTTCCTCTATGTTCCTTGTTCTAAATTTTTACTCAAGATAATCAAATAGTATAACCATCTCTCATACTTATGTATCCATATTTTGTGTGCTTGCTTTACATACGTGTGTATCATATAGGAAGATTTCATGCATTTTTTACATAATTTAAAAAAAATCTCTTCTTTCCATGCCTTGCATATCTTGTACATTTTTTTAATTTTAAATGTTTGTATCTAGGATTTGCTTATTTCTTTTTTTTCATAATGAAGGTTTAGATGTGATTGAAAGCGGTTGGCACCATTTTGGCAATTTTCCCAAGTTTAGATCTTCTTGCCTAAAAGTGTGTTTTGACCCAACCTCTACTTATTGGATAGAAAATGATGACCTTTGACAAATGCAAGTGAATTATCATGGTTTATTACTAAATGGTATCAATTCTTGACTTTTTACATGTGCACCACCTTTCTCATGATTGTAAATTGTTTGGTTGAATATTGATTTAGGTAAGATGCACATGCTTAGGGTTTTGTAGAATATCATGATAAAAGTGTGGTTTCAACATTGCTCGTTCATGTGGTGTGTCTTTACTTGATGAAATTGATGGAGTAGCTTTCATGCAGGAGAATCTCATGATGAAATCCATACTACCAACCCCTCTTTGACTCACTTTTCTTCTATCATCTTCTTACCTCTCTGCCTTATGAAAGGATGCCAAAGTGCACATATTCAACCTTAGAGACCTTCAAAAGTTTGGGGTGGCCATATCTATACCCCCACACTTCATTCTCACCACCATGTGCCCTAGATACACCAAGGGAAAAAAAAAAGATGTTCCTATGCAATAGCATCTAAATAAAGAAAAGATGAGTGCTCCTATGTAATAGCACTCCAAAATCTTACCGCTACCATTTCTTCCATTTTCATCCCCATTGATCTAGGAAACATCAAACCTAGCTCATTTTGCCCTTTTTCACAGCCACGTGGGTCACTTAGTGTGGATTTACATATGAGATTTAATGCATGGGTGTAAAATAGCAACATTAGTCATTTCATATCTTCACCAAGATGAAATAGTTTACCCAGAATTATGTGACAACCATATGGATTTATTGTGTATTCTTTGCCTTATATTTGAAGTTTGTATACTCAATGCTTTAATCATGATTGGTTTGTGAAAGATCATAGTCAATATACATTTGTTTGAAATGCATTTTTCATTCCTTATTTGTTAAAATATTGAAGAGAGATTGTGTTGGAGCATACTTGAGTACAATTTTGTTTTTAGTTTGGGGTGGTGATGCAGCCTTATTTTAGGGCTTCCTATTGTGTCATATTTCCTTGAATCACATCTACAGTTGTTTGATTACATGTTATTTCCCTCAATATGTGTTTTACTATCAAATGCACTTATGGAGGATTTTTACATATTTTATAGGTACTTTGGCTACTACTTGATGGAAGGGAGATAGGAAAGTTGAACCTAGGGATTCCCCTTGCTTAGAGAGAGGCAACCAAAAAAGGTATAATCACTTCCCCAACCTATTCCTAGTGGACAAAGGTCGAGCTTCAGCAAATGTATCCATGAAGATTGAAGTTTGAAATTCAAAGTGCAAGCAAAGCCCCCACCAAGGCCAAAGTCACACAAAACAATCATGTTGCAAACATCAAAATCATAGGGAAAATCTCAATTTTGAAGCAGCTACAGCAAACTCTTCACCACGGTCATGGTACATAGCATGGCCATGTTTCCACCCTCCAACACTGTCATGCTTCCTAGAATGGTTGTGTTACCTCTAACCCAACACGGTCATGATACCCAGCATGGTCATGCAACATATCACCCAACACAGTCATGCTACCTAACTCCCAACATGGTCGTGCTACCCATCATGGCCATGCTACCAGCCTTCCAAGAACCTAGTATTTTATTGTACCTTTTTCCAATTTCCACCTCACATGTTTCATTCCACCACGGGTGTACTAACCCTTACCGAACAGCACGTCCATGTTAATACAACCCTAGCATAGCTTTTGCATTGTGTTCCCTATTATACCCCTACTTAACCTAGTGCTTCCCCGCCACCTCTATATACATAGGTGGAAGATAGAGATTGAGACTAGCTACCCTACAACTACTATAGCCTCCCCAATTCTCCTCCCATCCATTCCCACCTCATTCCACCTCCATTTCACCAATTCCACCATCAAATCCTTAGTTTTCTAATGTTTTGGCCACTTCCACCATACACCCATGCCATCTGCCCACCTTGGAGGTAGGACCTCGAGCTGCTATTGCAAGGAGGTGAAGAAGGAGGAATCTTCACTGAGCTTATCATGGACTTTCACTCATCTACTCATTCTTCTTCCTTTCTTCTTATATTTTCTTGTTCTATGAGTAGCTAGGCCCCTTAGGTGGGCTATTTGGGGTCAAAATAGTTACTTTTATACCATATTGGGGGGAAATGATATGTAAACATTATGATTTCCTTTGCTAATTATTATTTTCAATTTCTATCTCATTCCCCTTGAATTGCATTATGGTTTGTGCTTGAAATCACCTACATTCTAGGAAAATTGCTTATATTTGGCTCTTTTTGTGAATTACTCCTAAGTCCAATTAATGGATCCCTAGTTAGTTATTCACCTTCCTGCATGTTAATCAATTCTCCTACACCTAGGTGAGAGATCGAAGTAGATAGTATATGATAATTTAGTGTAATTAGCTTGGATCCTTCTCAAGGCTAGAATGTGGGTGATGAGAGGTCTAGAACCTCACTTCCACCTTACATCACTACCACTGGCCCCTAATTACCCTAAGAATTATTATCCAAGAAACCTAGACTTGACTAGACCCTAATTGAATTCCACCTAAACCCTAACCCAATTGATCCCCGTAACGGTAGGTAGGAGGTGTTAGGGACTAGTTCCTCTATACACACCCTATCTTATCCATGGCCAGTTAGTAGTTTAGGGAAATTCATTAGACTCTAGCTTGTTATTTGGTTTGGTAATATAAATGAAATAATGATGCTTATATGTTATCACCCCCAACCTAATTGATAAGTGCATCCATCAAACAACCCAAATTTCCCTTTATTGCATTAAACTCCTAATTAGTTACCTTCTTGTTTAGCTAGTGTTAGCTTAGTTATCTCTTTACTTGCTTAGTTAGTTCATTGCCTTGTTCTTGCTTTTCTCTTGCTAGTTTATGCCTTTAATTTCTCTTTTTCCTAGTTTGCCAGCTTATTGTAGTGTAGATTTCTCTTTACCTTGCTTTCCTTAGTGGAGTTTGCTCCTTTATTGCTTAACTTGTTTTTCCTTACTCTTTAGAACTAATTGTCTAGGTTAATTTAGATTTTGATTTTAGTTTGTTCTCCTTTACTTGCTTGTTCACCATTATTGTAATTAACCAAAATAAACCATCACCCTATAACCCTAGACTTTGTAGTAGGAACCTAGCCCAAAACTAACCTAGCTCTAGTGCCCCCTTTTCTCCCTATGGATCGGCCTTATTCTTGCCACTTGCATATACTATAACACGACCCTGTGTGCTTGTGAGTATACTGTGTTAGTCTAGGTAGGTATGTTCATTAAGGTACCTTACAACTTTTGAAAGACATGAGTATGTTTGAGCCTAGAGGTGTACGTCTAGTCAAATGCAATTGATTAGTGTGTGGCCCTAGGAAAAACACACCAATGACAACAAAAAGTCCAAGTTCATCTTAATTCCCCTAGGACTCCCACACATTCATCATGTTTTTCTTATTTTGTTTCTTAATCACGCCCACACAACTTGCTTTTCACAAATTTGAGAGTACAATTGCAATACCAATTTTTAGGAAATATTAGGGTGCCTACCACCTTCCTCAATTGTAACATGATTTCAAATACCAGACTTTTTGTCACATTTTTCATGTATTATCTTCTCTCAGATGGAGTCATCTTTGCGTTTTTTGGCATTATATCCCTCATTTAAATGCTTGTATATAGTTTCCCTTATTTTCCTAATAAAATTGGTGGTGGATTTTTTTATCTTTTCTATTTTTTATTATATATAGTGACCTTCCATATTATCTCTCTAGAAATTTTCTCCATGGGTAAACACTCCTCCTTTACTTGGGGAGAAAGAGAGTAAGGGTGGGTAAGGGGGTTTTTGGGTTAGATATTACCTTACCATTAACTATCACCCAATGGAGCATAAGGATATGGGTAAACATTTATTCTCCCCATACTATCATTGTTGACATCCCTACAAATGGGTTTCTCTATGTATAATGGCTCATATTCTTTCAATGTTGTGGCTATATCATGCATCCAACATTCTTTTCGTGTATTAATATTATACCATTGGAGACACACGATGTTAAACCTTCCAATAATAATGTTTTTGACCCCAATATACTTTGCCACATAAAACTAGGATTGTATCCTCTTTTGGGTTATGTGATTTCATATATGGGGAAGCATCATGCCTTAAAGACTTTGTACACCAACATCTCTTTCCTCGTAAGAAGATGTTGTAGTTTCATTGTCAAAAGATCCTAGCTGATATGGATGACATAAAGACCATCCATCCATCTTTCTTCATTATGCACAACATATCCCCTTCCGACATAATACATTTTCCTTTCAGTGCCTTTTTCTCACACCAAAAACCTTTAGAAGACATTGTCTATCTCATTCCTTCTGGTAACTAAAATATGCTCATACGTAATTGGGTATTGCTTGTGCTAGCTTTTATCAAGACGTCCTTCTTGGGATTAGGTAAATATCTTTTCCTTCCACTCCTAGAATTCTTCCAACACCCTATCCTTGATGAAGTGAAACAACTACTATTTGAATGTCCTATGACCATCAACAAGACTACATACTTTGCATGTATGTCAACTGTGTGCACCTTTAGAAGTTTCTTTATCTCCCTCCTTTGGTGGCATTCCACCTTTTTGCTAAAAGCAATTTTAGTCTTTGCTAATATTTGGATTGATAAATGTCCATATTTCTTGATAATTTCAACTAATGTTAAATATTTTGAGGCATTTACCTTAGTAAACAGTATGTTTTCATCTACAAAAAAGGTGATGAATGTGTAGAAAATTTTCACTTTGATTCCATCTCAGAGATAATTCGTTTTGCATAAATTAGGGAATCGGGAAAGCTTACACACACATACAAAGAGATAAGGAGAAAGAGTCACCCTGCTAAAGCCCTCGCTAAGGTCAATAGATTTTGGGTATACATCATAGATCACAAAGGAGTACTTGACAGATGATGATGATATTTTATAGTTAACCCTCCAATTAAGCTCCAACCAATCTCAACAAGTTACTTTTTTTTTGGAAAAAGGCAGAGCTATTAGTTATTCATTCCACGCTCTACTGCAGACAAAATAGGTGAGATGTCCACCTGGCACCAGTGTTGGAACTAGTGGGGAATAATAGAAGTGAAGCTAAAAGAAGAATTACAAGACATAGCAAATTTCACCAAGCTGTTTGTAGGGTTATTGAACTCACGAGGAACATGACGTATAACATCCTCAAGTGAGTTTCCAAGAAGACTCTTAGCTTTCCTAGCGTAGGCCAGGAACTTTGGGAGGGGTTGTTTAGTCGTGATGTGCCTTATGGCCTCCATGGAGTCCGAAAGGATATAGAAGGACTCCCAAGAACTGTCCTTGCATAGTTGTGCTCCCAACAAGATAGCAGTGATTTCACTCACAAGTGGAGAGATAGATTGAATAGTTTGACAGAGACCCAAGATATGTGAGCCATCTGCCTGGACGACATGTATTCCAACAACCGCAGTATTCTGTCCAAGATGGTGAGATGCATCATGGAAGACGTAGACCGACTTGGCAGCAACCCTTGTAGTGTTGAGGTATGCAGATTTACGAGCTATGGGAAGCTCCTTGGGGAGCTTGAGAATGGAGTCCGCCTGGAGTCTGATGAACTCCACCTTCTTGGTAGCAGGTGTGATTTGATTTTAATGAACCTATAGATTCTGGCATGACCAAATGTGCCAGCAGGCGACCGCTCACAGGGTAGCAGATTCGTCAGTCGTCGTGATGCATCACCAGATCCACTCATTAGCAGGAAGGACTTGATGGTCTTCATTTGGAAGCAGCAGGTTCCACACAGCCCGGCTAGATGGACAGTCTCTAAGGGCATGAATCATAGTATCCTGATCATTATTGCAGATAGGGCAATCCTCAGAAACCTCCATGTGCGTACAGCGCTTCTCCATATTCATCATGAGAGCACCATGCATCCTGAGCCATAGGTGGATTTTTATGCATTCTGGAAATTTGGCTTTCCAAATAGATTTCCAGTGACCTGGCGTGGTAACCTCTTTCTCGCGTCTGATCCATCGATAGACTGATCTTGAAGTGAACAACCCCCTTTCCTCGAGCGGCCATGACCAACCATCATTCCCTGAGCCGGGGCAAGGTGTAGGAATGGTAGAAATAGATGTCCAGGTGGACTCAGGAAGGAAGCTATGGATGAAATCCCAGTCCCACCCTCCTGTGGGAGAAACCATGGAATCAACTATGAGATCGCTGAGATCATGGGGAATAGGCCAATTTGGGTGGGATTTCAAAATAGAACGGCCGGTAATCCATTTATCTTTCCAAATGTTGGTACTCTATCCGTTATTAACCACATGATGGCTGAGATCAGTGATCCTATTGATGCTCTTCTTAATGAAGCTCCATTCCGGGGAGCTTGGTACAGACTTGAGCCTCCCATTTTTAGTGTATTTGTCCTTCATCACCCTGACCCATATCTTAGAGGGGTCAGTGAGATAGGCCCACACATTCTTCAACATGAGAGCCTTGTTCTGGTCTTTAGCATCCCTGATGGTGAGACTGTCGATATCCTTGCTGGACGACACCTTAGTCCACACAACCAGGGAGGATTTTCTTTGAGTGGATGCATCGGACCACACAAACCTACGGATATGTTTATTGATGTTATCACAAAGGCTCAGAGAGAGCTTAACTATCTGCATGGTGTAGGTAGGATTCGCCTGAAGAGTGGACTTGGCTAACGTCACCTGACCTGCAAGAGACAGGTGCTTATGAGTCCAACTATTCATTCTTCTATGTATGGATGTTAGAATATTGCCATGGGTTTCTTTATTGATGCAGTGGTACAGAACAGGTACCCCAAGGTACTTCCCTAGGTCGTCGGTCCAGGAGAAGCCCAGCTTCCTACATATCCTATCCTTCTGAGGTTGGGAGACATTCTTGCTAAAGAAGCAGCGAGATTTGGGTTTAGAGATGAATTGGTCGGAGGCCAAAGAGTAATCCTTGAGGATAGAGGATATGACCCGGGCCTGGGCAATCGAGGCTTCACCCAGCAAGAGGATATCGTCGGCGAACAGGACGTGGGAGAGCTGCAAGCCACCACAAGAAAGGGTGATCGGCTTCCATCTACTTGCTTCCATGGATATAGAGATAGCTTGACTCAATCTTTCCATGTAGAGGACGAAAACATAAGGGTTGATCGGGTCTCCTTGGCGGACACCTTGGGACGCTTTAAAGGGGGGAAGTGCCTCACCCTCCCAAAGGATGGAGGTCTCTCCCTTTGTAATGATTTCCATAATGACAGGAGTGAGCTTAGAAGGCAAAACCAGTACGCTTCAGGGTGTCATGAATAAAGTCCCAATTCATACGATCGAACGCCTTTGCCAGGTCCAACTTGACGCACATCAGAGACTTCTTGGTAGAGTTGGATTTCATAGTGTGGATAACCTCCTGGACGAGGAGAATGTTGTCACTAATGCATCGTCCCAGTATAAAGCTTGATTGAGTTGGGTTAATCCAGTCATTCATGAAAGGCTTGAGCCACTCAACAATCACTTTAGATATTATTTTAAAGCAACTATTATTCAGAGAGATGGGTCTCAGATCGCTACAACGTTGGGACGCAGGAATCTTAGGAATGAGAATCATATAGGATCCTGTGATGGAGGGGTCAATGAGCTCATAGGAGAAGACCTCATGTACTGTGGTAGTAATGCTTGGACCTACCGTCTCCCAGTTATGCTGGATGAAACCGGAGTGAATGCCATCAGGCCCGGCAGCTTTTAGAGGTGCCATGGCGAAAGCTGTCCTCTTGATCTCAGAACTGTCTGGGATAGAGCTCAAGTCAGTGAAGGAGGCTACAGGAATAGCTGGGAAGGTACCTAGGTAAGCATGAATCCGTGTAGCTTGCGTTGGGGCAGGCTGAGTCAGGAGCTTCTCGAAGAAGCTGCGAACAAGATACTTAGTTTCATCGCATGTGGTTGTCCTAAACCCGTCCTCTTTCTGGAGTCGGGTGGTTTTGTTGAAGTGCCTTCTAGCTTGGATAAAGGATTGGTAAAACTTGGTGTTGAGATCGCCAGCCCGAAGCCAGTCGATGTGCGCCTACTGCTGCCAGTCTACTTCTTCTTGAAGAAGGATATTATGAAGACGCTCCTGGAGAGGCACAATTGGGTCTGTAAGTGGAGCAGAATTCATGGTTTGGAGGTTCACCTGATGTTTTCCTATGTTGTCAAGAAGGCGACGTTTCTCCTTGTGGTGGCGGGTAGCGTACTCGGAGTCCCATCGAGAGGCTTTGCACATGAAGACATGGAGTGCATCCTGGAAGTTGCTACCAGTAGGTCAGTGGCGCAGGACCCTCTCCTTGAACTCAGGAGCAAGGTTCCAGCTTTACTTGGTCCGAAAGTGAGCATGCCTGGGCGTCTTGGATCTGTAGGATAGAAGAATAGGATGATGGTCTGAGTAAAGATGGGGAAGAACTGCAGCGGAGCCTTCCCTGAACCTTTGAATCCATTCAGAGTTGGCGATGACACGGTCGAGCCGCTCATATAGCTGATGACGCTTGAAAGTGTAGAAGGGACCTTGGGATTTCAGTTTCGCCAGTCCGGTGGTAGCAAGGACTTCATGGAAACGGAGGCTAGCGTGCCTGTCAAAATAGACACTACCTCACTTTTCGTTGACGTTGAGTAGAGTATTAAAGTCGCCCAACACTGCCCATGCAGTGTTTGTCACAGTAGAAGAGATCTCCTCCAACCTTTCCCAGATGAACTCCCGTGTAGTAGCGTTAGGGCTACCATACACGGTGGTTAAGAACCAGTCTCCATTAACACGGCAGTGCACAAACTGGTGGTGATTGAGAATGATGTCGACAGAGCAGTTATGCTGATTCCAGGTGTTCCAAATACCACCGGAAAATACATTAGTCTCCATCATGTGTGAAGAATTATAACCAAAGCATTTGATAATACTATCTGTAGTTGGACCACTGCAGCGAGGTTCCACAATGGCCGCAATGCTCACTTTATAAGTGGATTTCATTTCACAAATTAATCGGATCTTCCTGTCCAGGCGTGCGCCCTGGATGTTCCAGCAAAGCTCATTCATTGATGGGTTATTGAAGAGCAGCGCACAGTCCTATGGACTTCTCTTCTTCGTCCATATTTGCCTCCACTGAAGGTACCTGGGAAGCACCTTCGAGGTGTTGTTGGAATTCCAGCATGCGCTTCGCGTGGGGGGTCAGATCTGTTGTACTTTGAGTTGCCTTCGATTGACCTTTCTTATGAACATGATCGGGGCTCTGGTTTGTTGCTTGGAAGACAATCTTCCTATTCCTTAGCGTGAATACCCACTGTCATTCCTGCTATGATGTGTGATATGCTTGCTGGAAGTCTCGCACACTGTTGCTTGGAACTGGAACTCACCGACTTTCGTTGGGGGTGCTTCTCTGCCCTTGCTCACGTTGTTTCCGGTGATCTGCACAGCTGTGTTAGCCTTTGGTTGATTGGGCGCCTGTTGCGGTTCTATAGGCGGAGCAGCCGGCGGTTCAGCAGCTTGGGATGCCTTAGCGGCGGCCTCCTTCTGTCGTAGTCGTTGCTTTGCCTTTTTACTGAGCACTGGTTGGAACCCGTCTTCCTCGTCGACTGGGATGGGGTTGTCGTGGGATGCGCTTGCCTGGACTCGTTGATTGCTCTGCATCTCCGCAGGTGGCTTTGCAGTGGTACTCCTTCCCGTCGTGTTGGCCTTGCGCCGCTCAGGCATTTTGGCATGAATCGCTTCAGTGTAGCTGACTGACGGGAGTGGGATGAGGATGGATGTGGAGACCAGATCGCTCAGAGTAGTGGCACCCTACTTACACTCACTCGCGACGTGACCCAGGTGTCCACATGTCAGACATAATTGGGGAAGGTTTTCATATTCTAGTTTGAACTGCTCGCTGTTGATGAAGATCGCCGGAAGCAAGGGTTTATGGGTGTCTATTTCGACAGCGATCTTGGAAAATTTGCCCCTATTGCCCATGAGGGTGTTAGCGTCCACCTTGATTGTTTTACCAACAACGTTGTTGATGTTGATTAGGAGCTGGTTCTGAAAGAGGAAGACAGGGAGGTCCGCGACCCTAATCCATACACAGAGTTTGCGTGGGATTTTTTTCGAAGGCCTGAAGGAAGGCGACCACGACTGGATGGAAAGGTAGTTTCTGAAAATAGTCCACGGGCCTCCCAAGAGTGCCTTCTCATAATCCTCCCGATTGCCCAACTGGATGATGTAGTATCTATTTTCAAGGTCGATTATCCGAATCTGCGTCGTAGGTTACCATAAAACATTAATCTTGATAACTAAAGCTTGAAACCCTATTGTAATCCTGATGGCTTTCACAACCACGGTGAACTGCCATGGAGCCAACAGAGGTTGGATTGATTGTGGCTTGACAGAGAAGGCAGGTAGGATGCCTGATAGATCTACTTGGATATATGCATCAGTAAGGGTGTCTGGTGAGACAGGATTAGTGTATGAAAGCAGTCCAAGGTCATTTCCGACATGGGTGTCCCTATAACTACGCCTAACAGGAGTAACCTCGGGTTGTTCCTGACTCATGGATACATCTCCAGGAATGATGTCGATGACAGTATCCTCCTCGATAGCAATCAGAGCTACTTTGCTCCTCTCCTACACAGAACACTGGTCATTGAAGGGTCCTAAGCCGCGTCCCCCTCATCCGCCTCCGCGACCGCCACTACGGCTCCCAAACCCTAGCATCAGAGGAAACCTTATACAATGTGGCTTTCTAATCAATCTCAACAAGTTACAAAGTAGAATCAAAATGAATGGGTGGTATAAAGACAAAAATACAGTAGTTGGGCTTCTAGTATGTATAACAATCCTTAGTTAGAATTGAAAGATCTAGACGGTGGTGAATAGAGATTTTTTTAAAAAAATAATGAAATAAAATTACTTAGCTCACAAAAAGAAGAGAATAGTAAGTGACACGATTAAACTGTGTGTAAAATACAAGTGCACACGTCAATGTAATATAGGCGTTTGTGAGGCCCGATTTGAAGTCAGGGAACATAATTTCGGTAGACTACTAGTAACTACTTTCAATCAGCTAGACCGATTATAAAAGTTTGAGTGTTGTTTTGGAAAAGAAAATAAAAACAAAAAAAGCAAAGCAATTGATTAAATGGTTGGTTTAATCAATTAAAAAAAGGGATCTTTAGGATCGTGGTTTCACCACAGATTCTCATTGTACTAATTCCTACATAATTATCACAACTTGTCTCCTATCCCGGGTAGTGGCCTATGAATAGAATTGTTCGCTTCCACGATACAATTCACTACCTTAATCTAGGTCGGTTCCATGTCAGTAAAAACCTATACCCTAAATTAGGTGCATGAAAAACATATCTTTAGGTTTCCACCATTAATCGTACCTCACCTTTTCCAAGGGATTTATAAGTTAATGTGATTATTGCATCTTTTCAATCGTTAATTCTTCATCAAAAGAAAGTAAAGGTATTAAATTACCATTATGGTGATCAAGCACAATGATAGAATTGAGAAAACAATATCATACCATGGATTTGAGAGACAAACTATGATTACTATGCAAAAAAGCACCATACAATGATTATCTGGGCTACTCTTGGTCCTAAAGACAAAGGGGATTACCTGTGTGGGGCTTACCCATGTCAAATCTGAAATAGCATAAATGATGCATGTCGAAAGAAGCTTGATCACCTCCTTCTTGACGACCTCCATCATACTAGGATTGAGTTGACACTGCGGCTGAATCACTGGCTTGGCTCCTTCTACAAGTCGGATCTTGTGTCGGCATAAAGTAGGGGAGATCCCCTTGATGTCAGAAACGGACCACCCAAATGCACCACGGTGGTTCTTCAACACAATCATCAACTGTGCCTCCTCATCGGCACTTAGATATGCCAATATGATCACCGGAATTTTCTCATTATCTGCCAAGAAGACATACTTTAAGTGGGAGGGCAGCGACTTAAGTTCCAACTCAGGTGGGCTAACCAAGGAAGATTGAATCGGTGGTGGCAGCAGTCCCAAATCTTCATAGTGCTTGGTGTAATAGCAAGGAAGCACTTGAATCATCTTTACACATTCTTGTAATGAGGTACTTCTCATCCAATCTTCCATTAAGTTAAAAATACATGCCTTACGGGGTAGTTGCGACTATGAGTCAAACATGGAGACTACTATAGCCTCCTCCTCAGTAGATGGTGAAACTTCTTCTTCTCTATCGTCGAGGTAACCCACTGCTTTCACAAGAGAGATTACCTTCGTCTTCTCAATGATGTCCACATCAATCGTTCCTTTATCTACCTTCGTCATTATGTGAGCCATATTAAGATATGGCTTCCCTAGACAAAGAGAGATGTGGTGCTCAAAGTGCTTTATTATATGACATTGTTCATTTACTTATGACTTCTTTGGATTTGGTGGCATGAATATTTCAAATCTATCATCGGCTATACCCATTGTCAACCGGCATCTACCCATCTCCAGTATCATGTCAGCTGTGGCTTGAAAGGGCCTTCCCAAAAGTAGCTCATTCCCAAGTTCATCTTGCATCTCCAAAACAACAAAATCAGCCAGGAACACAAATCTATCAACCTTTACTAAGACATCCTCGCAAATACCATATGGCCTTACCATAGAATTATCTGCCAATTGAATTGTCATATTGCTCTGCCGAGATTCTTTTAGCCCAAGCTTTTTAAATGTAGAGAGGGGCATCAAGTTGATACTTGCCCCGGAATCACATAGTGCCTCACCAAATTTTACTTTTCCAATATAGCAGGAGATGTTGAAGCAGCCCGGATCTTGTCTCTTTGGTGGCAGTTTACCTAGAATGAAGGCGTTGACCTGCTCCTTAAGCACTACCACCTATGTATCAGGTATCTTCCTCTTCTTGTTAATTATGTCTTTCAAGAATCTACCATACGAGGGTATCTTCTCAATCGCCTCCAACAAAGGAATATTAACATAAAGTTTTCTATAACTATCCAAAAATTTCTTGAACTGTGCATCCACTTTCTTGGCTTTGAGACTGTTGGGGTAAGGGACGGGGACGATCTATGCCCTCTGATGTGGTGGAACATATGGCATCATATTATCCTTCTCCTTCTCTATAATAGGTTCCTCTGTGGCCTTCCCTCCTTCATCTTCAACTGTCTCTACCACTTCAGTATCCTCTACAGTCTCACCTTGAGCTTTTGGCTGTGGGGTGCTCAGTTCATCGGCCCTAGGATTTAAAAGTTTCTTTACACTCCTTAGTAGAATGGCTTTAGCCTAGTGGTTCCCTCCTGGAACATTTGTATTTCCCAAAAAACCTTGCATTGTGGGCTTCTTCAGACTTGCTATTTCAGCTTCCATCTGTGCTATAGATGTCTCAAAAGTCCTCATATGAGCCCCATGACTTTGTAGAATTTTCCCAAACTGGTTCATAAATTCTCCTTATTACTTGATTTGTTGGCCAAATGTGCTCATTAACTCTAAATTCTATTTTATCACCTAATTGAGAAACTCATTGCTCTTTTCCTCTACCGTGGGATGTGGCTTAGCATTAGGATCCTGAAGGAAATTATTTGGATCCTTCAATGAAAACTTTTTGTCCTTCCTCCAAGAATAGTCATTATTTTTGTACCCCTGTTGTTGGCGCGTGAATTTTACTTGTGCCTCGTCATCAGATCCTCCATCTTCATTGGCTAGAAGTCTCTTCGCAATCAAGTCCATCTTGTCATTCAGTTCTTTGATGGATTTTGCATCCCCTATAGCTCTAACTTGTTCTGGTGCATCTCTATCACCCCAGGACTATTTCTTATCCATGTTCTTTAAGTTCTCCCAACACCTTGTGTATGTGTTGTTCAAGAAGAAACCTGAGCCTGCTGAATCCAAGTTGCTTCTGTCATACTCATTGAGAGCAAAGTAGAAATTTTTTACTTGTTTTTCCTTGTCCAGTCCATGATGTGGGAACCTCCTCAGCATGATCTGGAAACGTTCACACATATCAGAATAGGTTTCTCCCACCTTTTGGCTGAAATTGTGATTTTTCCTCACTAGGTCATTGGTCTTCTCAGGTGGGAAAATTGCTCGAAAAAGACCTCAATCATTTGATCCCAAGTCTCAACGATTTCATCATCAAGGTTGTACAACCATTCTCGTGCATTTCCTGTGAGAGAGTTGGGAAATAACTTCAAGTAGAGTGCCTCATGTGGAAACCTGTCAATTTTTATCATGTCACAGTTTTCCACAAATGTGCTAATGTGAGCAACAAGATCTTCATTTGTTAGCCCGTGAAATGCTTGTGACTTGACCAGGTTTATTAATGTCGGATCAATCTTATGTGTGGGAATGTTGATTGCCTGCCTTTTAATCGGCCCCTTTGATGCTGATGAGGAAGAAGCCTTGATCTTCTCCCATATTGTCTTTTCTTCAGCCATTTCTTCAGGTTCTTGTTCAAATTCCTCAGGTGGTGGATTTGTCAACTCAACTCCTTCACCTACTGGCGAAATTACTGGTAATTTTGTGTAATCTACACTACACATCTTTACCATCAACTAGCACCTAAAAAGATGGGAATTATTTCAATACAGTGCTAAAGAGGAATAAGTAATTAAAATATGTGAAATTAAATTTAATTGTTTTAAGAATTATATGAAAAATTGGCCTATTGTGGCCGCTTGCAACACTCGTAGTGCTGAAAATTGCCGCTCCCCGGCAACGGTGTCAAAAACTTGACACAATTAAACTATGCGTAAAACACAAGTGCACGCATCAATGTAATATAGGCCTTTGTGAGGCCCGAGTCGAACTCAGGGAACATAATTTCAGTAGACTACTACTAACTACTTGCAATCAGCTAGACCGATTATAAAAGTTTGAGAGTTGTTTTGAAAAAGAAAATAAAAATAAAAGAAAGCAAAGTAATCAATTAAATGGTTGGTTTAATCAATTAAAAAAAGGGATCTTTAGGATCACGGTTTCACCACAGATTCTCATTGTACTAATTCCTACATAATTATCACAACTTGTCTCCTATCCTGGGTAGTGGCCTATGAATAGAATTGTTTGCTTCCGCGATACAATTCACTACCTTAATCTAGGTCGGTTCCACGTCAGTAACAACCGATACCCTAAATTAGGTGCATGAAAAACATATCTTTAGGTTTCCACCATTAACCATACCTCGCCTTTTCCAAGGGACTTATAAGTTAATGTGATTGTTGCGTCTTTTCAACCATTAATTCTTCATCAAAAGCAATTAAAGGTATTAAATTACCATTATGGTGATCAAGCACAATGATATAATTGAGAAAACAATATCATACCATGGATTTAAGAGACAAATTATGATTACTATGCAAAAAAGCATCATACAAGGATTATCTGGGCTACTCTCAGTCCTAAAGACAAAGGGGATTAGCCCTATATGTTCATCTCAATGAGAAACACGATGAAAGGAGAAGAAAACATAGGGGAAATGTGGATGGAAATGGCGTAACCCCTGAACGAATGAGAACCGGGTGATCCTCGACTCATGATGGGCGTTTTGCAGCCTTCCGGCTGTAGAAAACTCTATCTGCAGCTCTAGAAATGTCTGGGGTGTAGCTCTAGTCTCCGTTCTGCATCCTCTCCTCTTAAAAGACTTGTGTAGTGGCTAATGACATGATAGTACGTCTTGGGCCATCTTTTCTAGGTATAGGGATCACTTACGGCCGCCAAAACATCACGGCCGTTCATTTAGATTCGATCTGTAGCAATTCCTAATCCGACGGCATCGATACTATCAATGGTGAGTCGATGGTATCGACCCACTATAGTACCGGCAGTCCTTTCCTTTTGTGGGGGTTTTCTCTGATGTCACATCGATACTATCGACAACCTGCGTCGATGGTATCGATGTATGGATGTTTGGCTTTTTGAAGACATCTTGCTACCATCGACTTCTGGGTCAATGGTATCGACCCATTCTGCTCTTTTAGGCTACCTCGCTGTAGCCATCTAGATAGCATTGACAGTCATCATGGTATCGACGGTTGCATATATGTGAATTTCCTAAAATTCAAAGATAAACTCAACTCAACTCTGAGAAATATGATCATTTATACCAAATAAGATAAAATAAGGTAAATTTGATGCATAACGAGATTATAGGCTGAAAGAAATGAATCATGCAATATTAACCATGAAAATGACCAATAAATACATAAAACACATATAAAACTAGCCTATAAAGGCGACTCAAAACCCTTGCATCAGTAAGAAACCACAAGAGACAAAATTTAGAGTGGTTCCATCTAAGACATAAGTTTACTACTAGTTGTTTCTGGGTAAGATTTGCAACAACCAATTTTATTATTTATTTTTAAGGAACAATTATGCAATACAATTGTTGTGATTTTACCTTTTCTTTACTGGCCATGGAAAAGCATCTACTTTACCTCTTCTTTCACAGATGCGATAGAGCACCAAATTACTAACTCTTCTTTGACGGATGCAGAAGAGAAGCAAATCACCGCCTCTTCTTTGACATATGCAGAATAGCACTGAATTACCCTCTTCTTTTATGCCCACAAAAGAGAACCGGTGATTACACTACTTATTCTCTCACATAGTAGTGGACAACCTTTACTCTATGAAGTAGTCCAATCTCAATGAAGCAACACAAAAAGGATATTGGAGAAAGGAAAACAACAATTCAGCTCATAGATGTCCTATAACAAGCTTATGGACCAAAACCATAGTAGGTTTTCCAATGATAAGGGGTAATGTTGGGAAGCTTTGAGTACGACACAAAATAATAGCTATAAGATATTGCAAGTGAAGTGTTTTGATCTCAAATTATTCAAAGTATAGTATGCTCAATTGTGCAAGGTGTGTGTTAGGTGTCCTAAAACCACTCCTAGTTATAGGAAATTCTTACAAGTGGTTAGGGAAAATGTGGGGAGTGTCCAGAGTGTTCTTACTGGTCAACTAATTGTTAGGACAAGACTAGTTGGGTTGTAATATCTAATTGATTGTTAACTGGTTTCTGTCTACATAACATACCTTGGTCAACAAATTATTTGACTAGGAC
The DNA here is from genome assembly GCA_963693085.1 of Alisma plantago-aquatica. Lineage (NCBI taxonomy): Eukaryota > Viridiplantae > Streptophyta > Magnoliopsida > Alismatales > Alismataceae > Alisma > Alisma plantago-aquatica. The sequence continues at coordinate 212,577,711 of OY856415.1, forward strand.
TGTCTTAGTCGAGAAGTTTGTGTTCTGAGAGCTCAACTCATTCTAATAGTGATGTGTCGATTGATCTTCTTAGTCAACAAGGTATAATGGTATTTTTTCATTCGACCAAAACTTCGACCGAATGTGTTTCTATTGACTAACATTTCGACCGAGACTAACCCAAAACTTACCGTATTGTAAAAAAAATTCTGAATGTAGGAGTCCTCGACTAAGGGGTGTTTTTCTTGAAAAATTCTTTGTCTGAGTGTGTCTCAAATGAGAAGGTTCTTTGACTAAGAAAAAACCCTATAAAATGGTATGTAAATTTTGGAAAATTCTATCTTATTATTTTTCTTATAAGACCTACCTTTCCTAAACACTTAGTTTTCACATATCAATGGGTTTGTGACAGGTGGAGTTGGTCCATAGTTTGATTTTACATGAGTTCTAGATACTAGTACATTTTGCATTACAAATAAGTACATGAGTAAAAAAATTTATTCCTTTGGTACGTCTTTCCTTTTCTGACATGTACTTGTTTCCTGAAACACTTAGATGATTTGTTAGATCCACAAATAGGAAAAGTTTATAGCATAAAAAGAGAAGATAAGATAATGTCAAGTTCATCCAACAATCTCCTCCTTAGTTTGGATATGGCAACAATTTTTTATTATAAGCTAATGTTCGTATATGGCAAGAGTTTCTTATTATAATAAAAACATAAAATTGAAATTTGTATACCTTAGTAAGCTTCTCCTCAAATGTGTGCCAAGAACTCTTATTTGAGGGATATGGAACATATCATCCATCTCTCGAAGTAAGCTTTTCATGATTTATATCAAGAGAATTGTATCTCTTTGGTTGTGAAAGGATAGGAATTATCCATCGTAGTTAAGAGTTAAGATTTGCGTGATTTATATCAAGAGAATTGTATCTCTTTGGCTGTGAAAGGATAGGAATTATCCATCTTAGTTAAGAGAGTAAAACATAAAGCTCAAGGAATCACATTTTTCTTTTAAACTATTTACCCCCCTCTGTCATCTCAAAAAGGTAAAGAAAAATAAACTAAGATGACTCCCCCTTAGTTGAATACTCCCCCTTAATATCATGCTTAAAAAATGTCAATTTCAATCACAATAATATAGTCATGAACAAGTACTTCAATAAGTTCATTTCATTTATAAATGTGAACCAGTACATAGATTTTTTCTCAAAGCAAATACACAAAGATAGCCACATGATTGCATAAGTGACAGCTAAGTTTTCATTTAAACTATTTGAGAATCTCATTCAACTGTGGATCATGCACATAAAAGGGTTCAACTACATAATATATCACAAGAGGTCCCCAATCCAGTGTAAGAGTCTTTGGAAGAGCATATACCTCAAGAAAGGTTGGTGCCCTGTCAAAATGGAAATGGGAAAATATGTCTTGAAGTTGTGTGGTGAATTATTGGGTACGTCTTATATTGGTGTATGGTGGAGGTGGAACTTGGGAATAGTTTATGGATGGGTTAAAAGGATATATACTCCCAGCGTATGAGTCATAGGGAAATTTATCAGGAGTGTTTGGAGTCAAGGCTTACATCTTTTGTTAAGATATGCCATATCATTGTGGTTATAATCAAAATGCCTCCCAACTTGATAGAAAACTCCTTTGAGGTAGGAAACATCATTTGCAAAGGTACTCAAGGAGTAACTAGTGGTAGGAGAAGAAGGTGAAGGAATAGCATCTTAGGATGTACCTTATTCAACTCTAGCTCATTCGTTCCCGAAGTCAATCCCCATCTTGTCACTCGTGTTTTGGGTATTTGTTAAGTACGATAAACATGGGTATAGCCTAAATCAACCCAGTATTTACAAGTGGATTTTTCAATAATTTAACAAACAAAGTTGGCATATGGAAGATTTCCAGAGAAATCGTCCATGTTGGAAAGAATAATAATAATGAATTAATGGGAATTCATTTTAGAATGGAAAAGATATGAAGCATCCTAAATTGAGGAATTTTAGTTCTTTTGGGTTGAGGAAGGATATTGTGACTAAGGATGAGGTTGATCATCCTAGATTCAAGGGTAAGAGAAGTATCATAGAAAGTTCCCCTTTATTCTTGGGGAGTGGCATTGGAGAGGAAACTCCGCCTATGTTTTCATATTTTTGTGCAAATCTAGCCGGTCCCAAGCTCGGGTAAAGGAGGAGGGTTGGTGGTAGGTTGACAGCTAGCCATAAAAACTTTTCCACTCTTTCTATGACATGGATCCTTATAAAAATTTTGTTGGAGAATCCCTACCTAGCGACGAGCTACATCGGCACTCGGGTGCAGTGATAAATATGCAAGGGGTTTCAACAAGGTGACGTCTGGTTGTGTTGAAGGACAAGCAAGGGTTTCAACATCTTGGACGGGTGTGGGTAAAGAAGCTAGTCATGTTGCATCATCACCCGAATGTCATGAAAATGTGCAAGGGATTCCACATTTTGGACGAATGTGGGTAAAGAAGCTAGTCCTGTCGCATCATTGCCCGGATGTAGTGAAAAATGTGCAAGGGCAACATTTTCAACGAAGGCATGTAAAGAAGAAAGTCCAAGAAAA